>QANU01075037.1:393120-442523 GCA_003254905.1 Nissolia schottii | reverse complement strand
ATATATATATATATATCAATAATATTAATAAATATGTTTCAGCTCTCTTTTCTATGAATCATGCTTTTCATCTTTTTTTTTTTTACCTTGCTATTTATTAGTCTTAAAATATAAAAATGGGTTGGACTTAAAATCTGGATTTTTAGTTTATGTCCTCCTGGCTTAGTTCGTTTAAAGGGTTTAATTTCTTGACGGAAGTAGTTTTGTTAACACGTATGTGGATTACATAATAAAGAAATATTTGTGTGTCTTCATGGTATAACTAACAAGTCAGCCTTTTGTGGAAGCAAGTTATGTTCATGAAATGCAACACTGATTTCATGAGATTGGACCATGTGATTTCTTGCCCTTAATTGTCTAGTCGTCATAAGGCATGCGGTTGGTTCATCTTTTTGACGTATGGTTTTTGGTTGAATTTGGCGTGGCATAAAGAAGACGGAAGCGGAAGAAAACGTGGAGAGTACTGGTAGCGGGGATGAAGAGAAAATGATGAAGAGGCCGGACAAGATTCTGCGGTGTCCGAGGTGCAGGAGTATGGAGACCAAGTTCTGCTACTTCAACAACTACAATGTGAACCAGCCGCGGCACTTCTGCAAGAGTTGCCAGAGGTACTGGACTGCCGGCGGAACAATGAGAAGCGTTCCGGTTGGCGCCGGGAGGAGGAAGCATAAGCACCTACCCTCCCAAATATTCCGCCCAGAATCCAAAGGCTCCCCTTCAGAACAAGATAACGTGTCTCTGCTCAAATTCGGCCCAGACACTGATCCTCTACTAGAGCCAATGCTCAATCTTAGAGACCGCAAGATTACATGTGTTGATTCAAGCTCAATAAATTGTGCACAGCATGGAGAAGACTCGTCCTTCTGTGGATCCTCGGTTACCAATGTTAGCGCCACTCAAGGAAATAATGAATCATCTTCACAACATAACACACCAAGCTGGTTGCAGTATTATCCTTATCCTCCGTGGATATTGCCATGGAACAATGTTCCAAGAACTTGCGCGCCTTCGACCATTCCTGTGCAACTTGTTCCAGCATTCTGGAGTGGAACAACACCACCTGCGATGTTAGGTTCTGGAAATGGGACGGTATCGATAGGGTCCTCAAACCCTTCTTGCATTTCACCTTCTTCCTCCACAAGTAACAGCTGCTGCTCAGAAAATTATGCCTCAAAAACTATTGGCAAAAACACACGCACTAGGGACACGGTTTCCACAAATGATCAGTGTGTTTTGGCTCCGAAGGCGCCTAGAATTGATGAACACAATGAGGCCTCTAAAACTCCTATGTTGGTTACGTTTGCTATCAAATGAGTTTCAATTAGTCATTTTTTTCTATTCACATTTGAGTCAAATAAAGTTTATGTATATTTCTAGAATTTTTTGTTTAGTATTATGCAGAAAATCTGATATTTTCTGGTAGAATTGCTTTGTGAAATTGATCGATGTTGTAATTTCATTTTAATTGCGTACTTAAATTAAATATATATGTTGAGTCCTGCAATTGATCATTTTACCGCATCATTCATTATTTAAAGGAGTGTGTAATATAAAGTGTAGGATGTGGTTTCTGTGCGTAGCCCACAGCTATTGGATTGAGATGCATGAGTTCTTTAATTTTTGAAGTTATGTTTGAATAAGGTACCTATGAATTGGTTTTTTATTTTGATTCCTTTTCCAATTTAAGGAAAGAGCACCATTGAATGAACTTAAAAAGCTTTATTATTATTTTATGGGAAAGCATTGACTGGTAGGGAGTGAAAGTCATGAAATTATAGTCTGTCACATTTTTATCATATAAGGACTCTCCTTTTTACTCTGCTACTAGGTCATTGTCCTTTTTCTTTTGGGGAACACTACCCTACTTTTCTTTTCTTTACCTTTTAATTGGTTAGAAAGTCATAATTGGAAATGCTTTGAAGTGCAGTTCTAACCAGGCAAAGACTGATGATGGCCTTTTATTGCAAGTGCTTTTACTTTATCACTTTTGTTTTAGCCTATCTTTTTTATGGTGCCATTGATCTTTCTCTTTTTTACTTAACCAAAGTTCGGATCTGTCTTAAAAGCCTTATTTTGAGGCCCTGCTTTTCACGATGAAAAGACCCCTTTTTATTAAACAAGTAGATTGTGTGTGGAATATCTGCTTTTATGACTCATGTCAAAAGACTCGTCCAGTTAGGCCATTTGATAGGGATAATTGTTGGATACACACAGTTGTATCATCTATGCATTCGCAATAAAGTTATTATAACTGGTAAATAAAATGAGTGTATCTTAAATAAATTTTATAAGACCCATTTTATTATGAGTGTGTCTAAAGGTATAAAATTGTGCTCATATAAAAATCTATCATTTGATAGAAGGCATATTCTTTTCAATCATTAAATATAAAAGTTGTAAATCCTTATCAGTTCTTTGGTATGGTTATAAGCTGTTATACATACAGTGTTATACATATAGGTATATTGTCTTGATGAAATCATCAACATTTAAATCTTATTATCATAAATTTGGCTAACTTACCTCGACTCAACTAAAGTTCCAAAAAAGAGTAGGGGTCTCCTAATAAGTATTTTTTTTTACTATTCTAAGGTCAACCAAAAATTTAAAATTTAGGAGTCGAGACACTTACACCTCAACCCACCCACGTTTAATAAGCTATTATGTGCATTGATATAAATGTTTTGTCTTCAAATATTTTGTATTTCCATGTCACACCATTCATGGTTTGTGACTAGATAAAAATATATTTAAAAGATATATAAAAACTTAATTTATGATCAATTATGAGTATATTACTCTCTTGGGTCCTTTTTATCTGTCACTTTGACCAAATACACGAGTATTTAAAAATTTAAAATCAAGAGTAATTTAAAAAGTGACTTTACTAAAGTATAATTATTTAATTTGGTTGAAATATTTCATAATGGAGAGAGAGATAGAGATAGAATTGAAAAGTTATTATTTTCAAGACTTCAATAAATTAGGGATACAATTGTAAACTTAACGATAAATTTGGTCTTGAAAAGTGCGAATGTTAGATAATTTGAAATTTTTTTAACCAAAGTGACAGTTAAAAAGGAATGACACTCCTAGAAAAATGTCATATATTGGCGGATTTAACGGTGGATTTTGTTAAAATACCGACGAATTTTGCATTGGAAAATTAATATCATACAATATTGAAGTCGTTGGTAGCTAATTACCGTTAGATTTTATATCCGCCGATAGATACCGTCAGATATATTCGTTGGTATCTCGTCATAGTAACGATGCCTTTGCGAATGGTTACCGATGGAAATACCCGCTGATAAATAATTGTAATTTTTTAATAGTATTATGTATGTTACCGACAGAGGTATCTGCTCGAAATGTCTCAATTTTTTTTTATAAAAAATTAAAAAAATCAATTATTTTAAATACCATAATTAATATTAAAATTTAATATTCGTTATTATATTTAAACAATATTATTTTTTAAAAAAGCAAATCAAAAGTGGTCGCCGCTGCGGGTGAGGTGGGCCGAGGCTGTGGTGTATTTGGGGCTCATTGAATCCTCTCTGTCATCCGCGTCGCGATTCCAACAGCCAGGAGTACTATTGGGAATATGCTCGTTGTCATCATCATCCTCCGAGCTATTAGACAAGGTGAAGTCGAGTGGCTGTGACAATTCGCTTACTTGTAGATCTGACCACATGTGGGAGAGATTAGAAGCCATTTTTTTTCATCTTCAATTTTCCCTTCTTTCGTTGTGCTTTTATCTCTGTCTGAAGGTGGGTCACCTCCTACTGCAGCTACACGACCTAGGTGTGGAATTGAGCACTGAGGCTATGAACGTCGCGATAAACGTCATCCTCAGTGGTCAAGGTGGTAGACCCAGAATTGGTGCCAGTGGTCAATCATCCTCTCCTTTCCCCTCTCATGGTCGTCTTAAGGAGAATTGTACCCCGACCATATGTGTGGTTTCTTTTTGTACCGCTAGTGACCTCTAACCATAACATGTTCTCATCGATTTCTAGGACGTTACCTCATCCTCACCAAGGCTTTAAGTCCACTGGGATCTCGCCTCATGTAGACTATGTTTGACCGTCATCTATAAATAAAATAACAAAAATTTACATAGTTAGCAACACAATTTAATTTACAATATATATTTAATGAAGTAATTAATTATTTAGTAAATTACTACTTACCGTCGTGTCCTCAGATTGTGAATCGACCTAAACAGTCTTTTCATCCCTCTCATCCTTCTTTAGGTGAGTATACTGAAAGACCTTCGACTTAAAAGGAGGTTTGCCCAAGTCTCAGGTTTGCATTTCGTTAAATATATATTATATTATTAAAGTAAATTAACTTGAATAAATTAAACCGAATAATTGAATTAACAAATTTAAAATGCTATCATTCTCTGTCTTGTGGAGTGTAGGGTAGTGGACCCACAAGTGTTCATCTCCCCTGCTGAATTTCTTGAAGCTTTGGTCTTCTCAGATTTGTCTTTAAACTTCTCTGTGATCCAAACTTCAATTAGCTTATAATTTTAAAATATCGCCACACAATTTATCTCTGATTATCCTTCTAGGGTTCTTCTCACTCCCACACAATATCTATCTACGGGTTTCAAAACTAAGGTCAGCTCATGAATCACGGCATGTGACCGAAACATTTGAAAACAAAAAAAATAAAATAAAATCAAAAGAACTAAAATCTAAATAAATTAGGGGGGAGTCTAGGAGATATAATATACCTTACTTAATTGGCTCACAACAAAGGCTATGTATGGCATTGTGCTAGTGAGATATAATAGCCTCTAAATTAATATATAGTATCCTAATAAACAGTGGGCATGCAAAACCGTCGTTCTGGAGTTTAGAAGCTCAATCAGTGGGACTAGAAGAAAGCTTTGAAGATAGGAGGCTTGCATCTTGCACCAACTCAATAGCATACTTCCTCTGAAATATTGATATTCCATCTCTGGTGCGGGCTACTTCCGTTCTCAGAAAATACCTCACATCCCCTAAATCCTTGATAGCAAATTTATCATTTCCGGTTTTAGTTTGAGGTAGGCTGCCTTATCTATAATATTTGAATCCTAATGCCAAACATGCCACATGCAGCAACATTTGTATGTAATATTGAAATCGAAGCATAATTATATATATATATATATACACATATATACACACGCACTTTCAGTATCTAATTTATCATATGACACGCATAAGAAGAGAGAAAGGGTACGTAGCATGCGAGAGATGCGTGTGTGGGATTTTAGGGGATGATAACGTTGAGACTTTGGGGCAGTTACGTGTATTTAAGTAAGTGAATGGAACTTAAAATTGAAGCGCACAACTCATTGATACTAACACTCTTTATATATAAAAAAAATTCATAACCGACAAATGCTAATAATTGTCCTTGTTAATTTGAAAATTCCAAAAGATCTCAAACATCACTTTGGTATAATTATTGTATGCCTTCCTCCCTGGTAAGTCTTTGTAGTTTATAGGCTTTGTAAAGCATACAACAATATTCTGTCAAAGTGATATTGGGCAAATCTTTGGAATTTTCCATAAAAGATATAGTGGATTCAAACCCGTCATGAATAATCAAGAATAGTCACGGAGACTTTTCGAACAATCCTTGTATCAATAAACTCAGTTCCAAGCAACCTCGCCTTGTTGACAATGCTTAGAAGTTTGTCAACGTATTCCTTGATTGTTTATGAGTCCTTCGTCAGCTACATCTCAAACTCCTTGATTAGATTCAGCATGTGCATCCCTTTGACTTTCTCATTTCCTTCATACTCTTTCTTGAGAAAATCCCAAATAGCCTTTGCCAACTTTATAATCATGATTCCAGTAAAGATTGCTTGAGAGGAAACAGAAAATATACATGACTTTTCCTTTGATTTTTGCTGCTTTCGTTCCTTATGATCCTCGATTTGAGAAAGTGGTGGAATTTGTTGATAATGAGCAACCGCGAACATAATAATCCTCCTCAATGCCTTCCCAAAGATTATTTGTATCAAGAAAAGCCTCCATTTAGATGAGCTAGTGCCTGTGTTAGCGAGCTTGCCACAAAATTTGACAGCATTTCAGTCGGCCACAAGACTTCTCTCTTGTAAAAATAAATCAAGATAGGTTGCCTTAACTGCCTCTACGAAGACTCGATGTTGCCTTAACTTCCTTCCTGCAGTTGCTACCTATGTTGGTTATGCCTAGCCCACACTAGTTACCTTGCTGGTTACGCCCAGCTTGCTAGCTAGTTTCGTCCAACCCTCCTGTTTCTATACAGGCCTCTTTGTTGCTGCTCCTACTTCTCCGACAACCTCCACTAATCTGTGACAACTTCAAAACTTGTGAGCTTTAACTTGAGGGAATGTGTTAGAATTAGAATAAAATAAATCATATCTTAATAATATCACAGATTGATTTAGGTTGATTGTGTTCTGATTTAATTTGATTTAAAATCAATATCTTAATTCTATCATTAACCTATATATATATTGTCGTTATCTTATTATAATCAGACACACAACAATAATAATATATTTCATATTATTCTCTGCCCTCTCTCTCCTATTCTTTTTTATTGTTCTGATTGTGCCCTTATTTCCATTCTCCCCTGCCCAAATGCTTGACATCATATTTAACAGAAACCAACTCCAAACCTAGCTAGTCATAATCTATCTAGTTATGTTGGTTAAAGACCCTGCAATTCTTGCGAATCTCCCCTTGGTTTCCGAGCAGAACTTCAATCTTCCCCATCTTGACCATCGCATCCGCAAAACTCTTCCGAAACTTGACACCGTCGGAGGCGAAAGCTGACACAAAGCCCCTGGTAGAGCTATCCAAGGCAAGTTGCTGATCAATCTGCAAGACACCCTTGTTCAGAAGAATCTGCTTGTAGAAGGCGTTGTCAACGATAAACGGCGTCTTCTGATCCAGGAATGCGCTGGGCTCAACCCTTCCCGTCGAGTTGCACAACTTGACGAGCTTGGCATCCAATGCAGGGTCCATTGTGGGATCAGGATTTCCTCTGGAGCTAGAGAGTCTACCTGTTGAAAAATTTAAATAAATAAATATTTAAAATTCAAAACGACGTCGTTAATGAACTATTAAGAGATGAAGTCATAATATTACCTTGAAAGAAACCGCAGTGAGCGACACCGACGGTGTGAGCGCCCAAAAGGATAACCATTTCCTGTGTGGTTAATCCCTTGCTAGCAAAGAGCCTTGCCGAATTCGGCACGGGAATGCCGGGCCCCGGCAGATTAACGTCGCTGCTTTGGGAGACTAACCCGTCGCGCCGCCCCGTTGGGACGTCGTATTGGGGCCCTCCTGATAAGGCGACGGCGTCTCTGGTTGCCAGTGTTATGATATCGGCGCATGAGACCGTTGATGGGCATGCGGCTTCAAGGCTTTCCTTCGCTTCATCAATCAAATCAAATCCCCTAACGCTGCCATTTGGACCACTGTCTTTCTCTGAGCTCTGATTTGGGGAGTCTATCAGTATGGATGCATCACACCCCTACATGTTCAAGTTTGGTTCTCATCATGCTAAAGAAAGAAAATACATATTATTTGGTGATGACCTTTTTTTTTTTTTTAAATAATATGAGTTGTGACTTTCATGACAAAATACTCAATAATGCTATATACTAAAAATGAATAATTTTGTTTTAAAAAAAAATCAAAGTAAAATAAGAAGCATGTCGATATAAGAACTCAACTTTAAGTCTAATAATTTTTTTATCAGTTTGATAAAGAAAATTTTTTAAATTATTTTATAATAATTTATAATTAGTTTAAAAAAAAACAGAATAATGATAAATAGATTAAAACTAAAGAAAGAATAAAAGAATCAAGAGTTTTGACATAAAATTAGAAAATTGCTAATATTTTATTAAAAATGTAATGAATAATGCACCAGAAAAATATAATAAATAAATATAATTAATTAAGCTTAATTTAAATAAAGTTATTAAGGAATGGTAATTTAATGGGGAGTGTAGATACAGTTGGGAGTGCAAAAAGCTACACCCAAGAATTTTAGTATGTAAAAGTTGCAATTAAGAATCGAAGATTATTAAAAATTTTAGTTAGGAATTGTGATTAAGATGTTTTTATTATTAATAATGGGGGTTTGGATTTAAATTTGATTTACCTTTAAATTTATTAATTATTTTTTAAAAAAATTAATCTGCTATTATACCCCCATTGAACTTTTTTTTACATATTTAAAAATTATAAGGACATAATAACAATAAAGATACTCTTAATATTTGATCATTATTTTCATTTATGTCACATTGTTTGATTTGACCAAATAAGCAAGGCATTGAATGTCTTGAAAACTCATAGGCATAGAAGCATGCTCCTTATCCTAGATACCAAATAAAGCAAGAAATATATATAATCAATGTCTTAAAGTTTTAAAAAATTAATCAATTCTTACTTCATTTCATTTAGTAATAATACCTTATTTGGTCCTTAGACTTTACATTTATACTTTAGTTAGTCTCTCAACTTAAAAAAGTGATAGGTTAGTCTCTTGGACTTTGCAAACGTTTGACTCATTAGTCATTACCCCATGTGCCAAGAAGAAATAGTTAAATTGTTCAGGACTACTTAGGGTAATATTATGAATGTTCAGACTACTTAGGGCAACTAAGGACTAACCTGTTACTTATAAGTTGATGGACCAATTAGGATAACAGTGTAAAATCCAGGGACCAAATAAGGTATTAACTCTCAAAAAGAAAAAGAATGTTTGGGGGAGATTAATGAGGAGTATATGACTAATTGCATCTTACTCTGACAAAACAATCATGGAAATGCATGCGAAGCAAGGCTGCAGTTATGGACTTGTCACGGTTGAATCGCTTCTGCACAACTTGCTTCACAATGGATTCTGCTTTTGGGCAGCTGGAGCCATAGAATCCAACCTTCAGGTCAGCAAATGCCAGGGGAAGTACAAAGAAAAAGAAAAGAATCGATGTCTTCATAGTTCTATTGGGTGTTTTATACTCTGACTTAGTGTGACTCTTCAAGGTGGATTTCAATGCGACATATATATAGGAAGGGAAAATTAGGAGGGTACAACGTTGTGGATGTTGCCGCCTGATGATGACCTTGAAAGCTTGTATATGCATGCAGCTAATACAGCCAACAAATAAGAGACTAGGCTTTGAAAGGTGGAATTTAATTGAAAGCTTAATGACAGTTTCGTAAACGTTCACTACAACATTACAAAATTCTATCGTACATCCCCTTAGAAATGCATTTTAACATTGTCTAGACAGCCAAATTAACAAGCCGTATAATTAAGTGTGAATTGCAGATATCTTATCATATTTTTTTAATAGTAAAGAATTATAAGGGACATTTTATTTTTCGCAAATTTGAATTAAAACTATGAAAAAAAATTCTAACTATCCATGTAATTTGGGGATTTGGCTTTTAAAATTAAAATTGGGGAACCTATGTGTTACAAAAGTATTCGAGATAGGTCTGTAACTCAGACCTTGACTGAAGTTCAAGAACTGATGAGATGATGAGCACACTATTGTAGCCAAGAGTGATGATGGTGATTAGCTTGAGTAGTGGCAGAGGTACCTGCAATAGACACTCCAATACCCAAGTAAGCGAATTTCTTAAGTTTTAAGTGTAATTGAGATAGACTTCTCGTACCTGAGCATAAGCGTTGCTTTCTCTTATATAGTCTGCCATGACTATGGCCGTTTTGACTGTTGGATAGCCTTTAATATGTTTTTGTAGGATAGCCTTAAATATGATTTTGTAACGGCTTGGATGAGGCTTAATTGAGCTAATTAAAGCCTTTAGCAATGCTCATAAAGTATAAAATCGTTACACTTAAATATGTCAGCAAGTATTTGTAAACGTCATTATTGCTAACAGTTACGGTTCTCCAGTCGACCATTCCGAGATGAGGTAAGTTCGATTGATTGACCTGAGATAAGGTGAGGGTGAACCGACTCGTAGAAGTCTTACGTCTTCACTCATCTTGGTTATAGAATACCTAAGTTAGGACCAAATTGATTCTGTAACACTATGTAACCAAACATAAATTATTTTTATGATTATTTGACAATTTTTAAATTGATAAAATGTTAAATCACATTTTTTTTAGGGTGAGAGGGTACTGTGCCCCTAGGGCACCATAGAATCCACCTTTTTGAAATGGTACTACTACAAGAAAACAAAATTGCATTTAGTGGCAGTTTCAAATTGCCACAAAATGATTTCCCGTGGTTTGCAAAATTGCTGCATTTATGTCCTTTGTTAAACCATTTTGCGGCCGTGTAACATGACCGCAGGTATATATAACTACCATTACCATTCTAATAGGTAGACTTTCCACTAGAATTTATATCCTCATTCTTACTAGAATCAAGCCGCTCAATGTTCGTCTAGCAATTTGTCGGTCGTGATATCTAAATATTGTGTGTGAAACAATTAATGTTGGATGAGACGTGTTACTAATAATATTATGTTAGATGTAATTAAATAATTAAAGTTCACAGATTCTTTTAAAAAAGAAAAAGATTCGCATTTATTTGTAAGGAGTTTATTAGATGTACATTTACAGTGTCTTCATCCGTATGTCCAAAATAATAGAAATGAGATACGACTTGAAATATCATTAGTGCATGGAAGCTTTAACGATGTTGTATTAGTCAATCTAATAATATAAAATGAAAATGTTAATAAAAAAATAATATAAAAAAGAATTAGTCAAACTGCGAGTTGTTGGCATCTATAATTAATTAACAAGCCATCTTATGCGTACAAATGCTTTCTTGTTTTGGTCGAAATGCGTACAAATGCTTAAACTTGGAAGAATCCGCTGGAATTTATCCATGGAAAAGCCTGCAACGATTTTTTTAAAAAGAAAAAAAAATGTAATAATGTTTTTTTATATCCTAATTTTTTTTCTTCATTTTACAATTTTACTCTCACTTACCAACGTGGATTACCTTGGTTTAGGGAAAAAAAATCTTAAGTAAGCTAAATTCCTCATCAACTTTCATTAGTGTTGGATATATAAAAATCTAAAGAAAAGAAAGAAAAAAAAACGAACCATCCTATAAATTAAACAAATGGAATAATTTCGATTCCTTGGTTTTGATTCATTGGACAAATTTATATTTCATCCCCGATTTGAAATGTCTTGATGTAGCTAATGTATCACAGCGTCTTGATTCTATAGCTACAGTTATATGTGCAGACTGAAGGTCAGCACTAGCTACATCTACCATGGAAGTCACTAAACATTCCTACAAAAGATGGTTAATCAAACAAAGAAAATTGTACAAAGAAAATGTGTAGTGCAGCGAAGTAGTGAGGCAATGCGCCGAGTGTAGAGAGATTGGATTACTTCAATGGAACTTTACGATTTCTCGATGTTCCTTTCATTGGCTTCCAAAATGGAATTGTTAATTTCATTTCACAAGAAGAAGAAGAAGAAGAAGAAGAAGAAGCTGTGTGTCTCAAAGTCTTACCATCAAGGGAGGATATTGAGGAAGCGCGCGGTTCGGGAGTGTGACCCATCAAAGGCCCGGGCCGGGGCCCATACGGGTACAATTTCAAATTTATTAGGGATGAATTTTGTTTTGCAGTGGATCATGCAGGTTACCCAAATATGACTTGGGTGACCATTATTCCAAAGGCTATGGGTGCAGTGGAGATGAGTGAGTTTAGACCAATTATTACGGTGGGAACAATCTGTAAAGTGATATCAAAGATTTTTTTAAAGAGATTGAGAAAATGGGTGTCTAAACTAGTCGATGAAACTCAAGAGTGCTTTTATCAAGGATTGGTAGATCCCTAATGGGGGTCCTTATCACTTACGAAGTTGTACAATGGGTGAAAAGGAGTAAAACTGAAGCATGCCTTGTCAAGCTTGATTTTCACAAGACATGTGACCGAGTCAGATGGTCCTTTCTAGATTATGTGCTACAAAGTATGGGGTTTGGCAACTTGTGGAGTTCATGGGTAATGGAGTGTGTCACAACTGCAGCTATGTCGATCAAAATTAACGGGTCACCAGTGGAACCTTTCAAGATGGATAGGGGATTGCAATAGGGCAATCCATTGCCTCCCTTTCTTTTCATTCTTGTTGCGCAAGTTTTGAATAAGATGGTGGAAAGAGCCTGTGAAGTTGGATTGATTGAAAACTTGAATGTCGGGAGCCCAGATTTTCTTGTCTCTAACCTTTAGTTTGCGAACGACACAAT
Source organism: Nissolia schottii (assembly GCA_003254905.1). Lineage (NCBI taxonomy): Eukaryota > Viridiplantae > Streptophyta > Magnoliopsida > Fabales > Fabaceae > Nissolia > Nissolia schottii. The sequence goes on along the minus strand of QANU01075037.1, from coordinate 430,264 downwards.
TATTTTCTGTCCTTGTAAAGAAGAGTTTGTGTTCCATTATAAAAGATTGTTGATCTGCTTTGAGATCATGACCGGGCTGAGCATCAATTTTGGAAAATCATCAATCATTCCTATAAATTGCAGGGAACAATATATGGGCGAGAAGAATGAGTGAGATTTTAGGATGCCGTATTGAGAATTTATTCATTATGTATCTCGACCTCTGTTAAGTAGCATATTTTGATATTATTTAGATACAAAAGACACATCTATGAGTTATTTAAATATAGAAACAAAAGTTTGTACATACTTATTCAAAAATTTGTGTGTGTGAACACAAAAATATTCTTCTTCGTCTTCACTTTTGTTTTGTTTTTGTCATTTTTTTGTTCTAGTTGTTCAATAGTTTGTGCATGTGTGTAGAAAATTTGTGCATTCTTCTTAAAAAATTTGTGTAGGTGAGCACCAAAGTTTTCATCTTCGTCTTTATTTTCTTTTTCGTTTCTATCATACTTTTTTGGTTATGATTGTTCGAGATTGTTCAAAAGTTTGTACATAATTTTGTGTATGCTTGTTCAAAAGTTTGTCTATGTGAAAGTTTTCTTCTTTTTCATTTTTGTTTTCATTTTTGTCTTATTTTTTATTTCTGCTTGTTGAAAAGTGTGTGGATGTATGTAAAAAGTTTGTGCATTTGTTTTGGAATGTTTGCGCATGATAGAGAGTAAATTCACGTGCTTCAAGTGTAAGTGAGGAGCAAAAGAGAGTGCGTGACAGTTACTTTTTGCTATTCTATGCAGTGCAAATCCAATTTTATTTGGTTTTCACATTTAAAAAAAATGTGCATGTGTGTTTAAAAAAGTTTTTGGGTGTGTAAAATAATTTGTGCAAGCAGTTATAATTATGTATAGCGTATGTAGTCATATGGTACATGTTATTTCGATGTACACCTACTAATACTGAAATAGTGTGTAGAACCTATTTACTGTGTGATTTTACTTCATGCAAATTATACTCATCGCTTACCGCTTCTCCGATACTAATGGCTTCAATTAGTGATGATTTTCATTTAATCCTATCCTTGTCCAACTTGATCTTCGCGAAGTCATTTAGATTATGATTTGACTCTCTTTATTCATACTTAATATGGATTTGATAGTGACCTAATTATAGATGAGTGCCAAGTCCATGTTAGACATTATTTTGCTCAAAAGTCCTCCTCGTCATCGCTAATTCTGGCTTTCCTTCGATCCTGAGAATCCCTTCCATATATAAATGAGGACTAATATTTGGGAGTATTTTAGGCATACTAATTATTCTAACTAGTGAAAATTTAGCATGATTGAAGATAGTTAAAAAAAATAGTAGGTCTAAAATTAAAACTTCAAAATATCACTCATAAATGAGTTTATATCATATATTATCTGGACCAATTAAAAAAGAGGATTTCAAAAAAAAAAAAAAACTATTAGTATCCAATTTTATTTACCTTTTTGCTTTTTTAGCTTATAACTATCCACGTATAGTATAGTATAATATAATATAATAAAATTATCTACTTTTGTAAAATAATAATAATAATAATAATAATAACTACCCACTACAATCTTAATTAATTGTTTTGTCAAAAAAAATTAATTGTTGGACAGTTTTACTCTTTTAAAAATATCTTTTTTAACAATTATTAATAATTTCAAACAATTTTTCTTTTTATTTATATCCATATTTAATATTTGACGAATAAAAGAGTTTGTGAAAGCCACTAGTAAGTGTAAAAAATTTACATCATCAATTAATCATACTATGCGTGACTTTCAATACAATTTTTACGAAAGTTAAATATGTTTAATTGCATAATAATATATAATTATATAATAATATAAAAAGAATTAAAACTAAATCTAATAAATTATTCAAAAACTTTCACTGAAAATTTAAAATATTCTATGAAGACAGAGTTGAGTTTTGATTGTCAGTGTAAAAAGTCTCTTGTTTTGATTGATGATAAGCTAAGTGAAAAGTATACGTAAGTGAGAAGGATTTGTAAATTCATTGTAAGAACTCAATACTTTTATAAATTTTCATGAATTTTAGACTTCATGCAAATCTTTGAGTTAATTTCATGTTTTTTCTCTCAATAAGTGGCGTCCGAGTCAATCGAATAACACCATTAAATTCTCTTAAGGACTTTAGCTTAAGAAGGAGCACAACAATATTGAATCTTTTATAAGTATTTCTCATTTAATCTATTTGTTTAAATCTTTCTGGATTTAGATTCTCCCTCACCGCTACCCGTAGCAGGAGACCATAGTTGTCCTTTCTCTCTACCATTTTTCGAATGAAGTCCGTATGTTTTGACCTCAACCCAAAGTGATTCAAAATTGACACACCATGCCAAACTTATGCGAGTACCAAATCAAATTTGCATTGCAGGTGCATTATTGAGAATCGCCACTGACGTACATACAGAACCTCTGTCCACAATTCTACATCCTCTAGCTAGTTGCAGCCTCACACCTTATTACTTAATTCAGAGGGAAGGAAGTGTACAAAAAATGAAAACGTGAAGGCATGTGGCCCGTGCCAATAAGTCACCATCCTTTTCTCTCTTTTTTTTCACTAATAATCAACGACAAAAAATCACGGATTTCCCATTCTTTCAAACATAGCCCTCTCATTCATATTTTAATTTAGATGTACAATCTAATTCCGTCATAGATTAAAAATCCATTGGATATATATTGATATATTGTGGTTCCAAAATCGAAGTGGGTATATCTCTCCTAACAAATCTTTTTTTCATACACATCGTCAGAAATCCAACCTCTAATATATACATATCTATTTGTTGGTTTTTATATTGATATATATATACACACACACATATATGCAACCATCTATTTGTAAATTGAGACACAACAAGGTGCTAGACGGAGGAATCCAGAACAAGGAAAGATCAATATCAATGGACTAAGCGAAAAATCATATAATTGAGTGAGCTGAACACTACATCCTGATTTTAAAAAAAAAAAAAAAGAATTAAGCTAATGAGTGTGAGTTCTCTCACTTGTATGCTTTCTACTTAATACATCACTAATCAATATAGAACATTTTCTTACCCTCATACTTAATACTAAAAAAAAACAATAAATCGTTATTAGTCCAATCGCGTGGTCCACAGCCATATCTTCAATCCTTTTTAGAGAAACAATTCTACGTACCTTGTTTCTTTTGGTACAAAGAAAGATGGAATAACGTTCAAATGTTGAACTGTATATCCACAAATAAATATTCATTCATTCATATATCTGCCGCACTCAACATTATATTTTTATATAGCTAAGCTAGTGGTGAGGAAAGGTACAAAAACGGGTTTTTGTGGCTATGTGAAGGTCGTGCGTGAACATAAATGGTTGAGTCTGGACCTTCCACATTTGACCATAGCAATCACATGTCATGTGCTAACCGAATTTGCCAATTGCTTATGCTTTCGTACGTATTTCGTTCATATGATCAATCCATGACTCACATGCAGCTGGATCCTGAGTATATATCCGAGTATATATGTTGAATATTAATTATCTGACATTTAACAGAGAGATGTATAATTTTTATCTCATTTAGTAGCATCCGTGAGCAATTCTACCTTTAAAATATTTGATCACACGCAACTCTTTTGATTTAAAATATTTGATTAAGTGTTTTTGATTCTGTGAGCAAGTGTTGGATTAATTGATATAATCCATATCAAAATGTCAGCGACAGATCCCTTTTAAAACATATAGATCATCTTAAACTATTATTATAAGTCACTGCCAAAGCTTATATTACACGTCTTGGATTTGGCATTAAAATTTGCATAGGTAAAAATTTTGGGTTTAAAATGGCGAAAGATAGCTAAAATCGGAGGAAACTTAAATCAATAGGTTAAGTAAGAAATACAAAAGTGAGTTAGACAATCATCTTAATTCAAGATTTTAAGGTAATAAGTTTACGGGTCTTTCTAAATTATATTATTTATTTAATACATTACTTATTGATGTAAGACTTTACATTCACACTTGTGACACAAAAACAAATCCTTTACCTAAGTTTTTTGTTAAAAAAAAAAAAAAGAAATCCCTTGGATAAAAATCGTGAAATCAAAAAGTTGTGTAGTTAGATATATAACATGTGTATGGAAGAGTTGCAATTGCTAAGCACACACGAATATAACACCGACTAATGCAAAAGCGTGTCAATATTACGATCCCATTGCCATATTTTAACCCAAAAAGCTTAGTTGGCAACTATGAGAGCATCCCATGTTCAAATTTTGTCATGTATAGAAAAACATAAGTTTCTGCACGTAACTGTTATGCATACATACATACAAAGAAGAAAACGCGCAAATCGCTAGTAATAATCTTTCTATAGGAGGCATGGCGCACCCAAAAATCCATATCCTTTATTCAGCTAAACTTTGACTATATATGTATATATATAGAAAATCTCTCTCAAGTTCCCACACTATATATACACACATATTAGATGCCTCGAATTGTCATCTCATAGCTATAGCCAAGACACACTATAAAGACACTCGGAAAGAATTAAGCCTTCATACTCAAGATGAAGCTCATCACGATATTTCTTATTGGATTCACAATTAGTATCCTTGATCTTCCCTTGGCATTTGGTGAACTCAGCGTTGGATTCTACAGCTCAAGCTGCCCAGGAGCAGAAGACATTGTGCGTCGAGTTGTTCAAAGGCGTTTCAACCGTGATGCTTCCATCACCGCCGCCTTGCTTCGCATGCACTTTCATGATTGTTTCGTCAGAGTAAGACCCGTTATAATTAAGGGTAATGATAGTTGATCAACACTTTTAAACAATAACAATAAGATAAAATTGATGTGTTTTCTCTTTTGTAGAACACATCGTACATGTTGTTATTGCTTTAATATGTTGTTCACCTAACATTTACCTATAATTAATTCGTATCATTACAGACACTCAAGATTTAAAAAAAAAAAACTTTTTTTTACTTTATTTTATTCAATATTCATCGAAAGACTCTTACATAATAATTATACTTAACTTTATTTCATCCAACTACTATACCTTATTTTCCATAAAGAAAACAAAAAAAAAATCAATTTTTTCAGGTATAAAACATTACTTATTTTTCCAATTGCAACCTGGGAATTTGTTTTTAACTATCATTACAATATTAATTATGGACTAAACCGCACAAACTATTTTCGAAATGCTTAATGTATAACTAAATTAGCATTTCTCATTGATGAATATTGATCACAGGGTTGTGACGCGTCCATATTAATAGACTCAACAAGGGGAAACAAATCGGAGAAAGCCGCAGAAGCAAACTTGACCGTTAGGGGGTTCGAGATCATCGACGATGTCAAGGAGAGCTTAGAACGAGAGTGCCCTTCAACGGTTTCATGTGCAGACATCATAACACTCGCCACAAGAGACTCGGTGGCCATGGCAGGAGGACCAAGGTATATATATGATGACTTAGCTAATCTTGACATGTGTATATTCTTAAATTGATTCATTTCATTAAATAAGGTATGAGGTTCCGACGGGAAGGCGCGACGGTCTTGTGTCGAACCCTTCGGACGTGAACCTGCCAGGGCCTAACTCGAGGGTGCAAGGAGCACTTCAATCCTTCACCTCAAAGGGCTTGACGCTGAGCGAGATGGTTACCCTGTTGGGGGCCCACACGGTCGGCTTCGCTCACTGCAGCTTCTTCAGGAACAGGCTCGCGGGTGGGGACCCCACAATGGACCCTGCCCTGAACGCCAGGCTGGTGAGGCTCTGCGGGACCCCCTCGAGGCCGGTCAGGAGAAACCCGGCGGCTTTCTTGGATCAGAACACTTCTTTCGTGTTTGACAATGAGTTTTACAACCAAGTGCTTATGAGGAGAGGGGTGCTCTTCATTGACCAGCAGTTGGGTCTGGACTCCTCCTCCAGAGGGATTGTGGAGAGCTTTGCCCGTGATGCTCAGAGTTTTCAGCGGAGCTTTGTGGATGCGATGGTCAAGATGGGGAGCATTGAGGTTTTGGAAGGGGATGATGGACAGATTAGAAGGAATTGCAGGGTTTTTAATTAAGGAAAACGTTGCGTTGCATGAATAACAAAAAGTATAAATAATATTGATAGAATGTGACTAGATTGCATAATTCACTAATTATTGATAGAATTTCTTTTGTTTTTTCCATGAAGAAATTATGTCATGTTGCAATAGTACAATAGTTATCGCTATTTAAGGTGTTAAATGTAATAATACCCGCGGATTTTGATTTGGGTATGAGCTTCCGTTTCCTCTCTCTAGTATCAAGGTCGGTTCACGGTTAATGCTGCTTTATAGTAGATTTAACTTGTCTTATCCTTTCACATTTTTCTCCTTGTGGCCAAAGAACAAGGGTGACAAATGTTTTACTCGTTTAATAATAATAAGGGCGTTACATCTGCTACTATTTTTCTATCACCATTCAACTACCATATGGTATATGGTATATATAGCAGTTTTGAATGCATAAGTATTTTAGATATATACACAAATATTTTTTACATATGGAATTAAATCAGATTGAATTTACGACGAATTAAATAACGAAAAGTAACGGTCGTATTCTATCTCTTGTTTTTCACTCACACTTTAAACACATAGACTCACTCGCAATCATATACAAACATTTTAAAGTACATGCACAAATTTTTTAACAAACAAAAACAAATAGTAAAACAAAAATGACAAATAAGAAAATTTTGGTATTCACGTAAAAAACTTTTGAAAAATAAGGCACACAATTTTTTAGGGTTTAAGGTTTAGAGTTTAGGGTATAAACACATGCACAAACTTTTAAAAAATCAAAAACAAAAAATATGATCGAATTGAAAATGTCATTACCAGCATTATTTTGTACAGTGTAACTGATTATATCAATTAGTATTCTAGGCCTATAAACAGTGAAGATTAGCTTGCAAAGGTCATTCAAAAAATGCAATACGTTTTGTAAATATTCAAATACCCTGTTTCATGTTCCTGTTCTGTTTTTAACAATGTACACCAAAAATTATTGTAATGATAAATGTTCAACTTTAAAAATCTAACTCAAGACATCAGAGTTGAGACGAATGTGCCCTCACGGCTTGAGCCAAAACCACATGTTGGTAATTTCGCTGAAAGAGCTAGCACTTCTACAAACAATCCACTCACCAACCTTTCAGATGTAAATGATGTTAACTACGAGAACAATGTAGATTAACGACGAAATTTAGTGAATAAAAATTTGCTCGCTGATTAACGAAGAAATAGCGAGGAATTAGCGAATAAAATGTAGATTTATAGCCAAAAAATTGAAAATTGAGGGGCAAAAAGTTCAGTGAAAAATTAGTGACAAATTAGTGAGGACATAATCCTTCGTAACATATACTTCATAGCTAAAGAGTTTAGTGAGAAACAATTCTCTCGCTAATCTCTCGTAAATGGTTAAAATACGTATAACAAGGGACATTTCCCTCACTAATCCCTTACAAACTCTTAACATAATTTAGCAAGAGAAACTTCTCTCGCTAACCCCTCACTACTCCAATGAAATGAACTCTTTCCCTCTTCCTTTTAGTAAGGAATGAATCCATCGTTGATCACTAGCTAAACTCTTAACATTTTAATTTTTCTTATTACTGAGGGAATATTCCCATCACAAAACTCTCACAACTTGTCAATGTAATTTAGTAACAAAATATGCCATCACTCTTCTTTTGAAAAACGCTCAATCTAAACTAAATCATTCACTTCTTTTTTAGTGAGGGATGTTTCCATTGGTAATTTATCACTAAACTTTTAACATTCTATTTTCCTATTTAGTGAGTGAATATGCCATCGCTAATCGCTCACGACTCTCTTCAACTACATTAAATCATCCACTCCCCTTTTAGCAACGGATAAACCTCTAACTAATCTCTAGTTAAACTTTTAACATTTCACTTTTTATGTTTAGCGAGGGGTTGTTCCTTCACTAATCCCTCACGGCTAAACTAAATAGTTTCACTTTTAGTGAGGGATAAATCCCTCGCAAATCAGTAAACATCAAGTTTAAGAAAACTGAACTAGACATCGAACCGGGTCAAGACACTAGTTCAAAGGTTCACTGGTTCAATGGTTTTAGTCGAGTTCAACCAGAGTGTAAAAGATATGTATATTTTATATAAATATACATACATATAATTAATATATGCTATGATGTAAATAAAAAATTATTAGGTATTTGTATACATATCATTGATTAATGTTTGGTTTGGTAATGTTGTGGCTTTCTAAAATTTGTTGAGATCTTTGAGTTTTTTAAAAGTGGTTCTTGAAAAGTTATATTAGTATTGTTTGAAAAAATAATGCAAAAGTGAATCTCAAAATGTGAAAATCACAAGAATGATGTTTAGTAAATATACCATAAAGTTACTCTTAAAATATAAAATGAATGTAATGATCATAAATAGTAAAAGAACTAATTTTTATTTTCACTTGCCATTAAATTTCTATATTTCATATGATTATAAAAATTGATCTATGTAGAAACATCCAAAGAATGTCTCTTGATTACTTAGACATGATGGATAATTTGCATAGAATTGGACAATATTATTTTATTACTATTATTTGATAAGTTAATATTCATTTTCTTCTTATCAATCTTTGTTGTTTAAAAGTATCTTTTTACTTGTCAGTATTCAATCTTTTCTCAGTCTATTATCTATATTTGTGTATACATAATTTTAGATCAAAACCTCTATAATATGAAGAATTAAAGATCCATGCAATAGTCTATTGGAAGGTTGGCAAAAATAATGACCAAAACTATAAAAATAGCAAGGCAAGACAACCCTTTTGTGTTGCAAGTGCTACTCTCTTAGTCCCACATTTGTTAAAATGAAAATTTGAAGGCAAATTTTTTCTTATAAAATGAAAGGAATTACATCAAGGCAAAATAACCTTTTTATGTTGCAAGTGTTACTGATCTCTTAGTCTCACAATCGTTAATATAAATTATGGAATTCAAACCTTTTGTTATAAATCAAGATTTGAAACCAAATCTTATTTTGGGTCGGCGAAACATAAATATTTTACTTTATTTACTTTATTAATTTTTTTTCATTATTTTTTAATAATTTATTATTAATTAATTAATAATTAATTTGTAAAAGAAGTTAAAAATTTGTAAAAAGAAATTAATTTATTAATTGAATTTTGTAGCAAGGAACTAGTGACTAATTAGCATCAAAATTTCTTTTTCCATTTGTCATATTTGCGTCAGATTAACTATAAATTAACGACAAATTTGTGATGAATGTTGTGAAGAATATGCGAGGGTTTTAGAAGTAATTACTGTGGATTTATTCATAGGAAATTGAAAATTTTCATAGATAATTTTCGTGGCTAATTGGCTGTTCGGGAGGAATTTTGTTGCAAATTTTTATATGAATTTCTTTGCATGAAACTTTTTGCAGAAAAATTCGTAGGTAGATTTGGCAACAAATTTTGTAGGTAAATTTTGCAGCAAATTTTGTAGGTATAACCGTGAAAATTTCTGCAAGTACAAGTCTTAGCGAAATTTGCAACTTTTTAAATTTGCGACAAATTTTGTAACATAACAAAATTTGCAAAAATTTCGCAAATAATTCTGTAGCTATTCTATTTGTCAATATTTAACAACCAACAAACGGGCAAAGAAGCATGTAAACCAATGAACATATTGCACCAGACTGATGAACCATTAGATCAAAACTTTACTAACTTTTTTAATAAATTAAAAGATCAATACAATGGGTTTGGTGGACCCTTGTACTTTTAGAGCTCAATAGCAAGTTATTAAGCTCGCGACACTCTTTCTTTTATAACTAAAAAGTTGGCTTCCCTTTGTTGTATTGTTCGATGTGAAACTTGTGTTGTTATCTTAAGCTAATTGTACTACCATTTATGGTGAACGATTTAGGAAAAAGAAAGTTCAAATTGACCCTTAAAATTATGCCATAATAACCTCAAACTTCTACAAACTTTACTAACAACCAAAATACATGCAAGATATGAGTCAATTTAAATAACAAATTCCTTATACCCATAACTAATTAGGCAATTACTCACCAAAAATCTGCTTGAATCCATGATCTGTGTACACCCTGCAACCTTCATGAGCATAGCAAAATGTGAGTACAACTCACTACATATTTAATTCTCTACCTCTTCACAACCATCACATAGTTATTTTGGTGTTCCCATTGTGTCTACATTGCTTCATGCTAACCAACGATGCCACACATGTATTCACTCTATGATAAAAAAAATTATATAACTTTGATTTCATGCTTTTCTTTCTTAATTTCTTATTCCGATTTTCTTATTTGGAGGGTAACTGTTGGTATTTTTTTTAATAGTCAATATAATTTGAACAACAACTACATGATTATTTATTTATTATTCAAAACTATACTTGTTGTTTTTGTGGAATTAATTAAGATATTTTTGAATAGATGTAGACAATATTTCCTATTTAGGGATCTTTAGACTCAAATATTTATGAGATTCAAGTTAGTGACATTTTTTAGAATTTAAATCGAGTACTAAATGAAATGATGTGAACAAGTCATATGTACTTTAAAAAAATCGTATATTAAAACAAGAGTTTAATTATTATGTATTAATAATGTGTCATTCAATCAAATTTTGAATCTTTTTATTTCAGCATGCATCACACAGTAAGTAACTTCTAAGAAGAAAGACATATATTTTCCTATAGAAGCTTAGAGATTCTGCTGATAATAACCATTCCAAACTCCATACAATTGAGGAAATGAAAGATTAGCTTACTCTTCAACATTTTTCTATGTAAAATAAATTAAACACACTGCAAAGTTGTAACTAAATCCACAGCAAATAATTTGTCGCTAAATTTGCAACTAACTATTTGCAAGAAAATTCGCAATAAAGTAAACTCACCGCTAAATCCGTAGAAAAAAGTACATTGCTAAATCCACAACAAACTATTTGCAAGAAAATTTGCAACAAACCAAATTGGCAGCAAAATCTGCAAGAGAATTCGCACGAAAATCCGCACCAAACTAATTCGTAAGAAATTCGCAAGAAAATCCACAAAAAAGTTATTGTGGAGCAAATATCGCAACGAAGTAGTTCACGAGAAAATTTGCAAAAAGAAATTCGCAGCAAAATTCACATGAAACGAAAATTGTAACTAAATCCATTGCAAAAATCCGCAAGTAAATTCGCAGATACTATTTCCTATTGATTTAGCTGTGAAAATGGTGTTGACTGAACTTTTTGACATTTTTTCTCCAATGACTTGCAAAATTATTTGCAAATTTTTTACATGCGAAATAATGCGCAATAAAATATGTAGCAAAATATTTTTCACCTTATGGAAGAAGATTTACTTGTGGATTTTGCTATAAATTTTATAGTTCGCAGCAAAATGTCTATTAACTTAAAATTGAAAATTTGTAACAAAATTTGCAGGTATTACCTATGAAAAAAGAATTACCCAACTCAGTCTCTTTTTTTTTTTTTCAGAAGTATATAATTCACTATCTTTCTCCATACCCTATAAAATTTCCTTAACCCTCCCTATATATTCGGTCCATCCATGACGAGTTGAATTCATTTTCCTTCCTGTTTATTCTATCATATAATTCTTTAGTCAAGAACATACACAATAATGTGAATGTATCCAAAAAAAACATGCACAATAGTATGAAATCAGCATAATGGCCCTACTAAAAATAAAATCAGCATTATGGATTAAGAACTACCTAGGCTAGTCTTTTTTGTTTATAGGTCTTGTAGCTAGCTACCAACCCAATTTATTTATTTTAGTTGTGGTATTCAACCGTTTTTGGTCACAACCCAGTTTAAAATGCCACTACGATGTTCCAGTTGTAATGACCAATTAACCCAGGTAGATGTTGGCTTATCTGTACATCTAGTAATTGGGCTGTGAACTGGGCCTGAAATCTCAGTTGACCGAAAATCTAGGTTGGACTGAGATTGTTAATAACCATCAAGTTTCACCCGTGACAGTGTTAATGCCGGTTTAATGCATGGGATTTTATACAGTGAGTGAAAAAATAAATTGTTTTTTATTTATGTATTAAGATTTAATTAGATGAAAGTGTAAAAAAAAAATTACATTATTAATGTATAACAATTAAACTCTAATTATTATTTCTAATAGTAGTAAAAGAGTTGGACCAAAATAACTACGTCAGACCGGTCACAATTTTTTTTTACTAAAACTACCCTTCTGTGCATAAACGCCATTCCCTATTTAACCATAATACAATTTTTTTTTCCATCCCATTCCTTTGATACGAACCAAATACAAATGATGTGGCTTTTGTTGAATTGGTTTTTTATTTTTTTAGAAAAACTAACGAGTGCTATGTTAAAAAATTTTACGTAAAAACATTATATTAAAATTATAAGTTTTAAATGTATTGAAGCTTTTAATTTCCATACAAAGATAAGGGAAAAAGTTTTACACTACTAACTAATCAAATCTTGTCACATTAATATAGATAGTTGATTTTTTCGTACTCTTTTAATAGTCATACATATTAAAATATATGATTAGATAACCATATAAAAAACATTTTTTCAATGGTTTCAAATTGCATTAATCAAGAAAAAGCCCTTAGTTACATCCACATCCAACCACTAAGACTATACAAATTCGGCAAGAATTGGTTGGGATAGAAATTAAATTATACGTTGAACATATTAAAAATACGAGTTTTATTTCTATCCACTCTGTATAAAAGTCACATTGTATCCAATCAAATCTTGTGATATGCATGATTTTTAAAAGAGTGAAAGAGAAAGTCAATCATTTATGTTAATGTAATAAGATTTGATTGATTGATAATGTAAAAAAAAATATTATGTTTTCAATCGATAGAAGTTAAACATTAAAAACACTCAAAATTTTCCACTTTAATATTACTATTGGTGTACGGTTTGATCGATTTAAATTCACCTTAAAACATACGAATCTTCCAAATAGATTTACAAGGTGATAAAGCCATCCATATATTAGTTGTAAAAAAAATTAATAAAATAAAAATTTGAATGCAAATTGAAAAATACGAAAACGTTAATTAGGATTTAAATACTGTACGAGAAGCACGGGAGGGTGTCGAAGACAGTTCACAAACACAACATTGGAGATTCCTATGGTTATACGTGCGTGTGTTGCATTATAGTCATTGCAAACAATGACTAGACATATGAGTCGGTAACAGCATGCGATTTTCTATTTTTGGCAAAGCTTCATAGCCCTGTAGGAAAACCTTGTAGAAGGCGCATAAGTGGTAACCCACCAAACTTTCTTGCTTAACTATAATAAAATAGAACTTTCTTATTTCTTATTTTTTTTGTAAGTGTGTTTCTAAAGCAGACACCATCTAACATCTTTGTTTTTCTTTTGGGCACATGTATTCAACTCAACATATTTCCGTTTCCTAAATGCCCCGTCATCAGCGGAAAACAAACACACACCTTTTATACTAGGATTTTTTACATACATATGGCACTTAGAATTTTTTAATCCCATAATATGGTCACTGGAAAAAAATTACAAGAGTATGGACGGATTTTTTGAAATCTCCACACTATGTGGTGATTTCAGAAAAATCTGAATTTATCTTCTTTTTTTTTTTATTTTCGGGGCTGAAATCACCACCCCTGTGGTGATTTAAGACTCTGAAATCTCCCTGACCAGTGGAGATTTCAGCCACGCGAAATCCTATGCTCTGAAATCTCCCTGACAAGTAAAGATTTCAGAAATTCGCCCCATACTCCTGTAATTTTACATTTTGGCTCATATATTCAGATTTCTCTCTCTCTCAAACCATATAAATGTCAAAACCCCTTTATACCACGGTTCGGTGGACCGTAGTTAAATGAACGGTTATCTGAGCGATGCTTTCATTTTTTTCACCCTAAAATAATAAATTTGCATTTTACATCTTTTCATTTCCGATTTTTGTTCTTATCGGTACCTTGGCTCTCTCTTTCTTCCACCACCCTGCAACTTTCATCGCTGCACTGGAGACATCATCGACGTCGGGGCTCTGGCTAGTGATGTTTGCTTCACAATCATTGTTGTCCTCTGAAGTTGTTGCCATTTTGGTAGATCTGATTTTCTAAGGGGAATGCATTTTAATTTGTGCATGTCTTGGTGGTGTTTGATGAAATTTCTCAGTGACTACTGATATACAGTTCCCATGGTTTTGCTTTCCTTCTGGTCTTGGAACACTTAATTAAAATGTTGTATTGACATAAAGAAAATTGATAATATTTAAGACCTAAACTGGTGTACGTGCCCGCCCGAGTGAAAATAGATAGATTGTGAAATTAATTAGATGAAATTTACACATAATATCAGGACTCGAATTTTTAAGATACTACTTTTTAGAGAGAATTTTACCTAACCAATATCTCATCTTTGAAGTTGTGTGAGGCAATTCGTAAGAGCTTTGTCATATTTAAAATAGTTGAAAGCCTTGCGGCCGTAGTGGCAAGTGGGCTAGTGGTAGCTCATGTAGAGAAACGAGGAAGTGGACAACAAACCGTACAGAGAGATGAGTAAGTGGGAGAGTGGTGGGGATGACAATGGTGGCACAATAATGGCCAATAGGGTGGAGGAACTCAAGGGACGGGAGGGCCGACGAAGGAGGAGCTTCGCGAATTTGTTCTTGCCTTTTAATTTTACCGACAAAAATGTTGTTGGTAACTTAAAAGTAAAACGCATTGATTTATTAATTTAAAGTTACGTGCTAACCAATTTTTCATAGACAAATTTAAAACTTGTAAGCGGTACCATCCCTAATAAATGTTCCCTAACTATTACGCCATCAGTAATAACTAGAGATCCAAAAGGATCCCAACAACGGTAAAAAAAAAAAAAAAATACGAGAGGATTCTAATGTTTTTGTCGAATTCTACATCATAAATTATCCAATAATAAATAGTTTGTTGCTCACTAATTACCGACGGATAGGTTATCTGTCGCTAATTAGCAACAAGTATATCCGCAGGTAATTTTCACATTGTGGGTAACAAGGTTTTTGAGAGGGTTTAAGTCATTGCTAGAACAAACAATTTATTTCCACAAAGATCTTTCTTCATTAGAACCTCCACAATCACTTGAAAATAAGTGTTGAATTTTTCAAAACCATATCACTTACACCAACCCAACCCAACCTCTTTCACTTTTAAATTACACTTCACTTTAATTTTGACATTCCTCTTTTGCTGTCACTCTTACCCCCAAAAAAACCTCAATTGTAGCGATATTATCTTCTTCGTCACCTCTTTAGGCATCTTGAATAAACCCAAATAGTATATTGGTAAATCATTTAGGATAGATTTAATAAGAACAAGCCCCCTGCCTTAGACATAAATTTTGAGTTCCAAGAGCTTAGCCTCATTTAAATATGTATAATAATAGGATCCCAAGTTATCACCCTCCTTGAGTTAGCACCCAATGAAATACCCAAACTTCTTATTGGGAGATTAGCTAGAACACAACCCAATAAATCACAAAGCCTTTTTTTACCCACATCGCATCACATTTAAGAGAAATAGTCGCTGATTTATTAAAGCTGATACTCAACCTCGACCTCACTTCAAAACACTCCAAAATTTGTTGAGAGCCCCTGATAGTTTCCTCCTTTCTTGGACAAAACAGAATTATAGCATCCACGAATAGAAGGTGAGAGAGGGGAATATTTCCCTTACCCACACAGAGCCCTAATGATCCTTAAAGGACTTGCCCTTACAATCAATCTGTTCAGCACCTCGGCTACAAGGATAGGCAAGAAGGAGACATGGGGTCCCTTGTTGGAGACCCTTCACCATTTTGAAAGGTTTCGTTGGAATACTATTTACCAAGATAGATAAAGAAGCCGTGGATATGCAAGATTGCCCCTAAGTCCTCCATTTTGAACCAAAATCTATCTACTCAAGAACATGATCAACAAAGCTCACCTTGTCATACACCTCTCACTTTATTCTTAATATGTTTTTGATCTCAAAAATTTTTTCCATTGATATTTAAAAGTTTGTATATGTGTGCACCAAAGTTTTCTCCTTCGTTTTTATTTTTGTTTTCATTTTCGTCTTATTCTTTGTTTCTGTTTATTCAAAAGCTTATGTATGTGAGAATCAAAGTTTTCTTCTTCTTTGTTTTCATTTTCATTTTTGCCTTATTCTTTGTTTTTTCTTGTTCAAAAATTTGTGTACATGAGTTCAAAAATTTGTATATCTGTTTTGAAATATTTGTGCATGATAAATAGTGAGTCTACATGCTTAGAGTATATGTGAAGAGCATAATAGTGTGACAGTTACTTTTCGCTATTTAATGTGACACATATCCAATTTTATTTAATTTCAATATTTAAAAAAATTTGTGTATGTGTTGTAAAAAAAAATTTATACTACATTTATATCTATGTATAACATATGTATAATTATGTTAACTGTACATTGAGTGAATTTCAATTATACATCTATCATTACTATATCCTTAATTAGTGCTTGTCATTGGGCGATTGATCACAAGGAGAACCCCGGCATGATTCAGGCCACCTGAAGTGTCACCCTAGAACAAATGCTAAGAATATTACCAATAAATGCTAAAAACTGATAATTAAAAAATTTGGCATAAGAACACCTTTTTTTATTAATTACACTTAAAAGTGTGCCTTTTGGTATAAAAGAGAACACTTTTATTGATTAAAGGTTGCACAGCCAAGGGCACCATCAATTAGGCAACTCCTCAACAAAATACAATCTTAACTTCATAATACACTAAAAGATATGTTACACTTTTAACAAATGTTGCTTTTTAACAAAGGTTGTACTCTTAAAATTAATGCAACACCTTTCTAGGGTGACCTAATTGAGGGTAGTCTTAAGTCTTATTAAGTATAGCTTTTAGTCAATAAAAATGTTCTCTATTACATCTAAGGACACGCTTTTTAAGTGTAGTTAATGTTACAATATAAACTTATTGCACCCAACATGCGACACACATCACATAACGTCTTGAGATCTTCTGTTAGAGTCTAAACCCAACAGAACAACATGTATCTCATACACCTGAGATAACCAAGCAAAACATGAAAGTCCGAGGTGGTGTTAGAGTAACACCAACCCGAATCATCAATAAGATCAGGCAATAGTGAGCTACTCATCATATACGTAACTGTTGAAGGATATGTAATCTACATGTAACCTCCATCAGGTATCATGAACACAATTTTGGAGGACATACTTAACCTCATCATAAGCGGTTTTGGTTACAAAGAACTTCAATGGGCAGAACCTCAACTATATATGCATGAACTTTTGTTTATGTTCGGATACATTGTCTAATCTTTACTTTACCTCACATTCACTCACAAATTGATTTTGGCGTCAAAGTGTCTTTTACAGGTATTACCACCATTGTCCAAGGCTACCAACCACCACTGTGTTTGCCGCCTTCAAGCTTTTAGAATCAACCCAATGTCCGAGTTACAAACAACATCTCGTATACATCTGGTTTGCCTGTAACAATTAATAGCAAATTTAAAGAGTAGTCAAATTAATTTTTTTGTAATGAAGTGTAACCTTAAGTCAAATTTCTTGTAGTATAATTTCTAGTCATATTAATTACATGAAAGTAAAGTAATTAATAATTAATTAATTAACATCCAGATATATGAATATAATGACCAAAAATACCATTAATAATATATAGTATTTGATTTTTATGTCTTAGTTAGAATAAGTCTAACACATCATTTTTAAATACACATAAAAATAGATTTCACTTAATAGAAATAATAAGTATTTGGTAAGATATATAATAAAAATGATAAGACTCATTTTTATTATATGTGCTAAAAAATTATGTATTAAACTTATGTCCAACTAAAAATTTCTCAGCACAGTCAACGTGAACATGATTTACACCAACAACTAATAGAAGAAAATGTTATGTTAACCAACAGAAATTTAGTCAATGTAACTAAACAACATAACATGACCACAAATGACTAGTTTGAAATATTTAACCCTTGACGCGATGACATGGAGTCTTAAAACGTGGACCTAAATATAAGTTGGAGAAAATAAATTGCCAAATTAGTAGCCTTTTCTCTAATGATATCCATTCTCCATAGTTTAAACAGATCAAAATATTTATGACTTTCGGACTTGAGCACATTATTACCAAAGACGACCGAATTTTGACATTAAAATAAAATGACCACCGTCAAAGCAGCACACGCATTCCAAATAGTGCACATATTAGTGGCACAAGGAAGCCACACATATATGTAGATGCGAGCTAGCTAGAGACCCGCGTGTAAGAAGCAGAACAGAAATAAATAGTGTTGGTTTCACACACCATTAAAAAAAATAAAATTAATAGGACAAATTTAATCAGACCTATCAAATTATTGATGGGTTGGTTTAGTTTTGAACGCACAAAAAAAAAAATTATAAGTTAGTCTCTGTCATTTTTAAAATAATGATCAAATTTGTTCATTTGTACTTAGTTACCCTCTATAATTACAAATGGGTCAAAATGATGGTAATATTTTTAATGTGTTTACTTATACTTCTAAAATTATATTTAGTCATATTTATGAAATGTGACTAAATATGGAAAGACTAATTTGACCCACATTTAAAAATGAAAAAGACTTAAAACTTTTTTTTTTATTACGGACCAAATTAGACATTTACTTTAAAAAATAAAAAGAAATAACCAAACCAGTAGATGATTTACATAATTCAATACATGTTCTTCTTAAATAAACTATTAAATTCAAGTTTCGTAGATGTTAATTAAAAAAAAATTACTGCTTGAAAATTTTTAAATCTGTAAGTGGACCGACTTAATTTAAACTAGACTAATTAAACTCGAGTAATATTTAAACACTAATACTTCAGAAAAAAAAAAAGAAGGAATTAAAACAAACTTTTGCATTGAGAACTAATTAGAAGGAAAGGGAAAATAAATCATTGGGAAATCCATTCCTCTCGGAAGAGGGTCTACAATTAAGTTGAGCTAAAAATAGTCAAATTTTTCATAATAAAACTCGGATATCAATAATTCAATCGAGAGATAAAAGAAGGAGGAAGGGTTGGAAGGAAAGCGTTCGAGGTTTAAGCCAACATGAGAGGCCTTACCCTCCTCTCGTTTAATATAAAAAGGTTTGCAGAGAAAGGGGGGAAAGGGTGGCAGAGGCAGAGCCTTGCACTGTGTCTGTGAGAGCCAGTGTTTGCTTGGCGTCACCCTTAATAAATAATTGCACGGTTTCTTGACCAACCCTTTGAATTGTTCCCTCTTTTTTATATAGTCCCCTAACATCATTTTTGCCTTCACCTCCTTTACTGCGACCCACCTTTCCATGCATGATCATCACATGCACTTGCTTGCCAAAACCCTAGCTAGCTACCTTCCACCCTTTCTTCTTTATTTTGTTTTGTCGCTTCATTCTTAAGAAATTCATGTGTGATCATCTTAAAGTATTAGGTTTAATATATTTTTGATCATTTATGAAATGATATTTTTTTAATTTTATATACTAAGAAGACTCATAATTAACTATGAAATGTTATTTTATGAATGATCAACAATTATTCAATCAAATGCTTTATAAATCATATAATAATTTCTCCCCCATGTCATCCATGTGTACTCTCATCTTTACCCCTTTTTTTGTGGGTGAGTTTCTTTACAATTTTGACCATTATTTTCAGCCTTTTGTCATTAATGTTCCCACTCACCAAACAAGACCATGATGAGATCAGTAAGTTTAATTAATAGTTATAGAGCATGTGGTAGACACATAATATATGCAAGTACTTATTTTGATAAGCGAAATCAAAACATGTAAGGCTTGGAAAGTGATATTGTTGCACTCCCCTTTTACCCAAAAACAAACACACAGAGTTACCAATTCTGACCACGGTTCCTCGGATCCACACGGTATTTAAGTATGCCTCAACAGAAAACAAGTTACAATATTGGTCAAAGGCAATTTTTTGTTTTTTTGTTTTTTTTTTCCTTTTGTTTTTTAGTAGTATCTCTTACGAACTCAACCTACAGGTGGTGACAGATGAATAAATGATTTTATCCCTTACCAATATATTTAAAGTGTAAATAATATTTAAAAATGAGGTTGATAAAAATTAAATTTGATATAAACTTAATCATAAAATTTATGATACCGTATTATATAGAAAATCATCTTTTTCAAAAGCTTATTAAGTTATTAAGTAAATAATTAAATGATTCTATGTCTTAGTTTCAATTCATCGATATGGATAATTATGGTGTTCCTGAAAATAAGCGCTCTATAGGAGAGGGCCTTAAGTAAGTTAAGTATTCCATTCCATATATATGCCGCTAAAGTGTTTTCATTACTGAAAAGTGTTAATAATAAGTGACATAAATTCAACACCGGTTCAGGAGAATATAGGAGAAATCATGGTAGATGACCAAAACTTAATTAGATGACTCATTGTCTGGTAATCCACTCGAGATACAAAATTAATGAATTAGTCAGTCTCGAGCGATCTACACGTTTGATGTTAAACATTGATTATATTTATCATTTATCAATCATAGTAGATAAATTGAACCGAATAAATATCATCCCTGAAAAATGTTTTCATGCATCGATGGGTTATAATATATATCATATACAATACTCGGAACCTTGCCATAAGAAATATATATAGTAGTCGGTATTATAGTGTAACAATAGAAAATCAATTAACATTACCTTTTTAATTAATTTGAAAACAGTAGTGTTATATGTACACCCAATTTGCATCCTCCTGTACATACACTTCATATTAAATATATCTGGGCCCACTATGAATATTCACTCAAGCACAGATTCGCACTCTGCACATAAACGTGCGTGCACATGTGATTCGCGTTTCTCAGTTTTCATTCGTGTGAACAAATTTTATAAGCATATGTGCACAAATATTATGTAGTAGAATACACAAACATTACTTGCTTATGCGCACAAACCTTTACATAGACCATACATTCCATAATTCATTAGACTCTTGGATGCACAAACTTAATTTATAAGCATATGTGCACAAACTTTATGTAGTAGAATGTACAAACATTATTACTTGCATATGTTCACAAATCTTTACATGGACCATACATTCTAGAATTCATTAGACTCTTTGATGCACAAACTTTATAAGCATTCGTGCACAAACTTTATGTAGTAGAATGCACAAACATTATTCGCTTATGTTCACAAACCTTTACATGGACCATACATTCTAGAATTCATTAGACTCTTTGATGCAAAAATTTTATAAGCATATGTGCACAAACTTTATGTAATAGAATGCACAAACATTACATGTTTATGTGCACAAACCTTTACATGCACCATACATTTCATAATTCATTAGACTCTTGGATACACAAACTTTATAAGCATTTGTGCACAAATTTTATATAGTAGAATGCATAAACATTACTCGCTTATGTTCACAAACCTTTACATGGACCATGCATTCCATAATTTATTAGATTCTTTGATGCACAAACTTTATAAGCATCTATGCACAAACTCTATGCAATAAAATGCACAACATTACACACTTATGTTCACAAGTATGACATTTCACAAGTAATTATCTACTCAAGCATCTGTAACAAGTAAACTACCATTGTTAAAGGTAGACCTCATCCATTTTGACAGAAAATCAACCTTTTTATCATCTTAATATCATTTCAATCAATTTTCACATGATAGGAGGATGAAGACGAGGAGGATGACGATGATGAAAGGATGAGAGGATGACGATGACGAGAGGATGACAAGGATAAAAGTGATAGAAAGAGGATGAGGAGGATGACGATGATGGAAAATGATGACAGAAACGAGTTCGAGATTGGGCGCACTTTGTTTATGATTTTGGAAACTGTACGGAATACATATCTTGATAATTAATTACGTATAATTAGAAAATGTATGTACGAGTGGATGTAAATTGGGTGTACACAAAATCATTTCTCGTTTGAAAAATAAATAATTGCAAGCTATCAATTATCTGATACTGAAATCATATACCAACCGCTTATAGTATATACCAATCCGTATATTAAATAAGAAACCCTATTACTTACGTATATTCTATTGGTTTAGAGGTTTACATGTCAAAGGGGGCTTTAGATCAGGATAAAGCACAGAATGGAAAAGGCAATTCTGCTCCCATCTTTTTCCAACATTTGATTGGGAATAGCAGCTCAAAATTTGGGGAGATTTCACTAATATGTTATTTAATCTCTACATTGTTAAAAAGATTTCCAACACAAAGAATCTTACGCATGGATCAAATAACAATCATTTCGACAATTCAAATCCAAACCATCGGTTTTGTACAACTTGTTATTAGAAAAAATCTTTAGGTGATGAGCTTATGAGTTTTTTTTTTCTATTTAAATATTTTTACTTACTTAGTTCATCTTTAATTGATATTTGATTTCATTAGTCCACTTAGCCCATTCTTCACGTAGGTGTAATTCTATTCAGATATATTATGTGACTAAAAATTAAAAGAACTAATTGTATAAAATGAACGAATGAAGTATATAATAATACTACTATTTGTATTATCATAAATAAAACTATTACTCTATATTAATTTGTCTAATAGTAAAGAGTTTGAATAACATATATAAAGTATTAAGTTCAAACTTCATTAATAATTTCTGATGTAAAAAAAAAAAGCAAGCTATTACTCTAGCTGGTAATCTTTCGGTGCGAATGCCATTACTGATACTATAGAACAAATCCTACAATATATTCTTAATCAATAGCTTAAATTAATAGAGTTGAAAAGGAGGATAAAGTTTGGACCTTCTCAAATAATGAGCCTATGACCTAACATGAAGTAGACTGTCTTTATGATGGTACGGAATCTCGCTTTGAATACGGGTTTTCTGGAATGCAACGTTACCATGTCTTCAACACAAATTGACAAAGTTAGAGAGAACACATGCAAGGCAAAATTTCAGCAGTGGCGGGCCAATCACAACATTATAAAGAAGCAGCAAAGCAACATTGAAACATGATTTTTACACAAATACAATAATTTAAGAGAAATGCTTACTTAGAGTTTTTAAAACATATACAAAAAGTTATAAATCAATGGTTAATA
Organism: Nissolia schottii; assembly: GCA_003254905.1. NCBI lineage: Eukaryota > Viridiplantae > Streptophyta > Magnoliopsida > Fabales > Fabaceae > Nissolia > Nissolia schottii. Next base: position 407,010 of record QANU01075037.1, on the reverse strand, counting down.
ATTTTTATAGAGCACACATTAAATACGTTTCATGAGCATGTAATTATTTCTCATAATTTAAATTCAAAATGCTTTATGGGATTTATGGTTGACAACAAATAAACGACTTTTAACCATAAAATTTTGGTTATAAATTTCAATTTGGGGACTTGAACCTCATTCCCTTAATGAATGAGTTCTAGGCTAATAATGCTTGTTTGAAAAATATAGCTTTTAAAGATCAAGAACTCAGAAACCAAAATATGTATGCAGAGATAATCAAAGTATTTAACAAGAATTGATACAAAGAACAACTTTGATTAAAAGGCAATGGATACATAGTACTTGAATTACAAAGGAAATAGAAATGAAAATAATAGAAATGAACTGTAAATCTTAGGAATTAATGCCTCAAATAGGGATGCTTTGAATGTCGTTCAAGATGTCGTGGTCGATGAAGATCCTATTCGCAACATGATCAATGATGCTTTTGGGGTTAATAGATGCCATGCAAGTGAAGTGCCACTAGCATCAAATGAAGGCATTGGCAGAGCTGAAAGAGTGATGCCAAATGTAACTCAAGAACGGCATGAAGCTAAGGTGTTTGAAGAGTTAGTAAGAGATGGAGAACAACCCTTGTATGAAGGGTGCAAAATATTCAAAGCTATCTTTTCTAGTGAAGCTGTATCACATCAAATGCCTATGTGGGATGAGCAACAAGGCCATGATGATGGTATTAGAACTCTTACATGATGCATTTGAACATGCCAAGATTCCAGTTTCATTTTATGAGGCAAAGAAAACTCTATCTAAGCTTGGTTTGGATTGTGTAAAGATACATACATGCCTGAATAATTGCATGTTGTATTAGGGTGAAGATGAAGATAAGGAAATATGTAAAGTCTGTAACTAATCCAAATGGAAATCGAAGACGGCTCAAGCATCCAATGATGGGAATATAAAGAAAAAGGTGCCTGCAAAAGTTCTTTGTTATTTTCCACTTAAGCCTCGTTTACAAAGATTGTTTCTGTCTTCAAAGACTGCTGAGAATGTGATATGGCATGCTAGCGAGACTAAGGAGGATGGCATGATGAGGCATCCTAGAGACTCAGAAGCTTGGAAGATGTTTAATTTAACAAACACTGAGTTTGCAAAGGATCCACGTAATGTGTGTCTTGCATTAGCTACAGATGGTTTTAATCCCTTTAGCAGTATGAATGTTAGTTACAACACTTGGTCAGTTCTTGATCTCGTTCCGTATAACACTTCTCCATGGGTGTGTATGAATCCAACATTCTTTATCCTTTTAATGATAATTCCTGGTAAGATAATGCCTGGGAATGATATAGGTGTCTACTTACAACCTTTAATCAAAGAGTTGAAGGAGTTATGGAACGAAGGCATGGATACATATGATTCTTTCAAGGGAGATATGTTCAAATTGCATGCAACTTTGATGTGGACCATAAGTGACTTTCTTGGTCTAGGAGCTTTCTTTGGGTGGAACACATACACTGGACTTGCTTGTCCATCTCGCAACTTTGATGTTATTCCTTGTCATCTTCGTTTTAGAAAGAAATGGTGTTTTATCTGTTCTCGTCGTTTTCTTGATCAAAAGTACAAATTGAGATTGAACATGATTCAATTTAATGAAAAGCAAGAATTTCGAAATCCACCAAATACATTATCTGGTATTGAAATTCTTGAGCAAGTAAAAGACATTAATGTCACATTTGGTCGAAGACAAGAGGTGGAAGGAAAGGGAAAAAGAAAGAGAAAAAAATGCGGTGGATGTTTTACACAAAATACTCAACAGTGGAAAAAAGAAAAGCATTTTGTTTGATCTTCCCCACTGGAAGCACAACTTATTGCGATATAATCTTGATGTGATGCACATTGAGAAGAACAGAACAAATAGGTCTTATAACCTATATTTTATTTTATTTCAAATCATGATTGTCTTTTTTTACCAAATAGGTCTTTTCTTCTATATGGAATATCAATTTATTCATATTATTTGTAATTGTAGAGTTGCTGAACAGAAAAATCATTATAAAAGAGTTTTTATAATTTAAATTTTGTTATTCTTCCTCTCCTTATCTACACTTAAAGTATCACAAATTGAAAATTAAATAAATATTAAAGTAGTTGGTAATTGGTAATATAATTAAATCCCACGTACAAAATTACAAAAAAATTGAAACTTAAACATAGCATAAATTCACTGCAAAACATAGCAGCGGTTTAAAACCGCTGCAAAAACAATAGTAAAAAATTAAAGGTTAAATATAACAACTGTTTGAAACCGCTACAAATACTTTATAAAAAATATATATTTTAAATATAGTGGCAGTTTTGAACCACCGCAAAATGTATAATAGTGGCTATTCCAACTATTGTTGGAAACCGTCATAGATGGGTTTCCCGATGCACAAGATTGCAGCAATTGACCAACCACTGCAAAATGTTTTTAGTAGCAATTCTAATCGCCACAAAATACAGTTTTGAATTGTTGCAAAGTTAACTTTTTCTTGTTGTGTCTATGAGGGGATCCAGCCTTGAGAACCATATATTTCCTTCATTTTGTTGTTAGAAATGGGTCGTCAATTGCTTACTCTTATGGTTGCCATGCCTAATAAGTAAGCATGGCCACTCTTATTGATTACTTGAGGTTAACTAGTCCCAATCTTTTTCATGGGGTCACCATGTTCTCCATCTAGACTTTAAATGACCTTTTACTCATTTTACACTTTTGTCCTTATTAACTGATCCTCATACCTTTAGTTTCCTTAATTATTTTTGGTATAACACAAACATTACTCGTTCCTTTTTACAATAACTATCAAGTTTTTTATACTTTCGGATTTTAAAATATCTTTCGATTTCGAATATTAAGATAGTAGTACTTTTTTTAATAATACACATATTTAATTGTACACCATATGATTCATAATATTGTCACTTTATCTATTTTTTCATTAATTATCTCTCATCGTCCAAATTAAATAAAGTCGATTAGGTAAATTTATTCCATAAATATTCCAAACTTTCAGTTTCTTAATACCCAAATTTTGATCAAAGTGATAGATATTATGAATCAAAAATAATATTTATTAATTACTATAGAAATAAAGAGATAGAATATTAATTACATTAATAACATTAAAAGCAATAATTTTATTTAATTAACATATTTTGTATTATTATCTGTGCCAAAAATATATTTTGTATTATTATTAGAATTATTTATTATTTTTCTTAATACGTTAATCCTAACTTGACATTTATTCTAAAACGGAATAACTATTAGAATTTAATTTCCTTCATGTCTATAATTGTGTAAAAAATTATAAATTCATGGCATCATATCCAAAATGTCAGTGGTGGAACTAACCTGCGATATTTAATTTTATATGTAATAGCATATTCTTAAATACTAAAATTACTAATTCCAAGAAAGATTTATTAATTTATTCATGCCATCTAATCTGAAATTATGTGAGGAATTACTTGCAAAACGTTAAAATGAAAAAATAAATAAAAATTCTATGAACAAGCAAACCTTTGGGGCGTGTGTTTGCATACACATTCCCAATAATCTAAGGTTGAGAATAAAAGATTTTCATTTGGTTATATATTCTCGTATAAGTACATTCCCTGAAATTAAAAATAACCGGTTTTTATATTCACCTATGTGTCTAGATATGATCTGATCATCTTGGATCATTTATTTCATCTGAAAATGTCTCTTACTATAACTTGTTGTGCGGTATTTTCTATGAAAGCTGATATGTTTCATCCGTATACTGTGAAATGGAAATTGCTTCAAACAATTCATTTGATATTATGGACAAATTATATATCAGAAGCTGAATGGATATTACATCTGAGAAGAGCGTATTAATTAGAAGGTGAAATGGATGAATTTGGATCCTCTAGGTGAGATCTCGAAAGATCTCACTATTAAATCATTAAAGTGTGAATGAGCCTCACTTTCACTTTAATGATTCAATAATGAGATCTCTCACTTTTCCTTCTAAAATGAGATATCTCACTTTAGAAAACTCTTGCCCGATATAGACATAGTATGCATTATTCCCCTTAAGTTTAAGATAATTATAGAAACTACATGGTTGTATTTTCATCATATAGGAGTACTATACATTTTAAGTTTTAACTAATTAGTTTCTTTACCCATTTTCATTAACTAGGCATAAGAGTTTAACCGTTATATATTGATAATTTTATATTGACATTCAATTAAACATTTTGATATTACATAATTTTTGAAATATTAAAAAAAATGACAAAACATTTATATTAATATCATAATATTTAATTGATTGATAATATAAATAAAATGTTATATTATTGATACATAACAATTAAACTCATCTTCGTAATCAAGAAATGGAGGAAAGTTTTATGTGTCCATATATTATTTTAAGCCTCAATACGGGGAGGGTAGGAGGAGGGATTCGTGGTCTGAAGTTTTCACTTTAGTCATGCAAATTAATGTCTCACATGCCGGTTATGTTATATATAAAGGTTCACACATTAACCAGCACAATTTCGCACCTATCAAATATTAATAGGATATATACTCTAATATTAATTATTATGTTTGTTAAGTAGGATATATACTCTAATTATTGAAAAGTGACATTTTTAACTTTAAGAATGGTTAACCTCTAATTATCACATCAACTGAAATATTACTTTTCACAAGTGTTAGAAAAAGTCTTACTTCAGGTTCCACAAATACATAATAATTCTACATAACAATTCTGAAGTTTGCACCCAAGAATATTTTTTGATGGAAAAAATTGTGAGTATATATATATATATATATGATAGATGAAATAAGAGCTCTAAGTGAGAATGTCAACTAATGGTTTTTTAAATTTTCAAAAAAGAAAAAATGCCAGTAGTACACCAAGAAGTAAACGTCTGAGAAACATGACATGAGAGAAAAACACAAATTTTTAGAAGATGATTGATGTTGTAAAAGAAAATTTAAGGGTGTATATTTTTCTCTCGCAATTATATTAATCCTCTTGATGCAGTTTATTACGGGAAAACAGAGAAATTAATTTTCCGTAACTCATCTTAGACACAGACAATAAGAAAAAGTAAATTCTACTTTATTAGGCCCATCAATATTTAATAAAACACACAACAAAAATAACCACACTCACTTACGCCCAAAAATAATATGCATATTTGTGTGTAGATAAAAGTTTGTGGCGGAATCCACTGCAAGTCCTTCATTTATATATATATATATATAGAGAGAGAGAGAGAGAGAGATAGATAGGGCACACACAAACATACATATCCTTATAGTATAATTAATTTACATAGGTTTCAGCTTCAGCCCTTTTATTTCTTATTTCTCGGTGTGCGTTGGAAGATTAATGGAAGGGGAGGGAAACAGCGGCGGCAGCAGCAGCAGCAGCGGCGGCAGCGGGCAGAGGCAGGCGGAGAAGAGCACGGAGGCAGTGAGGTCGAGGTGGACCCCAAAGGCGGAGCAAATCCTGATACTGGAGTCCATATTCAACAGCGGCATGGTGAACCCGCCCAAGGACGAGACTGTCAGGATAAGGAAGCTCCTCGAGAAGTTCGGGGCGGTGGGTGACGCCAACGTCTTCTACTGGTTCCAGAACCGCCGCTCCAGATCTCGCCGCCGCCAGCGCCAGCTGCAGCAGGCCGCCCTCGACCACCACCAGCTTGGCGGTACTGGTGCAATTCCGTGCGGGCAGGCTCATGCTAATTCCCCTGCGCCTCCTCCTCCACCACCACCACCACCGCCACCAGCAGCAGCAGCCGCCTTTGATGGCTCCTCTTCTTCCTTCTCATCACCTTGTGATGCACTTGGTGAAGGCGCTGCCGCCTTCTTCTCTCTTCCTTCTCCTCATCAAATTGGGTTCCCTGAAATAGATCATCATGTTGCTCCAAATTTTAACTACCACACTGGTAATTACTTCATCCATTCATTCATTCATTGCATGCTTCTGCTACTCACAATTTTCTTTTTTCTTTTGTCTTCTAAGTTTCCATTCAGATTCATTGCTGAAAACATAAATAAAATTAATCACTTTCATGAATTAGCTTGAAGGAAAAAAAAATAAAAATAGAGTACATAATTTTTTTAGTCCTAACGTCTAAAGTAACCGTCAATTTGATCCTTAAAAAAATAAAAGTTTTCACATTGATTTATTCCGAAGATTTTGAATTTTAACATCAATTTAATCCTTAAAAAAACACACAATAATTTATTTTTAAGACTTTAGAATGAGTAGGGCTATATCTACTAATAAAATTTTCTTAACAACACTTATGAATGACACTTTACATTTTTAGGGCAAAATAAATAAAAAAAAATTTGTCAAGGGTTATCTATTAAAGTTAGTAAAAGAATTAATAAGAAGATATAGTATTGCTCTTTTAAATTTTGACGCAAACTAAATAGTCCTATCATGATGATTCTAAAATGAAATAATGAATGTGAGTCAAAATTGATATCCAAGTTCAAAATAATTTAATTAAATTAATGTCAATTTAAAAATAAAATAAAATAAATTAATGTCACTTTAAAATGTTAAAGATTAAAAAGAATATTACTCAATTTTTATATAACGTGTCTCATCAGTGTAATTTCGTCTGGAACGCTAACCTTTAAATTAGTATGACATGAAAATTAATCTAAAGGAACCAAACTGATATCCTAAAATTTTCGAGCAACCGAATAGACGTGTCTTCAATTTGGGGCTTTACTTTATTTTATTATTATGATTATTCTCTAAAGAGAATTTTTTCACAGTTTTGCATCCATATAATCTTTTTTCTTGTGGCAGCTTGAGGCAAAAAAAATGAGTAGAAATTGTAATTGACATGTTAATTAGTTTATTCCATTTCTTTTTCATGTTAAAGATCGCTCTTTTTCGGGTGAATAGGTTTCAGGTGGGCTACAGAAGAATAAAGTAGCAAACTTTTTCATGATTTGACAGTTCTGCGTTTTGAAATTGCATGAAAGTTTTGTACTTTCCGCAAAAACATGAGGCTACTTTCGGGTTGCAGTTTCTGTTCCTTCCTTTTTAATTCCCCCCTTTTTTTTTGGGTTTCTTCAAAAAACTTCTGTACAAAGATTTCCAAACCCTAGATTATTTCTTTTACTCCTCACTCTCATTTTATTTGTTTGTTTCCCCCTTTTGGCAAATTGGTTGCCCCCTTCACTGTTTATATACATACATACGTCTCTCATGTTCAAAGGAAACTATTATGTCTTTCATGTTCATAATTATATATACTATTCACCCACTTACTATTGATGTGGTCCTCAAAGAAATTGCCATATGGTGGCCATATTTCATTAATTTAATTAATTTCACCCTTCTCAGTATTTGGCTAAAAGGGTCACAAGGAACAAGGGCTAAAAGGATTAATTTTATTATTTTGTTGTGTCATATGACCAATAGGTTAGAACAAAAAGAAAAGATTTACTATAAATATAAAATTTTCCCGTCAGGAATGGAGGTCCAAAGCATTATTTTCAATGGAATTCCACATTGAAATGAACAATAGCATAGATTTCTTATTTTGTTATGAACAATTATGGTTGGTGTTCTAATTTTTCTTTTCTTTAATTTCTTTTTCTTATTTTAATTTTTAGGATTTGGGGTCAACAATATCTCAGGATTCATCACAGTTTTCATCAATGGGATTGCAACAGAAGTTCCAAGGGGGCCAATAGACATCAAAACATTGTTTGGTGAAGATGTAATTTTAGTTCATTCCTCTGGAGTGCCACTTCCCACCAATGAGTTTGGGTTCTTGATGCAGAGCTTGCAGCATGGTGAAAGCTACTTCCTGGTAGTTAATTAGCACACATAGCATTAATTTTTAATTACAAAACAATTGCTTATTTTCCAAATCTTATATTCTGTTAATTAATTATTCATTTTTTTAGAGTTTAATTTTTACGCAATGTCAATTTAAAAGAATTTTACATTGTCACATAATTATGTGTTGGTACATCGATAAAAATTGTTAACTCTCAAATTTGCAGTCTAAAAAAAAATTATACGTGACATTGTAAAATTACTTTTACACTAACATTGCTTGAAGTGTTTGGGATCACACACTCTCTAAAACAAATTATATAATTCTGATTAATCAATTCTTTAATTTGGGTTAACAGGTTCCAAAGCCAACATAAGCATGGACAATCATCGTAGCAGCAAAATGAAGCTTCCTTTAAATGTTTCTCTGATTCCCATTGTCTTACTCCTCTTTTTAACTTTCTCCAATTTCGTAATTTCATATATATGTGGCTCAAATAATAGAGATGTATTGTGCGATTATATATAGAAGTCCCCTTATCTATATCTAGTTGTCTACCTTAGCAATTATATGTATTGTAAGTTCTTGTTTTGGTTTCAGTACAAATTAAGTACACCTGTTTATTTGAAACTCTATATATGATGAAAGTAATTAGTTGTGTAATGCATATCTTCCATGTATTTTTCAATCAGTTCTTTTGGCGTGCACCTGAATATGATTGATAATTAAATTGATTAACTTTACTTATTGGATAGCTTCTAATCACATCTGATTGATCTCTAGCTATAATGGAGGCTGCATATCCACCCTAACCAATACCAAAAGTCTAGTAACCGGCAAATGATTAAAATCGCATTAAAATCTCTCTTAATTAATCAATCAACTTTTATGGTCTTAAAATTATCGACCGACAACTCCTATAAAAACTCTTCTCTAAAGTATTATAAGACATGTTCTAATATCCTCTCGATACTCTTAATATTTGAGACTTTTAATCAATCTTTCACTCAACTAATCTTTCTTACTAGCCAATCGATCAAACTCCATAAAGTTGGCCAAAACACTTATATTTAACATAGAAGGCATGAGCCTACCAGCAATAACCCAACAAATCATGTATTCTCGTAGTTTTAGATTGTAAATAAATAAATAACTAGATTCAAAACTTGGTAATTCCATCGGTAATCTTCATGCACCCCATAATATTGGGGATGTTAATTAACAAGTAAAGCATTGTTGTTTTTCCTTTTGTGTTTAAATCAACGGGGTATTTTCAAATTTCAAGGAATTTAAAATGTAAGAAAATTTAAATGATTTAATTGAATTCCTTTTATTTTAAAATTCTTTAGAATAAAAGTGTATTACGTACCTTAGGCGAGCGACAACAGGGCAAGGTCTAGTTGGCAATTGGCAGGCTCTGACCAGCAACCAGTGGGGTCCAACAGGCTATCGTTAGGGATTGTCTAGCGACTGGAAGTGTCTGGCCTACAATTAGGGTGACTGGTCGGCGATTATCGTTGGACGTTTGGAGATTGACGGTGGCCTGCCGATGATTGCCATTGGTCAGTCGGCTGGCGATAAACAATGAGTAGTAGATGATGAATGGTGATAGAGTTTGAGGGAGTTAAAACAATGCGTAGAGATAAAGAGAATTTTAGAATTCCTTATGAATAAAAGGAAATTTAAATTTATTCTTTTTAAGTGTATGAAATACCTCAAAAAAATCACTTAAAATGTTAAAATCTCTTTCACTTAATATTCAAACAAAGAACTTTGTAGTAAATCAATTGAAATCCTCACAAAAATTACATTGTCCTATAAAAATACTCTATTCAGACAAAACCAAGTTGAATATCTCATATAACATTAATAATGCATCTCTAAAAAAAAACAATATTAAAAATCACATGCAAAATGTTTACTTTTCATCTTTGAATAGGAGATCATAGCTAGAAAGAGGGACAAAGCATTGGAGGGTGGGGAATTAACAAAATAAAAGTGAAACAGAATAATTGAGAATTGGTGCTATGGTTTGGAAACATGTCCAAGTCTCTTTGACTTATGTTGTCTCTTTTTTCCATCCATCCCTTCCTCAAGGAGCAAAATAGGGGGAAGGCAAGCAATTGCTAACGATCACACAGACAGCTACTTGTCTCTCTTTTAAGAAGACACTCTGTTCATTCAAAATTATTATTATTCAATTACCAAAATTTCTTTTCATGCAAATTAATTAATTATGATCAATTAATGACCAGTCATAATACTGGTCTACTGATCATAGAGCGGAAAGTGATGATGAGACCACGGAATATTACTATCCGTTCCATCTTGAAAATATAATTAAGAATGCACTTAATTGACATGATAAAAATTTGATGGCATGAAAGTTTTCAAATTAGTACTATTGTAGATTGTTGGCTTGTATGTTCCTTGAACATTTAATGTGTACTCTAAGAACATTTACAACCATTCATTTTCATTTATAATATTAAACAATGAATGGTTAATAATACTCATGAAATACACATTAAATGTATTCCAAGAGCATACAAGAATTTCTCCTCAAAAAGGCCAGATGAGTTAGAATCAAATTGAACTGCTTGGTGTGACGAACTAATGGGTTTAAGTAATAAGAGTTGTATTTTGATTAATGATCTTAAAATTGGTATCAAAGCCAAGGATAGAGGTTTGATTTCCAGGTAAGCACAAAAATATTACCTGCACGTGCTAGGGGAGGGAAAGTTGGTTGTAGGCCAACATTATGCCTTGCCATGGCCCAAGTCGACTCAGAGTCAAATTGCCAAAAGGCATGGATCAAGGTTATTGTCTTTTGGCCAGCATTCTTCCATGGCAAAGCCCGGGTGTGTTGGAGTCAAATCAGACTGTAGTAATTGGTAATTAATGGCCCATGAACTTAAATAATAGTAGTACTAAGATAGTTATAACTTATAACTTTTGAACTAGTGATAAGGGTTTGATGTGATATAATCAATTAAATAATCTAATTCATTCCAAATAACAAAGGAAAGGAAAACAAAAATGTTACATATCAATTATCAAACATCGTTTGTAATTAACAACATCAATTATCAAACATCTTCTGCAACACAATGGAGTTACATATATGTAGTATATATATTATATGTTACATATACAGCTAAGCTATACGCTGTTCTAATATAGATTTTGCCAAGGAAAAATGCACCTCAGCAGCCTTCTAAGACTATTAGCTTAGCTTCGTTGATGTATGGGCATGCTCTGTGTGACAGCCTGTCAGGTATGCAAAGTGATTAGAAGAACGGTTTGCTATTTATGAAACACTTAAAACTATAGTCTAAGATTTTGATGAAAGTACATGGCCACTATAGTCTAGGATTTTTCAATTGGGAAAATATTCTGCCAACTTGGTACGTACACCGACCAATATAACCAATGTAAAACAGACGGATGTTTGTAATAAGTGTCTTGGATTCTTTAGAAGATTTTAATAATTAATCTCGTAACATTACGGGGGCACACCAACTTAGAAAATCCATGTGATCATATATATATAAAAGTTCTATTGGTTGGCATGTCTATTAAATTATGCACTTGCATCTCTATACTTGACGAAAAATTTTTGTCGTGTAGTTTAGAAGTTGAATATGTTTTAAATTATATAATAAATGATATTTTATTTTTATTTTTATTTTAAAAGGAAACATACTTAAAATTAAAATATTAATAATTATGTTAATTAAATTATATTTAATATAACGTTCTAAGATAAAAAAAAAATGTATCAGGTTTAATTTAGTGTTCAAGGAATATATGTCATATATATTTTTGAGAGGTGGTTATTTTAAGGGTCTTGGGGATTATAGATTTTGTTGACCAGGAAACAGGTTACTATCCGGGTTGGGGATTCCAATATGCATGTATATATGAGATTTTCTTAATGGAGCTCATGACTAATTTGAAGTGCCGAAGTTGTGAATGATGGTAGTATTAGTTTTTCTCTGAACTTCCAGCTGGGATTATTTTGTTTCTATGGATTGGGTATAAAACGGTGAAGGGCTCAAAATTGGAGAGATTTAAATTAATGAATTAAATGAAACATGAAAGTGGGTTAGACATTACATCTTAACTCGAAACTTTAAGACAATGAGTTTATGAGTCTTTTTAAATATTATACTCTTCTCTTAATTAGTCCAAACTTCATTGATGTAAGACTATTACATTCACACTTTGAACACAACAATCTCTCCCCTCATGTATGAGACCTAACATCGACATGCTCTCCTTTTAGCGGAAGATTCGTGTACTCGCGACAAACGCTCATGTAGCACACCCTGAGCAGATACGCACCAGTTGGGCTGTTGCAACTCAAGTGCAAACTTCGTGAGCAAATTTCAGGCTAGATTTAAACCTGAACCATATACCACTTGCTGTGTTCCAAGTATGAATGTAAAGTCTTACATCGATGAATGATAGATTAAGTGAAGAGTATATATTTGGAAAAACACAAAAACTCATTCCCTTAAGTGTTGTGGGTCAAAATGTAGCGTCTAACCCGTTTTTGTTTTTCTCACTTAACTTGGTGATTTAAATCTCCTCAGTTTTGGGCTCCCCCTCACCACTTTATACTAAACAAGTGGAATCAAAGCCGATAGTTTAAATTCGAGTTGAAATTTTCTCACAATATTTGCACTTGGGTCTCCAGTTGGCTCGGCTCATGCATGCTTGTGTTTCAGTGTGATACTAGCCCATGAACATCATTTGCCCTGAGCACGTGAAGCTTTCACTGAGGAGGGAGCATACCAATGTTCAGCCTCACACTTGGGGGGAGATTTTTCTGTTTCAAGTGTGAATGTAATAGTCTCACATCAATGAAGTTTGGACTAAGTGAAAAATATATATTTGGAAAGACTCATAAACCCATTGCCTTAAAGTTTTGGATCAAGATGTGATGTCTAATTTGCTTTGGTATCTCATTTAGTCTGTTGATTTAAATCTCCCTAGTTTCTCATCGGTTTAAGCCAAACACTATGTGAACTTTAAAAACTTGTGAATTTGATGGAAGCACCCTCTTTTTTATTCCCAAAATTACCTTCTTCTTTTTTCTTTTATTCAAAGATTGCCCAACACTGTTAAGATTTATGTTGATCGACTTGGTTAAAGAGTACTTTGTTTTATGATGTGTCTTTTATTTTCTATTCAATTTTATTCTTTTCAAATATAATTCAAACTATTCCTATTTGCGAAAGAAAATAAGAGGAGTTGCTAGTGAAAAAACCCTAGCAGAGCTCCTCAATTGCATATGCTGCACTTTTGTGCTCTTTATCTTGCCTTGTGCGCTTCCGTTGGCTCGGTGTGTTTTTTGTCGACTCTGTGTGTGTCTTTTGCCTCTATGCGTTTCACTCATCCTCAACCTCAATGTGTTGTCTGGTTCTACCATGTTACCTCGTTCAGGCCACGCTAATCCGACAGGGTTCCTTTTGTTTTTGTTGATTGTTATGAGTGTCAACTAAAAGCATTGACATGGAAGAAAGCGAGACGATGAAAGGGATGGCGAGGACGATGGGAGACTTAAGATCTGAAATTGAAAATTTCAAGTTAGAGTTCAGTTTTTCCTAGTTTTGATATTTTATTCTTCAGCATTAGTAATTCATTGCCTACCATTGAAGTCTCTGGAAAAAAGATATACACCAGTGACATTATTAAAACAACGAATTTGAGGGTGCTTCTTATAGCTAGACATCAGATAATTCATACGTCACCTATTATTATGTAATTCTACCTTAGATTATTGTTAGACTTTTTAGCTTTCCTTAATCCATGTTTCTTCTCTTTAGCTTCGTTGTATGTTTATGTCATTGTGGCATCTCTAGGATAATCCCTTTATTTCTCTACTTGGATCTATAGACCTACCATTAATTCATTCTCTCTGTATGATTTTTTTTTGAAGATTTAATCTTAATCATATAAATTGAATCCAATAACTAAGATTTCACTCTCACCCTCGTATAAAAATGTCACTCTCACCTAAATCAACCCTAAGATATATATATATATATATATATATATATA
>QANU01075037.1:372001-387976 GCA_003254905.1 Nissolia schottii | reverse complement strand
TTGGAATCATCCACAGAGATTTTTTAATTTTTTAATTTTTTTACTTTTTTCCCCCTTCCCATACATACAAAAAAATTAAAACTAAAATAAATAAATAAAACAAAAAAACAGGTCAGTGCACTAGCATCCCACCTAGTGTGGTCCAAGAGTAGATGTTGGCAGCCTTAGTCCAAAATGGAGAGACTATTTCCAGAATTTAAACATGTGAGATTTTGTGGTCACAAACATAAAGAGGCCGCCCTCTATGCACACAAAAAATAATCAACCCAAAAAAGAAAAACTCTAAAAAAAAAAAGGATCAAACTTTGAAGCAAATCTATATATATACACACACACACGCACCTGATCTTCCTTTGAGATGTTCAGCAATCAAGTTCCAATTTTGAGGACCATATTGTGCAACAAGTGCCTTAAGCTCTGCATCTTCAGCAGGCCTCCAGTGACCTCTAGCACAGAGCTTGGTATGCCCAATTTTCCCTGCAGAAGAAGAATGGCCCTTATTCCCTTCTTTAACCATTTCCTCACCAAGCTTCAAGGACAAGCCTTTAGCATTTTTCTCCTCCTCATCATCATCCCCTTCATAGTTGGTTCCTTTTGTTCCCCTCCACTCCTGATTCTGGAAGGGGCTCAGAATCTGAAGCCCCATCATCAAAATCTCAGGATTCACTGCAGTGTTAGCCAGAGGAAGAGGAGGAGGGGGAAGAAGAGAAGAAGGAACAGGAGTTGAAGGTAAAAACAAGTGCTGTGAACTCATTGTGGAGTTTGAAAAAGACCCAGAAAAAAATTAATAGGAAAAAACAAGGGTTGAGAGAGAGAGAGAGAAAAGGTCCAAACTTCGGAATCACCAAATGGGGGGGTGGGGGGTTTTAAACACAATGCCAGGAAGAGAACAAGAGAAGCATACAAAATGTGGTGGAAAACAGTTTCTCTTTTCTGTGATGTAAGTTATAGATTAGATGGAGGGGTGTGAAAACCAAAAGGGTGAACAAAAATTCAAAAGGGTTTTGTGATGATAGCATTGTGTTCTGCATATTCCCTCCTCCTCCTCTGGTCTCTTCTTTTACCACCCATTGAGTGAGAGAGAGAATAAAAGATGAAAGGGGAAGTAGAGTACTATAGGCTTTGAAGAAATTAGGTGGATGGGGTTGAGTTAACAAGAATGAGAAGAAACACCAACGTTTTAAAGAAGAAAGAGAGACTAGCAAATAGAATTAAGGGAAGAAGCAAGCATGGAAGAGAGAGAGAGAGAGAGAGGGGGAGAGAGAGAGAGCAATAACAAAAAGGTAAGGAAATAGGCTAAGCCCACACGATTCTGTTGTTCACTATATTTTTATTTTCTTCTGTTTTTTCCTCTCTCTCTCTCTGCCCCCTCCCCCCCCATGAGAGAAGGAATTTTTATTCTCCTTCAATAATTACATTTAATTAAATTTAATCTTAAGACACATGCATATTATTCAAATTGCTCAACTACTCAACATTAGATCAATTTTAATGGCTTTATTCACGAGAATGAGTAGTTTCTTTAATTATTTACTATTTAATAAAATTTTAATGAAATTTATAATTTGTTAAAGAGATTTGATGAAGGATGACTAATGAGTTAATACGATGTCCTATGACAATGATTATAAATAATATTACTATGAAAAAAAGAAATGAGATTAGGATTTTTAAATTTAACCAACTCAAATTCATTAAAAAACAAATTGCTATTATATTCATAAATGTGTGAGATCAATTATGAAAAGAGAAAAAAATGAGCATGACAACCCCACTTTTTCTTTTGTAAATGGGGTCATTGGTTATTGATGATTTTGAGTTGGTTGAATATCATTTTTCTCATTAATAATAGGATTTAGACAATCAATTCACAAAAGTGGGGAATCCATGTGAAATATGATATTGTACATTAGGATTGAGTTATATTAATAAAAAAATGAAATAATACTTGGTTAATTCAAATGGTTTAATATTTGTTTTCATTAAATAAAATTTTATGTTTAAGTATTTTAAATAAAAAAATAAATGTGGAAGGGCTTTACTTTTATAATGTGGCAACTCAGTTCAAACTAAATAATTAGAGTTCAAGAGGGTTTAATATTTTTTTTGATATTTTAAATTTATATTTAATAGAGTTTAAATCTAAGATCTTGGGTGTACTATTAAAAAATTTGAAATGTAATTATGACTTTTATTTTATATATTTTAAAATATATACTGCTTTGCGCAAAAAATGTTAACTAATTTAGAATTAATATAAAACTTTATATAAACGATATCATATCAGTAAAATTTAATATAAATATAAATATGGAGTATATTATTTTACTATTATATTGGGAGTTTTTCTGTTTCCTCTGCGTTGAAAAGTGGATTTGGATGGGTGCAGTGCATGCAGTTCGATCGAGAACCGCACGTGTGGCATGGCACGAAACAAATGCGTGGTTTTGGGTGTTGTGTGTCTTCTCTTGGGTTTTGGGCAAAAACCAGAAATCTGTTTGTCTGTTTCTGAAGTCCCTTTTGCTTTTTCAAAGGGAACGGAAACTATGCGAACATGAATTGTAAAATGAAAAAATAAAATAAAAAACTTAATTTATAAGTTAATTTATTTGTCATTATGAATAATGGTTAATGTTTTTTATTATTTTAATCTTAAAAATATTAAATATTATTAATAAAAATAAATAGATTAATTTGTTAAGTCTCTTGCTCACTATTTATTGAAAAAGCCAATAAATAGAGTTAAAATCATCAATCTCAAGGGGCCCGACCTTCACGTCTTTCAATATATCCTTTCACAAAAACTAACCTCATCCACCTTTAATTTCTAATTTTTTCCCTTTTTCCTTTTGCGATTACAGTTAGTGTCCTAAATATTTAATGTTTTAAATATTAATTTTATATAAAATTTAAGAGTTTTATATCTACAAATATTTTCTTAATTATTATTACTTATTATTGTTATAACACGTTATTTATTAGAGTTATTATAAAATAAAATATAAAAAATAAATTATAATAATATTATTAATATTTTATTTATATATATTCTATTTATTTTTTTATTTAATTTTTTATATTTAAATATGATTCATCATAAGCTAATGGCATAAAATAAATATGGACGACATGAGAAATAATTTACATTTTTTATGTGAGAAGAAGAATTTTGCTTACGTAGATTAGACTAAATAATTTATTCAGAAACTAAATTAAGAATGTAATAAAAAAATATTTTAACTTTTATTTTATATATATATTGAGTTAAGATCAAATTATATCGATATAACCAGGGAGATGTGGTTGAGAAGAAGACTCATCATTCGTGCCAAATTTTAAAAAATTTGAACATCAATAAAGATGTAATTAAATAGTGTAATAATTGCTTAAAATTACACTAATATAACTTTATCATACCTCCATAGGAATATATACAGTATTGTCCGCATTTTATTTTAGACTGAACATTTTATACTCATTTCTTCTCTTAACTCACAATAATAAGTAAACTTATAACCTTATTGTCCATATTAATTATCTACTTAACTTTTTCTCTTTCCTAATTAATGTTCTCTTTTTCTTCATTTACTTGAATTTATTTTTCTCTTTAGGGTTATAATTTAATATATATATTATAAATAATTCTTAATTCTTTTTTATGTGAAAAAAACAACGCAGAATTAGACTTAAAACCTACTAACCACATAACAAAAGAGTTAAAAATTACAATGAGAAGCATAAATAATATTATTTAGGATAAGCTATTATTTTGTAGAACTTACGAATAATTTTAATTACTTACAATTTTTATAAGACAAATTAAGGAAAAGCTAGGAAGTGTTACAAGGGCACTTGTTAAAGAAACAAAACAAAAAATATTTTATTAAAAAATGAGATAGGTTGATTTCCATTTTCCAATGTCATTACATAACTTAAATACTTACTTTTTTGTTTCCTTGAGTTTATAAGATGATATTACTTGGGTTTTTAAAATCTATATATTATTTAGGTATGAAAAAAATATAAAAAAGAATATTATTCAATTACTCTTTTTTTTGAAATTGTCCACATTTCTATTTTGGTATTTTCACAAATATGTATATACTTTCTAAATTTATACCACATTAACAATTAATTTTCTTTCTATATTTCTATTAAATAAACATTTTCTCTCATATTTATACACTATTACTAACTCAAACTACTCTCAATATCTCGATATTAAATAAGGGTAATTAATGTGTAAAGAACTATCAAGTTTTCTTTATTTTCATATTTTTTAATCATTTTCTTAATACCCACGCACAACTAAAACAAAATAGCGGAAGTAAAAAAAGTGTAGAGAGAGTCAGCATTAATTGAGAGAAAAATAAATTAAATTCAAGACACAAATTATTGAAGAGAGAGACAGAGAAAGTTAAAATGTAATTAATGGGGCTATTCACATTTGTATGAGTGCCAATGTGAGTTATTTCATGATTAGGGGCCAATAAAATTATTGACATTTGTATGGGTCTGAAATTGGAATTTCAGAACTCGATTTCAGGCAGTCTCATCGTATCTACTTTTGTATCTCCTGATGCGGTTAGCGAAACTCTAAAATTGGCTTATGCTGTGTTGATTTCAACTTCGTGTCAAGTGCGTGCAATTTCCAACGCAGACACCTGACTTTATTATTATTATTATTATTATTATTATTATCATTATTATTTAAATTAGTATTGGTAAAACCAATTTCTAAAAATGGCCCACACAAATTGTAAACTTTTAAAAAGATCCTCAGTCTTGCAAAATTATATGTGAGGGACCATATGATGATAAAAAATCCTAATTGATGTAGATTAAATAAAATTACACAATTAGCTAATACAAAATGTTGAGTTAGTAAGAAAAGATGGATATTTGTGTCTAAAGTCAAATATGAACATTGCTAACTTCCACGTAAAGTTATTAAAGTTACTGAACCATGTATATATACAAACACAAATGTGCGTATAAAAAAAAAGTATGCATAAAGAAAAAGTATCGTGTGCCTCTATGGAATATGACCAAAGTATTCAAATTAACGTCTTAGTTTTTTCTTTTTAAATTTTAGTACCGTCAATTAAGACTTAAATTTTAGGGTTAATACACTCTTTGGTTTTTAGACTTTACACTTATATCTTACTTGGTCTCTTAATTTAAAAAAGTGACAAGTTAGTGATTAGACTTTGCATACGTTGGATTAATTAGTTCTTATCTCATGTCTCAAGAAAAAATAGTTAGATTTTTCAGGAATTACTTAGGATAATACTTTGAATGTTCAATGATTACTTAGGACAACGAGTCCAACATTTATAAAGTTTAACGACTAACTTGTCACTTTCTTTAGTCGAAGGACTAACTAAAACAAGGATGTAAAGCCTAGAGACCAAACAAAATATATATTAACCCTAAATTTTAAAATGTACCTGTACTATACATAATATTATAAAATACCCTGCATATAATAAGTAGGGCCACTAGAAGCATATTAATAAAATTAAAATCATGCATCTTACATATATATTCTTGTTATAGGAAATTCAAGCTATAGCTAACTGCATGCGCACGAATTAAGGGCTAGGGGTTATGTAAGCATTACAACTAGTGACATGCTTAATCATACAAATTTATTGAGCTAAAAATAAATTAGCAGATCATGGTTAAATAATTACTATTTAAAGTTGATCGCTTTGGAGTAAAGAAATGAGCTGCATAAAACAAGAAGCTGATGTCAACACTTTTACACAGACTATAGATTAATTAATCAAAACGTACCAAATCCCATGATATCCGTCGATTAACTAGTTTTCTTAGCTTATCAATTAATTTTTTTTTTCCCTTTGTTCTCATTCCAAAATTCTCCTTTAAGTAAAAAAAAATTGAAAAAGTCAAATTCAATTAACTTACGCCTTTGTTTATTGTTTATTTTAACTAAACATAACCGACTACATTTTCTTTCCTTTTTTCCCTATTCATTACTCCTTTTTTTTAATCTGTACAAAACCAAAAACACATATATTAAGACAAAAAAGGAATATATTAGTAAATATATAAAATAATATCAATAAATTATTCTTATATAAAAATATAAATTTTTATTTTTAATATAATTATCATTCTCTTTGTATTAGCTAGACTAATAAATGTGAACAATTAAAAGTATAAATAGAATAACAGAAATAATTATTACACTTAAATATTGCCGATAAATAAATATTATAAAATTCTAAAAATTAAAATTGAACATGTAAAAGAGAACTAATTAAGGAAGTAATTAAGTTTGGCATGTGATTTAGTATAAACTATATATGCAAGTTTTGTGAGACATATTTTGTTATCCATTTTTGGTTTTAAAAATAAATAAACAGAATAGGTAACTTCACCGATTCAACAGTGGACACGAGAAATAGAGCAGTCATCATTCGTCAGTTACATTTTGATGATTTGAGATGAACAACAGATAAGAAGAAGGAGGGACCTCACCAAACGCATGAAGGCTTCAAAAGACATAGTCACACAGATGAAGAAAAAAATTGTTGGTCCTTCTTTGCAGAGGTAAAATAATAATAATAATAATAATAATAATAATAATAATAATAATAATAATAAAAGGTAAAAGTAATGATGTGTTTTAACTTGTTTGACCGTGGACGAGATCATTGCAGGTTATGTGGGAGACACCAACACCAATGTTTCCCCCTCCCTTCTATTTCTTCCCTTTACTTGCTTTGCTTGGCTTGCTTGTTAGAGAAAAAACGTACAAATAATAATAGTATTTTTGTTTTGCTTTTTGGCATTGGCATTTTGCATATCCTCACACGCATTTCTTGTTTCTGCGTTCTGTTTGGCTGACTCATGTCCCCAACCCTCAAGATTCCTTCCACTTCTTTGCAAAACGACCAAATTGTATCACACGTGACATGCCACTCATTTTCCTACTATTAAGCCCCCCTTGCCTCGTCAACCCCCTAACCCAGTTGTATGCTATATTTGTACGGTGACTAAACACTTCAATGGATCGTATTTTGATCTTTATCATAAAGTGACATTTTAGTATTAATTATCATGGGATATATACTTTTAATCAAAGGTTTCGAGTTCAAGCCAACAGAAGACCCTTATTTTCTTTAAGGATCTCAGTCGAGTCAGTGGGGCAGCATTAATTGAGTTTTGGTAATAGTATGGAAAAATACTTGTGAGAGACCCTAACTTCTTTTATGGACCTTAGTAGGGTTGGGACAAATTGGTTAGGTTTAGGGTAATACTAATAGGACAAAAAAATCTTGATGAGAGACTCCTACTCCCTTCAAGGACCTCTATCAAGTCGGGCTAGACTAATTACGTTTCTAATAATAGGACTCAAATACCAACGATTTCTTTAAAACATTAAAAAAATTTATTATCCGTTCAGGGATCTCAGTCGAGTTAGTGTGTAAAGGAGGGTTTGAGTGGGGTGTAGTGATAGAAGTGGTTTGGGATGAGGTGGTGGTTGATATTATTTGTTATGATCGTTATTCATTGACATAATAATCCGTGAACCTGAGACTGAGAGGGTTTGCAGGTTTGCAGGTTTCTATGGAGACACGGTGGTCTCTAATCAACACATGGGATGGCAATCTTTGTGATCTCCCGCTCCTACTGATAATGTGCCTTGGTTGGTGGTGGGGGGATTTCATGAGATCCTTAATAGTGATGAGAAGATGGGGGCACCGAGGGCTTAATGGCAAATTTGTGATTTTCGTGAAGTGGTAGATCAATGCTGGTTACATGATTTAGGATTCTTGGGATACGAATTTACTTGGAACAATGGTAGAGAGGGGGATGCTAATGTTCAGGTTCATTTGGATCATTTTTATGGCCACCCATGAATGGTCTATGATGTTCCCCTCAACTACAATACATCATTTGGTCTTGTCTCATAGTGATCATGTTCTTATTTTGATTTGCACGAAGGAGTCTGGTGGGGAAAGGGAGGAGGGACAACGACGTCCATTCTGGTTTGAGAAGATGTGGGTTGGAGAGGAGGAATGTGAGTGTATTGTTAAAGATGACTAGCAGTCTAGGAGTGGGCATGGTGAGGGGAGAGGTATCACGGGGAGATTGAAGTTGATTAGCAATGAGCTGAAGACATGGAACAGAAACTCTTTTGGTCACTTCGATCGCAAAAACAAAAAACTCTAGGAGAAGATCACCAGTCACATGAGCGTGCGTCAGACAATAGAGGTTATAGGGAGATTGAAGAATTGGAAAAAAAAAAAAGAACTTGATAAGCTTCTTATTAGGGACGAGATTATGTGGAAGAAGATATCAATGGTCCAATGGCTCTGGGAGGGTCATTCTAATTCAAAGTTCTTCCATTCTTGGGCCTCGATAAAGAGAAAGAAGAACAAGATTCTTAAGCTTCAAGATAAAGATGGCCTTATCCATACTGGTCATCAAAATCTTGAGGCGGTGACAAATTCTTATTTCATCAATCTCTTTACAACTTCAGCTCCAGTAGGACAAGAAGATGCTTTTGTAGGCTTTTTTCAAGGGCTTAATGATGAACAAGTACAATTTCTCAACATGCCATTTGAGGATTTGGAGGTTAAAGATTCTTTTTTTCATATGGGAGCTACTAAATCCCCAAGCCCAGATGGCATGCTAGCCTTTTTCTTTCAAAAATATTGCCATATTGTTGGAGAATATTGTGTCTGTTGTTTTGGATTTTCTGAATAATGAGGGTTTCTTATGTGGATTTCAATAATACTTTCATTGTGTTGGTCCCAAAGATGAATAATGCTAATAGTATGTCTTTGTTTAGACTCATTTTTCTTTGTAATTTGGTCTATAAGATCATCAGTAAGACTTTGGCTAATTAACTGGTTGAAAGTTTTTTTTAACATGTATTTTGTCAAACTCTCAAAGTGCATTTGTGCAAAATATGTTGATTTCAGATAATATCCTAATAGCGTACGAGCTTACCCATATTCAGTAGTGATGGTTACACAATCATGAAGCTAGATATAGGAGTAAGGCTTATGATAGAGTTGAATGTAGCTTGGTGAAGATGATTCTTCAGCGATTAAGGTTCCCCAATATTTGGGTAGACCAAAGAATGACATGCATCTTAACAGTGTCATTCTTGGTGCTTTTCAATGGGGCCTCAGGTGATTAATTTGTACCACAACGAGATTTGAGACAGGGAGATCCGCTATCATTGTATCTATTTGCGTTATGTGTGGAAGCCTTGTCCTATATGCTTCAACAATAGTGCATTGGGGGATTTTCTGGGATTAAGGTTAAACTAACCAGTGCCTATGATATCCCATCTATTTTTTGCGGACGACAGTCTTTTTCTTTGTCAAAGCAAGAGAGGCCGATTTGCAAGAGTTAATAAGGATCCTGGATGTATTTCGTAAAGCTTCAGGACAGAAAATTAATTTTGATAAATCATCGATTGCTTTTAGTCCTTGTGTGACACAAGAATTACACCAGTCTCTTTTGGATATTAGTAATATCCAACAGGTTGTTCTACAAGAGAAGTATTTGGGCCTTCCAAAGATAGTTGGAAGAGGGTAGAACCAAGTATTCCAATCCCTTACAGATTGAGTATGGAAAAGGGTTAAAGGTTGGAAGGAAAATACACTTTCAAGTAGAGGTAAAGAAATTATGATAAAGGTCATGGCTTAAGCGATTCCCACATATACTATGAGTTGCTTTAATATCTCAATCACTATTTGCAAGGAGTTGGGACAATTGATGGCAAAATTTTGGTGGGGATCAAATGAAGTAGAGAGGAAAATTCATTGGATTTCGTGGGAAAGGTTGTGTTGGCCAAAGCACTGCGATGAGCTTCATTTCTAGGACCTTATCTCTTTCAATAAATTCATGTTAGCTAAGCAAGGTTGACCTATCATTTCAAATTGAAATAGTCTACTTGCTCAGATTTTAAAAAGTTAAATACTTCCCTAATGGTAATTTTTTGGAAGCCAATTTGGGTTCTAACCCATCCTACACTTGGCATTCTATTCTTAAAGGGAGGCATGTACTTGAGCATGGATTGATTTGGTAAATAGGTATAGGAGAGAATGTTTGAGTTTGGCAAGATCCATGGGTCTCGATCATTGGTAACCATCATACTTCAAGCTGTGTTCAGACGCAGGGGGTAATTTAATGGTGATGGACTTAATCGACCAAGATTCTTACACATGGAAGTCTGTAGAAGTTGCTGACCTCTTCCCAATGGATCAAGTGCAAGCAATCTTGAGTATTCCGCTTAGTGGTATTGCAATACCAAACTCTCTTTGTTGGTTGGCAGACTCTCATGGAGGCTTCATTGTTAAATCCACATTCAAGATTGTTTGGAATGAGAGGCTCATGAGTAAGGTCAATGCTGGGGAACATGGATACGATAGGCTTGCTGAATTTAGGGGCAATAGGGCTCTTTGGAAGAATATATGGCAATTGAATGTACAATCAAAATGTTGAATTTTCTTGTGGTGTGCCTGCTAGAATTCACTGTCGGTAATTGAAAAGCTCTAGGAGAAATCAATTCCTGTACAAGGACTGTGTTATTTGTGCAACTAGGTTGCAGAAATGGTCAATCATGTGTTATTAGATTGTGCATTTGTCAAAGAAGTAATGCGAGTTTGTGTTCCCTCCCTAGTGATCACCTCGTCCAATTCTAAGTTCAGGTAGAGAGTACAATCTCTGTTCTTGATGCTGGATCTTTGTGATAAAAGTATGGGGGCAATGGCTTGGAGGCTGGTTTGGTAGCAGTGGAATCTTATCTAGAGAAGGCAATCAACGTTGTCTGCAAGATATGTTGGCAGGTCCGCCAGATTCACTTGGGGGCTAAAAAAAAAAGTTTCCCAACACCATTAAATCAATCTCCTAGAGGTTAGTTAGCTCATTGTTTGTGTGTGTGTGTGTATGAAGACACTCTTCCGACATATGTGTCGCACGTGTTCGAAAGTGTCCAAATAAAAATTCATAATTAACTGTGTCTAAGCGTGTCTGAGCTATATCTGAAAAAAAAAATTTAGTCTTGTCCGTGACGTGTCCGAGTAAACAACATTTTAAATATTAAATAGTTTATAATAATATGGACCATTAAAAGATTAATAAATATTGACATGTGAAAATATCTTCAATGTTCCATATATTTTGAAAGAGATTTGTAAAGTATTAAAAATTAGTAGTTTGATATTGTTACGGACTAGCTCTCAAGGAGCCATAATGGGTCTCAAAACGCATCCACTGATTATGGGCCCGAAGCCTAACCCATTTCCACCCAGGCCACCAACTCAGGTCCAGAGAGAAATTATTGGGGGCCGATCCACAGATATGAAAGGACCCGCGACTGAGGTATGTAATCAAGACTTTTTTGAGATAACTTAACCTTATTTCCTATAAACCCTAACTTGGACGTCAAAGTGTTTGTAGGTACTAATGCCACCGCCTAGCATCCCAACCAAGGAGGTTTAGAGTACAACCCACCACAGAAGGAACTCGCCTTCGATACAAATATCAATGAAAATATTATGATATTATTATAAATATTTAATTTTATACATATATATGTCGTGTCCTGTAAAATTTTAAATTGGTACGTCGTCGTGTCACGTATCATATTGTGTCCCGTCTCCGTGTCAATGTTGGCGCTTCTTAATTTTTAACCATGCAATAATTTATCCATGCTATTTTATATATATATATATATATATATATATATATATATATATATTCTACAATGGAATTAAAAAAATATATGTTCTACAACAATAATGTCTAATATGCACGACGTTACTAACGTTAAGATTGTGTACGTGCTTTTTGGTGTGAACATAATACGTACAACATACATTTTTCGTATGCCAAGATTCAGCTTTGACTTGTCGTTAGCTTTGTACATCTTAGATCACCATCCCTACCAATGTCAGCGTCCCTTGCAGCAGCGGTTCATAACTATTAAAATGTGGCAGAAAACTTAACTATATATGTGTATATTTTTTACTAGCCTATATAGTATATATATTTATATATTATTTTTATGAAGTTCTGGTTTTATTAAATCAAAATATCATCATTTCCCCCTTCTATATTAAGTTCTGTTGTTTTTATAAAAAAAATTATATGTGTCGTATAATCAAGGGAATATGTACTTCTACATTAAATTTTGTATGCCACATTAATATATTAACACTAAAATAAATAGATCAAAATTTTGATAGACGGCCTAAAAATTTTTTATAAATAAATGAGCCACGTCTTGGTGATAATTTTAAAACTAATTCAAAAGCTGATGTCCTAAAACTATGATTGAATATCTAGATAAAATTATGATTGAATACATTACCAAAAAAAACTATGATTAAATACCTAAATAAAATCCTTTTACACTGAAATTACATCATAATTAATAAAGAATTTTGTCAATAAGTATTTTAAAGGTATTTGTTAATGAATCTAAAATAAAAAAGATTAAGCTATTTTCAATATCTTTAATACATTGTAACTTTAAATGTTTACATTTTTAATATAATATTTTTTACTTTAAACTCTTCTACTAATAGTCACATTTGTCTTTCTTTTTTTTTGAAAAAAAATCATGAAACGACAATTTATGATGGATTTAGGCGAGAGTAAAAAGAACTTGTGCGAAATGAGTAGCTGTCATCGGTAATCATGAAATAATGGATCTACGATGCCCAAAAGCTAAAAGGAGTAATTGAGATAGAGGCTGATCAATTAAAGAGAGATGATCTCGTTAAGTGCATTTTGATGATGATTACGTTCAGTGTGAAACAAGCAGAGAGTGTGAAAAAGAAACTTGGGGGAAGGGCGTAATAATAGAGAAAAAGATCATATCAGAAGTAAAAAAGATATACTGAAAGAAAGATCTCGTTTTCATTGGCCCGTATCTCAGAAACAGGAGAGAGAGAGAGGGAGGAATCCAGTTGCATTTCAGAGTCCACCATTCAAAAAAGTTTAAAAAAAAATTAACTTTTATTTTTTACCGTTACCCTCTTGAACTTTGATTGATTTCACCCCCCAAGAAAAAAAGATGGGGGAAAAAGTGCTGAAAGCAAAAAATGGACAAATGAGGAAACTCAAGAGAGGGTTTGGTTTGGTTTGTTAGCAATGAGTAACGGAACCACGAGAGGCACAGAGGGAAGACGAGTACAAATGTGTTTTTATTCGGCAAATTAATTAATTTCTTCTGCCAATAAATGCGACAATTTTATTGTTCTCATAATATTTCAAAAGTTTTAATTGTTACGTATTGATTTTTTATACTATTATTTAATTAGATTATTCTATATACATAACTTTTTAAATAGTAAGTGAGAGACCCAATTATTTTTAAGATTTAGAGTTTAGGTATTTGTTATGGTCAAATTCTAGAGAGTTTATATCCGACATGTGACTCACTTCACATCTTGGCTTATGAACTTATGCTACAATCCAATTATGAAACTGAGATGTAATGTCAGCCCATTTTTCACATACATAAGGCTTTACCCAATGCGTTGGACTTAAGGCCCACACTTCATAGGCGACCCGAGCATCAACATTCACCTGCATAATTGTTGAGAAATGTGTAATGAATATTGTCTTTATGAGATATCATGAGTACAGTTATACACATAAGTCATACTTAGCTTCACGATAACCTTGGTCATAGTTACAAAACATGCCAACAGACATAATATAAGTCATTCCTTTATTGTATATAAGCACGACTCTTATTCATGCTCTAGTATGTTCTCTCTAATAATCAAGTTGATCCCTCTTGTATGAGCCATTGATTTTCGGTTGGATAACTAAGATTTAAGTGCGAAAAATTTTCTTTTTGACCCTAACAGCGTTAAAAATAAAATTGTAGATTTGCAATTTGACTCCCATAATTAATTTTTAAGTTTTTATTGAAGATAAATATACATACATCTAAGTTAACTCTAATGTAAATTCATGAATCATAATTAGTTCAATAATTAATGTTTTTAATTATTTCTTAAAAAATTTATATTTGTAATAGCTCTTCGCTAGTGTAGACAATGGTAGAGCCACCGTCGGAGTGCGGTGGCACTGTCACCACCCAACCTTCCGCCGATGCCACGACCCAAGTCCTTTGCCAGAATCACCGCCCTCAAGCTCATTGCCACCACTAGCCACCACCTCAACCCACTGCCCACACCACCAGTCTCATCGGCAGACACTAGCCCCGCTCCTCTCACCACCCTGATATGATGCACCCTCTACAGTCTCAACTACAGCACGCCCTTCACTGTAGCAAGGTCACCGGATTTCACATACATCACTTTGTCTAGCCAAATTACCAAAGAGTTCAAAATCTTGACCAAATTATCACTTTGTCTGATGAAGATATTTACTATTTTGACTAACCTAGCTCACCTTTGTAAATTTAGAGATTATGAAAGAATTTTCATTTTTTTAAAGATAAACGTGTAATAGAGTAAAATTCTTTTGTAATAATATCAAATTTTAAATCATTGATTAAAGTGCATTTGTTTGGTTATGTCTCGCATGTTGGTTTGGGAAACGGCCTTTAAGGCTTTGTGCTTTTGGATTTTGGCAGGAGGATGACGGAAGCAGCCGTTACACGTGCGGTGGGATCATGGCCGCATACGTGTAAGGCTCCAGTTGTTTAATTCGTGTTCATTACTTACATGTGACCATGATTTAGCAACCAACCCTGTCAATTTTATTTTTATAGGACTCCAGGCCCAGTGGGTCTAATCACTCTTTTTCAGCAATAATATTTTTGAAAAGAATATATATATATATATATATATATATATATTTCTTTTTTTTAAAGTTAAAATATAATGTTAGTTCCTATATGGCATGAACACGCGACAAATCATAAATTTTTTATTTGGACACGTGGAGCATGAGTGTCAGACGAGTGTCGATGTTTGAAATGTGTTGAACACGTGAATACGACAATTTCATGTAGTAACTGTGCTTCCTGAGTCATTATACAACGAAATAAAAAATAAAGCAGTCCCTTAACATACAATTATATATAATAAAAATTTTACTTGCTGATATAAACTAACTAGACAATGTCAAATATAACTCCATTAATTGATTACTCTTCACGGAGTATATGGAGTATGCAATTATTTCTTTTAGTCATTAAATGGCGAATTATAGATTTTAGCGGTTGATTTATCCACTACTAGATACATGTCAATTACCATCAGATGATTATCGTCGGTTCTTCATCCAACTGTATGATTATCGAAAAGTACAAAAAAGTTGACAGTAACGACTTTTATGATGAATCAGAGCAATTTTGATCACGATTACTATTGAAAAAAAAATAGACAGTATTTGGCGCCTAATGACGCGTGATAGCACCAAGCAATTATCGTCAGCAATTTCTGACAGTAAAACAAAAAAATAAATATCAATTTAATAGTATTTATTATTTTAAACTTGTCATCGACAAAGTCAGACAGTAATTTTAATGATAATAAATCATAGTATCTTTTTCTAATAATAACTATTTTAAAAATAATTATAACCCTTACCGTCAGAATACGGTGACAAAAGAATATAAGTGGTGGCGTCTCTGTTGGGACGTAATTTGAACACGTTACCGTCAGAAAAAAATTGGCGGTAACAACTTCGAAATAAGAGGGGACACACGTGTTCCCCACGTTCTTAATGTTCGACAAGTTACTGTCAAAAATTCTGATGGTAAGAGATGAAATTATTAACCTTTAACGTTACTGTCGGATATTACCGATAGTAACTTCTCGAAATATGAGGAGACATACATTTTCCCGCGTTTGTAACAGTCAACATTATCGTCGAATATATCCGACGGTGACAAACCAATGCCATTAATGGTCGCAAGGTGGTGGAGGCTATATATAGCCCCTCTATTCCCCTCCCTCCCTCCCTCATTCACTCTCCCCCTCCCTGCCACCGCCA
>QANU01075037.1:336544-360363 GCA_003254905.1 Nissolia schottii | reverse complement strand
TTTTTTTTCTTCTTCCATGCTTTTTCTAATTTCTTGATCAGACGAAATTTCTTGATGGAAAATCCAATTCAATAACAACACATTGTGCCTGTTCCTAATCCTATTCAAGATCCTACTAGTTTCTTTTTTCAGCATCCTAATGAGAGTCTGGGTTCTAACTTCTATGATTGTTGTTGTGACACTCACAAGGAAGAACTATCATTCTTGGTCTCGTGCCTTGAGACTTACTCTCAAAGCCAAGAATAAGCTACAGTTCATAGATGGTTCGGTACCAATGCCTCCTGCTAATCATGCCACTTTCCATGCTTGGGATCGCTGCAATACCTTTGTGTTGTCTTGGATAATTAATTCTCTTGATCAAGAGATCATCCCAGTGTTCAATGGATTGAGGTAGCTTCTGAGCTAGGGCGTGATCTGCAGCAACGCTACCATCATGGTGATCTCTACCGCATTGCTGATCTTCAAGAAAGTTCATATTCTCATAGGCAAGGTGATAATTTTATCACTACTTATTTTACCAAATTGAAGACTATTTAGGAAGAACTTGAAAATTTTAGACCTATTCCTTCGTGTACCTATGTTGGTCATTATGTGTGTGGACTAGGCATTATTAGGAATTATAGACAAAATGACTATGTCATTAGAATTTTGAGCTCAATGATCAGTATAATGCTGTTAGATCTCAAATTATGCTGATAGAACCAGTTCCTGCAATTACCAGAATTTTATCCTTGTTGTTGCGACAAGAGAGACAATTTGTTCCTGATTTAGGCGACCTTAGACTGATTGCTATTCCCGCTGCACATAGTGGTCATTATTCTACTGGTAGAGGTCGTGGCAAAGGCAGAAACCAAAAG
Organism: Nissolia schottii; assembly: GCA_003254905.1. Lineage (NCBI taxonomy): Eukaryota > Viridiplantae > Streptophyta > Magnoliopsida > Fabales > Fabaceae > Nissolia > Nissolia schottii. The sequence continues at coordinate 359,506 of QANU01075037.1, read as the reverse complement.
GGCCATACTAATTTTGCAAGAAGAGGACAAACGTCATCTAGGGCTTGTGTTCATTGTGGAAAACCTGACCATCCATCAGAAAGATGTTTTCAGAAATTTCCTCATCTGCAACCTAAATCAGTTGATCATGTCCAAGCTAGTAATGATAATGATGATACAAGCAGTGTGATATCTCATTCCTCTCAGAAGGAACATAGTGGTAATTCTGAGATGTCATTTACTTTCGAGTAGTATTAAACATTGATCTCCTTGCTGCAACATCATGAAGGCATGTCTCTCAACCTGTAGCTAATCATATCACACTCAAAGAACCTTTTTCNCCTCAACACATGCAAAATAATGCCGTTTTGTAACTCAGGGAAATTAATGAACGAGGTTATTTCTGTTCTCACCACCAATTTTTGACATTCCTAAGTCACTTTCACTCCCAATTGTTCCACCCCATCCCTGTCCTCTATGCCCCCTCTCCGTTCTCTCACTCTCAAAACCCAAACTCACTTCAATCAATTAGGGTGTAAAGGCCAACCACCACAAGAAAATGTTCCAATAATACAATGGTTACAATCTGAAACACACTCACAAGTCAGGGACTAATTAGGAATTTATGTAATTGGTTAGGGACTCCACTTAGGCCATTTTCTATTAGTTTAGAGACTTAATTGACTACCTATTATTTCATTTATTCATTTCAAGATGATCAAGAAATCAATTCTCTACAAGATCCTCTGCGAGCTCCTAAACCAAGAAGAACAAGGGCTAAGAAGAAGTCCAAATCATGTCAAACACAAACATAAGTGAAAGAAATTATGCTTGGTTAGATACTTAATTGTACTTAACTCTTAGATAATGTGAGAGAAAAGGGGTGAAGTGGGTTTGGGTTCTAAGAGCGAGAGGATGGAGAGGGGACGGAGAGCACAAGGATGGGGGTGAAAGTGAATTGGGAGTGTGAAAAATTGGGATGAGAACATAAACGACGTTGTTCATTAATTTCCCTAAGTTACAAAACAGCGTCGTTTTGCATGTGCTGAGGTGTGAAGTGACTAGGATAAAGAGGATGGGTAATGGCCACATTTGCATCTGTTAACTCACACACAGACAGCAAAGAGACGGAGGGATGAACGTAGACAACGGCGAAAAAGTTGAGTGACCTGTGAGTGATTTTTTTTTTTCCGCAGGGACCAAAGTGAGCAACGCAACCTAGGTGGTCATTCCCCCAATTTAAGAGTAAGAAACATCAGTCTTACTTTTTAATTTTGATAAGGATCAATTTGGCCAAAAAAATTTATAATAGACTAATTTAACTGACTTAAAACTTAAAATTTTAGAACTTATATGGGGCATTACTCTACTTAAATATGTTTTAATCTATATAAATTTTGGTTATATTAATTTTAGATACTTCTTAACCAAAGAAAGATTTTTGAGAGACCAAAACAATTTTTTATTTTTTGTCTGGATAACTCATGCTCTCATTCCAACAAACCCAATCTGAAGCTTAACAACAGTTGATATATATGACCCAAACTTCATTAAAATTTCAGTTAAGAAAATTTAATGGGACAAAAATTAAAATGACACATATTTATAGAACTAAAACATATTTAATACTATAATCAATATTTTACTAATATTACATTTGAAATTTGCATATATTCTTAAACCTTAAAATAGTAAAAAAGAACTTGACAATTAGTATTTTGAGAGAGAGAATAATCTATACTAATAGATACAGAGAGTAGCAAAAATAATTGTTTTATGGTCACATTTATTTATTTTTTTAAAAATTGTCCTTAGTTTTATTTTTTACACATTTACATATATCATTATTATTAAGAAATATATTAACGTATACTTCATTATTCATTATCCACCATCCACTATCATTGTTTACTATTCACAACTACTCACATCCATTTTCTCTTACTATTTACAACCACTTCTTTTTCCTTTATCAATTCACAACCACTCTATTCACACTTATTTTCTCCTATGTTCCTTGTGTCTCTATCTAGGTCCATCAGTAAAGATAAGGATTTTGCGCTCTAAGGACGCGTGTTAAGAAAGTAAAAAGAGTAAGTTTATATTGAAAAATGTAAAATTTGAATGTTTTCAATATCATTAAATAGTTTATAAGCTTAAAAACTTTAACTTCTTTTGAACTAGTATCATAAGAGCATTAGTCATCAAAATCCTAAAATAAAATCATCGACTTCTCTTTAACGACCCAAAATTGTCAATTTCTTTATTGGGGGTTTTAACATTTATATGGTTTTGGAGGGGAAAAAAATCTCAAAATATGGGTTGAAAAGAAAAATTATCAAAATATAGGTCAAAATTCTGAAATCGCCATTGTTCAGGGCGATTTTAGAAAATCAGAAAAGTAAAAAAAAGAAAAATTCAAATGTCTGAAATCGCCTCCCTCTGTGGCGATTTCAAACATTAAATTTTTTTTTTTTTTACTTTTTCGATTTTCTGAAATCGCCCTGAGCAATGGCGATTTCAGAATTTTGGCCCATATTATGGTAATTTTTCTTTTCAACCCATATTTTGGGATTTTTTCTCCTCCAACACCACATAAATGTAAATATTCCTCTTTATTGTACAGTCTGTTTCGATATCCCAAATGATAAGCACGTTCCCAAGCATTCATCACCTAAACCTAACCCACTTTTGGATTATCGAACAAGTTCAAAGCATCATTACTCTCAAAATTCCAAGTAAGTTCAAATTAAATCTTCGTCGGATATCATTTCGAGAAAAAACATACATACATACATCCCTATAACCGGAACGACAAACTCTAAGCACAAGACAACATTGGTATTTGACTAATTGTCCTTTAATTACTAACATTAATTTAACTTAATTAAATACATATGTATTAGTATGGTGTAAGGACTTTGAGATTTGGTTTGCTTATGCACTTCCGTAATTCTTCGTTCTCATTATTGTCAGCTGAATATTTCATAAAATAATTTAAGCCCTTCATTTTCCAATTCGTTAGTATTGTATTTAATTACCTACTTAGGTCACTCCAAACTGCTGTCACTATCGTGTTAGTTATTGTCAATCTGTATGGAAATTAATTCAAGATCGAGTTTATGAGAAAACCTAAATCAATTTGATTTACGTAAGCGATTTATTTATTTATTTTGCTTGAAAAAGATGTAGAATCAACACCAAATCCTAATAAGTTAAATAATGTGTTGTGGAGCCCATGAAAGCAATGCATGTGTATTGTGGCTTCAAAGTAATTATAATATTCCGAGTATTAATTCATTTTTGTGTATTAATTATAATATTTCCTTTGTTTATATTGAAGACTCACTTTTCAATCTACATGAAATCAAACTAAAAAATTCTTAAAACAGTTATATACACGAGAAATGTTACGCATTGTTTTTTCTTTCTCTCTAATCTCCCATTTTTTTTTTCATTTCTATCTTATTTTTTATGAATATAAGAATTTTAATTTTTGTTTTTATTATATTTTTTATTTTTTATTTTTTATTTTTCACAAGTTTGGGCACGTTTGTTCAAAAGTTTATATATGTCTTGTCGATCAAAAATGTGTGCATGTATATAAAGAAAGTTTGTGTATTTTTATTCAAAAGTTTGTGCGTGTGAACACAAAAGTTTTCACTTTTGTCTTCGTTTTTATTTACGTTTCCGTCATATTTTTTTTTGTTTGTGCACATCAATTCACAAGTTTGTGCATATACTTTACAATATTTGTGCATGGTAAAGAGTAAATTCACGTGCTTAGAATGTGAGTAGGGAGGCGGAAAAAAAGTGCAAGAGTTATTTTTTATTATTTAATGCGCGTATCCGATTTGATTTGGTTTCATATTTAAAAAAATTTGTGAATGTGTGTAAAACAAAATTTGTATATGTATATGTAAAAATTTATGCGCTTGGAGCCACTGTGTAAGTAAAGAGTTGACAACATGGTTGTTTTGAATTTTAATCCTAACAACACTGCATATACACATGGTGCCATTGGTTAACTATGGTTGAGGTTGCACTCCGGCAAACCGTTAGATATATAGAAAAATAAAATCTAAACTTTCTGGGTACGTTTGTTAGAATTTATTTGATAAAAAAAATATCAAATTTTCATCTAAAAATTTATTACATATCATTTGAATAATTTTTTTTGAAATAATCAAAATATATATAAAAAAAATATTCTTTTCAACCTTTTAACCGAAGTTTAAAAAAACCAACTTCTCAAAAACATCCGCTTTGGGTTAATTTTTTAGCTCTATAAATCAAATCAGTTGTTTTTCTTAAATGGAGTTTCTCATCTATCCTATGTGGTAAATAGTCTATGCTACTTAATTTATTTATTTTTGATAAATTTTATAATTAAATTCATCAAATTTTGTTATCATTTCATGATTTAATATGATATATTAATGCAGTATATGATCTAATGTAATAAATTAATATTTTTTAATACAATATTTATAGAGAGGTACATCGTAAGCTCAAATGGTCTAGAAATCTCTAAACTTCTTGTAAGTTGACACTTTCAATAATTTGACTAATGAAAAATTTATTATGATTCTATAAAATATGAAATAATAATAAAATTAATGAATTTAATTATAAAAATTGTCAAAAATTAATAAATTAAGTAGTCTTATAAGTATTTTCATGTAAGTAAGTGAGAAACCGCCTTTCTTTAAAGGTGAAACAAAAACGCCCCTCAATTATCCGTTTAGCTACTGTTCTTCTTTCTTCCTCCTCCCAAGACTCTCACCACCATTCCACCACTTCACAATAAATTAAGCAACACTAACGAAAAACACAAATTTGGTGTTCTGTAAAGAAGTTTTTCGATATAAGCCCATCTTTGTTGAGTTTCAGCAGTGGGTTGGATTATGTCGTTGTGTACTCTTTGCCATGATTACTTTTTGAAATGATATTGCAACTATATATATATATATATATATATATATATATTATCTTTCATTTAATTTACCATGTTCTCGGTTTCACTTCTTTTTCAACAAACAAACAAACAAACGCGTTAGTGCCATTGCACAAGTGACTGTGAATTGTATCTCGCTTTCCATGATCATAGCTTCTACCAATTCTACCTGATTTCATGATTGAGTTTTTTGGCAAACCATATATGATATGGCCTATGATAATTGCCAGATACCTAACCAGTTTTTCTTGTCAAAATAAAAATACAGATTTAAACAAACCTAAACATGTCTCTACTGACAATGGATAACTTGATATGAAAATTTTATTATTAGTTCTTTTTATATAGTCTCACTTTATGAACTATCGATGAAAATTCACATATAAATAATAAAAGACACATAATTAAATTATGTAAAAATTTCACATGAAATGATGGATTACTCTCGTCCTAGAAAAAGAAGATGGGATGATCAATAAGAGGCCAAAGGGTAAGGTCTTCAATGGTCACAACTCAATAGACAATGGTCTTTGTGGGTGTTAGTGACACCTTTTGAGATTAGTTAAAGTCTGTTCTTCTGTACTGAGAAAAAGGAGCATGAATCGCAGCCTTTATTGACAACAAAACTTATTGCTTTGGTTCCATCCCCATTCATTCATTTTCATTCTTTATTTCTTCAGCTTTTGTGTGTATACTGTGTGTGCGTGTGCGTGTGTGTGTGTGTGTGACATATATCTATCCATGTGCTTTACCCGCCTGATAAGGGTACTAATCAAATTGGCAAAATTTTCCCAAACAACAAAAAAGCAGAGAGTTCCACTCAACTCAACAAACCTTGCATAATTAGTTTTTAACAAATGATATCTCCCAAATTCTGGGCCCCATACATTATTCTGCACGTGATATATTATTGGTCTAAATCATTGTCATTCCCCTACACCTACCTCTCGTTTGTTCTACCATGACATTGATTTCTTTGTTCTTAATTTGTCTCCCCCAATTTCTTCAAAACAACAAAGATTGTTGTAATCTTGAGAAATGATTGAAATTGGATCAATAATGTCCAGCTAACCTCAAAAAATTTCTAGTGAGCTAGAAACAGAACATTCTGTTTTTGTGTATTATTTTATGCATCAAATTTTCCTCATGCTTCCTGAGCTCTATTGTCCCTTTATGGAAAACTGACTGTAACAAATGGTGAGAACGCATTGATAATTGAGATGTGGTAAATAGCAGACGGTTTACTGCTTGAATATGCTCAACAAGAGATGTAGGTTTTTTTACATATGAATATTTTTTTAAAAAAAAAGGTTAGAAATCGCTATCCTCTATGGCTATTTCAGACCTCTGAAATTTTCTTTTAAAAAAAATGTCTGAAATTGTCACTTCTATGGCGATTTCAGACCTCTAAATTTTTATTTTTATTTTAAAAGGTCTGAAATCGCCGTAAGGAGTGATGATTTTAGTCCCAAAATATTTATTTTAAATAAAAAAGGTGTCCCCCAACCCCTGCTCCCACTTCCCCTCCAGCCCCCGCTCCCACGTCTCATCAACTTTTCTGAAATCGCCCAACACCCTGCTCCCATGTCCCATCAACTTTTTGGAAATCGCCAGTAGTCCCAGAGATTTCAAGTTTGTTTTTTTTATTTTAATTCGAATTTTTGAAATCGTCATACATTATAACGATTTCAAAAATTCAACCCATACATTCGTATTTTTTCATTTTGACCCATGAATCTGGATATAGATTATGATGTAACCATATACATGTTAAAACCCTGAGATCAGAGGGTTTACCGTTAATTTGTACATATTTGGTACCTACAGTTGCTAATGTACTGATCTAGTTTAGTTACATGTATGGCCTAGTCACCTACTACTATATGAACGCTATCACTTTAATTATATCATTCAGTGAGGTGAACTAATTAACTGAGTGAATTTGTAAAAAGCCTAACTTCACTCCCTATAATCTCACAATATTGCCCAATTGATTCATCTAAACAGTGTCTTCCTCTCTTTTCCAATTAACACTGCAAATTCAAATGTCGATTTGACTACCTCTCCTTTTCTTTCTTTCTTTTCTTCTATCCCTTCAATTGGAAGACACCATTAGTCTAGATTAATTGATAATGTAATTGTCACACATGTGCAATTGAATATAATATACCAATAATTGTCACTGATCTGCACCAGTGCTCTTGAAGTCACATATCAATTTCAATTTCTAAGGTCGGTTCTTTTTTGTCTCGTTTTGTTTGTTTCTTTGGGCCTTTCTATTTTTTTTTTCCTTTCATCCTTTCTTTACCTGTGCATGATCACATGCTGTCATTGTTGACTTGAAGTTTGGGACTAACTAATCCACCAAAGAGAGAATGTACCCGGCACAACAAACCAAGTTTAGACTTTAGTGTTAATGGCAATATTGCATTTGGACCTCAATGTTGGAGTTACACATCTTAACTTCAATCATGTAATCCTTTTTTTTTCCATTTTAACCTGTTTTATCCCCACTCCTCTTTCAACGAAACAATGAATAAAGAAGGACAGCACAATGTCAAAAGGGGGGGGGGGTAAATTGGAAAGACGTCGTTGACAGCACTGGGACCTCAATGTTGAGGTGAAATAATTTCAATGTCCATCATGTGGCTTGCCAAAGAGGAAGAATTTAGTTTGTTTTGGTTCGTAAATCTTCATCCATAAGCAACAAATAAAACAAAGTATTGAGTCTTGTGTTATCTAAGAATACGACAACTGAAATGATATTTCAACAATTCACAGATGTATACACCAACAATCATATTTGCAAAAGTGCGGGGTTTACGACGTTTATTTTTTCTCTCTCTACAGTGAACCTCACAACTTTGTAAATATGATTGTTGATTGTCTATATTTGTTAGTTGTTTAAATAGCATAACTCTATGACCAATATAACCTTTATAAAAAGTGTAGGTTACCATTCTCTCTGAGTTAACTTTTGGGATTAGATTAAATTCACTTTAATTAACAAAGCCTATCAATTGTGTGTTTCATATAAGTTCACCCACGAATAATATTCAGTAAGGATGTTTTTTTCTCTCTCGATGTTTCATTAACGTAAGACGGAAACCCAAAAGGACAAACAAGTTGAAAGGTACAAAAACAACAAAAGAAAACTATTTAATTAGACTTGACAATGCTCAATTCATATAGGGAAAAATCACATTAGACCTTGAAAAATGACGAGATGATAACTATTCAAGACGACTCTGGGACAACACATTCACAAAGGCGTGGCGGAGTCTACAATGATGACAACTATCTGATAAATGATAGGATGCAGTTTCTTGCGACAGCCTTGATGACAATGTCGAAGGGGCCGGCTTATGCAACTGCTGCATGTATTATTAAATATTTGGTGATGCCAGGAAGTATGTTTTGGTGTGCTTAGTTAGTGCTCGAGTATGTCACATTAATTGGTGGAGCTGTAATTATTCTTAATGGGTAGTTTTGCAGTCTGGTTTTTCTGCATTTGTTATTCGATAGTACCGTTTGTTCTGTTGTTATGTCGTTGCTGCTGTACTTTGATGTTTTTTTTTTTTCTGCTTCTTTCGGGTGTTGCTTCGTTGCTAATTGCTCTTTCCGACCCTCCGGTGTTGATGATTCTCATTGATCCCTCCTTTGGGCACTCTATTTTTGCATTGGTGTGTATTTGGGGGTTAACTCTAGTCTTGTAATTGTTGGTCTCGTGTTACTTTGTCGTGAAAAAAATAATAATAATTATGGTAAAACTTACCCTGCCCTTAATATTTTTGTGAGCCTAATTATTCTAAATGAAAATTCAGCAACACAAAACTCTAAAAAAGGAACAGAGTAACTCATAATTTAAGGCATCCTAAACAACCAAAACAAGTGAACATACACCAAAACAAAGAATCTCCAAACGAGTAGCACCATCTCAGAAGCTACCACCAAATTCTTAAGTTTGAGCTATTGAAACTATTAAGAACTATTTCTCCTAAAACTTTAAGCTAAAGAAACTTAAGTTGTTGGGGGGAGAAGTAATAGAATGATATTTTATATCTCTTTACACACCTCTTACTACAAGAATTCTTTTGACTTGCAACATGATGTGTGCATGTGTGGGGCAAAAATTAAAATCTAACTTCTTGATTATAGTAACACTGATACCTTATCAATAATTATTTCTCCAAAAAACTTAAGTTAAAAGTAAAAAATCGTGCGTCTCTAATTCTTTAATTCTAAAAAGTGAAAAACTGTGCGTCTCTAATTCTTTGATTCTAATTAAAGCATGCTAGCCATAGCCATTTATTATGATCTTAGCTAGCTCGCCTTATCTCTTGAATTAAAAAAAAATAACAAGTAGAGGAGCAAAGAGAGCCAGGAGAAGAAGAGATCTGATATGCCTAGGACATGAGAGATTCAATTGTTTCAATGGGGCAACGATTTTTATATAGGGACAAGAGAAAAGTCTTTCCTATATCAATAAATTAATCAACCAAACCACTAAGTATAATAAGGTTCACACACAAAGTCCATCATAATAATAATAATAATAATCATAATAATAATAATAATAATAATATTCACAAACAAGCAATGTTTAACAACAATATCCTCAATAACAATAATTAACATAAATAATTGGACTAAACAAAACGCTCTAATTATTTTGATATCGAATTAATCTGAATCAAAATTAATTGTGATATAAAATTATGTTAATCTACACAAAAAATTTCTAACAAAAAGAATTTAAGCCGTATGGTATGGTAGAGACAATTAAATAATTTTTAATGTTTGTGTAAAAGTTAAAACCCACCCAAAAAAGCACTTAAAGCTACCCAAGACTACAACGGAAAAATTGTTGCAGAGAAAGAAACTAGCCACATAGTCAAATGAATTATGACAGAAGACACCACCAATTCAAAAGGTAGAAGAGTGATGTTGAGTCCCAACATGGAGAGCAGGACAAAAAGAGAATAAATGGACAATCACCAATTAGTTAGCACTACCAATAACCAGTTCTTGCTGTAAACACCAAAACCAAATAGCATATGAAAACAGCCAGACACCCAATCCCTTCGGCATTGTCATCAAGCCATAGCAAGAGACCATGAATCAGCCAATAACCTGATCCTGTTGTAAATACCAAATTCAATTGCATGTGAATACAACCAAACACCCACAAAGCCCCTTCGACATTACCATCAAGATCCGGGGAATCTGAAAATGTATTGGCTATAAAATTAAGCTAGGAGTCTTGGACACCCGGACATCGACAACTTGAATCGGAGCAAGGTTAACCGAGATAGCTGTGATAAGAGATAAGACAATCATCCACGTAACCTAATTTTAGAGATAAGCAAACATATGACTTAAAAGACATAAGAAGATTAATTGTGAATTTGAAAGTTTGCTTTATTTATTTATTTATATATATATATATATATATATATATATATATATATATTTTTGCATGACCATGGACCATCAAAATAAATTATGTTTCATCTAAGAAAACAGCATTTAAGCTTAAGTAGTGGTAGGGTCCACATTTTAGAAGTAAAATAGAGTATAATTAATTCACTTTGGTGCTCCATAACCACATAAATATTTTTATATAGAAATGAGAGCGTTCTTGGATATTGTTTATTTTGCTCCAGCCATTAACATGCCATTATTGTCACAATTAAATTAAATTAAATGGTAAACACGTTGCAACAAATTCTTGTTTACTTCCTACAAATTCATGGAATGAACTTTATTAATCCATACAAATCATATACATAATATATGCTGCATATCTTGGCGTGCAGAGATTAGAGTTGTTCATCCAAGGAGTGTGGCTGATCCTACCTGTAACTTTTTCCAAGACGCATAAGAAATCACCCAAGGGAAAAGTGCTTAGTACTTGACATGTGAAAAGATTTATTTTTTTGTAAGCATGCAAAATCCTTGAGTCCTAAATGCCTATCAATAAAGTTAGACCATTTTGATAATGATGTTAATTAAGCTTAATTTTAGCTGCACAATGATATGATCGATTAAACCAATCAACATGCGACACGTTTGCAAATTAAGAAGCCACCACAAAGTAGAGCAAAGCAGCAAAAACGTGCTCCCTCTTGTAGCTAATTTTGCTAAGTGATTTGATCAACTGCCCCTTTTCAAATTATAATATATATGTTGCGTTGGAAGGTCTCAGCAATTTTGGATTATACTCACTCGCCCAAACCAATCTTGGATTCCTGATATTAAGAGTAAGGAGATTGTGCTATTATAAATGATTTATTAATGGATGCAGAATTCAAAGTGATAGGTCGAACTATTTATTGTAACTGTTACATGTATGATGAAGTTTGTCACTCATGTGAGTTAATACTAGTATACTCTGCAAAGTTAAAATTGTGTCTAGGATCTCATTAAAAAAAAAACTTGTGTTGTAGCATAATGCTAGTAATTAGAAACTGAACTTCTGTGGTGAATTAATAACTAGCAAATATTAAAATCTTTCTCAGGACAGTATGTTTAAAAAGAGTAATTTTACATAAAATACAAGAAAATAGAATGTGATCAATTGTAATAAAACACCACAGTGAAGTGTAATTTTTACACGTAGCATTTTAGCAAATTTTAGTAGTAGTTTGAGCAATTTATTATTTAAATGGGCAAAGTTTAAATCTAGTTGACTAGTAAAGTANTTTTTGGTTGCCCTGAAATCGGCCAATGCCCAGCCGATTTCAGCCCCCTCCCCCCATACATTAGTAATTTATTTAGACAGCCCATATTTTCGTATTTCATCCATATAAATCCCATAAACATGTATTTGCCCCTATCATGAAAATATATCATGTTTGACAACATAATAAAAAATAAGCAACACCTTTTGTGCTCAAATTTAAGTTTTTTTGCTTTTAAAAAAAATAGAAGCTAACTTTTGAGCATTATTGAAAAAACAGCTGTTTCGCTTCTTGATTAATTTTTTTTCATATATTTACTAAATTGAGCCTAGGTATTAGGTTGTATATGATATTAAAATAAATCATTCCATATCATTTTTAGTAATTTATTATACAAAAGCGATTATTTTCATACAATCAAAATAAAATAAATTATCTGAAATCCACTTTTTAACTGAAGTACCCAAACATAAATTGATCATCACATAATTAATTATATAAAAAATAATCATTAAAATAAATTTAATTTTACAATTTTCTCAAACAGTATTCTTAATTTCCAAAGGCGGAACCGTAGGTGAATGTCCCCAAACCCAAAAACTGTGTCATTAAAGCCCATTTCTGTATCTGATACACAAGCTCAGACCAAAGACATTAAAAAAAAAAAAACACCCTGAGCCACAAGCCAAGCCCAGCATTATGAACATGTATATCTTAGGGTAGCTTATGCGCCCAAAAAATAAAATTGGATAGCTTATTCTCATGGACCCCATTGACATCTACACTCCGATTCCTTGGATTTTGAGCATTGCTTCTTTCAGCAATTTTTGTGTTTGATTAGCTTTCCTTCTTGTTAGTATTTGCTTGTGTCGTGTTACAATTTACAAGAACAATACATTAACTGCTCATGAAGATCAGCGACCAATACACCCAACAACACTTTATCATTTACTTGCGTTTTTGTTTTATCTTCAACCATTGTTTTTTAAGAGGTAGATTTTTTGGTGTCTTTAGGGCACTTTATCCTCACTTTAAAAAAAAATATAATTTAGTATTATATCAATTTAAAAATTGTTAAATAATTATAAGAATGTTCACAACAATATTTTAATTTATGTTTGGTTAAATAGTTTTTCTACTTTTTGTTTTCAAAAATAGGACCCCAAATTACATGATTATTTAGGATTCTTTCCACTTTTTAGTTTAAATTTGGAAATCCGATTTTTAAAAATAATAAATTAAGAAGACTATGTAATCAAACATAAATTAATGTTTCATTGTGAATATTCTTATGATTATTTGATCATATTTAAGTTAATAACAAATTCGCGCCTCCTTCTAGTCGGCATGCACGACTCCAACCTCATAGTTGGACACTGGGAACTTCACAGTTAAGTAGGGTGTAGATACTATAGCACCAAAAGTGCTAAGGGTTGGCCTCCTAAGAATCGTGTGATACGAGTTGTTGCAGTCTATGACCAGGAACTGGAAATCCTTTATCCTAATCTTCGGCTTTTGCCCCAAAGTAGTTTTGAGTGTGATTAAACCTTGGAATCGAACCATTTCACTCGAGAATCCCACTAGATCCCTGTTAAAGGGCTTCAGTGCAACTTCTAATAGCTGAATCTTCCGGAAAGTAGACAAGAAAAGGATCTCTGTTGAGCCACCCTGATCCACCAACGCATTACCTGAAAGTACAGTTACTACCACGGGTTCGTGGAGGTTCTTGTCTAGGCCCTGGAAAACATCGTAACTAAAGGATATTAAAGGCCATTGGCTCTTAACTCTGGGCAAAGGCTTAACGTCTACTACCATCACCGATCGTAAATGGCATTTTTGTGCTAAGCTCGTCTCCCCTCCATCCGCAAACCCTTTTGAGATATGATTTATCACTCCTTGGATTTCTATCGTGAGTCCCTCTCTTCCTCCTTTGGAAAGGTCCTCGCCTCTTTGAGGACTACGACTCTTGTTCATGCCTCGGTGTGAGCTGCCATCTTGATCCCTACTTCGAGGTCTCCTTCATCCAAGAGGGTGTGGGGGTCCCTCTTTCCTTTGAAAGTACTAGGGGAGTCTTTCCTCCCAAACATACTTCTCGATCTCATCCTACAGGGTCTTGAAGTCGTTGGTAGTGTGGTTGTACATGCGGTGGTAACTACAATACTTGCTCAGGTCGGCATCATCAGGGATGGGTTGTCTTCCAAGACTTGTAGGATATTTGATGAAATTCACCTCTTTGAAGATTTTCCTTGGACTGGCATTCAGGAGGGTATATTCGTCATACTTTTCTATCAGCTTGCGGAACTCTCTCCGTGCTCGATATTCCCCTCAGATCTCTGATTGTCTAGGCCTTAGATCCCTTCTTTCTTGCTTTTGTTTGGGTTCTTCTTCCTCCTCAGTGACTTTCTTATTTCCTTTTCCCCTTTCCATCCTAGCTAGTTCTTCAAGCTCTTCAACAGCTATAAATCCCATGACCCGTTCGCTGAACTCGGTCATGGAGCGAGGTCGATTAGTAGTGAGGTTATTGAGGAAAGGCCTCAGCCTTATCCCTTATTTGATTTGGTGGGGCTTGACCTCCAAGCTGAGGTCGGGTATCTGCATTGCTACCACATTGTATAGTGCGATGTAATCATTGAGGGAATTACTCTATCCTTGTCCCACCAACATCAGGGAGTCTGATGTCTTCTAATAGACCTTGGAGGAGGAGAAATGGCTCAGGAAGATCCCACTCAAAATTATTTACAGACTTCCTCCACAATGTGGAGAACCACAATAGGGCAGAGTCCATCAGGAATGTGGGGAATGTTCGGAACAGCATCGGATCAGTAGCGCAATTCACCAACATCATGAATCGAAACATAGTAAGATGTGCGATAGGATCCCCCATAGCATCATACAGTTTCAAGGAAAGCGGCAATTGGAAATTGTGAGAGAGATGTACCTTCATGATGTGGTTAGTGAATGGGCCAAAATCAATAGGGAAGTCCTGTAGAGCGCCTCGATTGGAAGCCACCTTCTCATGAGAGGATTTCTAAACAGTCTCAACTTTTTTGCTTACTCTGTTTTGGCCCTCGACTAACTTGCTCCGTGACCCAACTCGGTCCACTAGAGCACGCTGCCTCAATACTGCTGCGAACAGAAGCCAATATTGGACTCTATTTCGTTCAAATGCTCCAGATACTGAGACTAGTTTTGTCCGTTTGATTGGTTAATTGATATTAGCTCATAATTATTCTCTCACACTTGGGAACCATAGGAAATGATTCAGTTCACATTGTTTAACCAAATAGGATATAATAAATCTTCCATAATTCATTTGATGAATCATAAAAACAACAGCCCAGAAACAGCTTTTTTGCATGCTTTTGTCCTTTAACATTTACAAATGACCATTTTAGCTGGCTTCATGTTGTTTATTGAAGATATTGTTCATTTAAGAAGTAGTACTTTGATTTCATGGTCACAATCTCATATAATAATCCGCCATTTATCAAACCACTTATAGCCTCATACCTTACTTCTCTGAAAGTGGAATTAATTTTTCAATTTCTCAAAGCTACGGCAAGCAAAAAATATGCACTCTTAGTAGCAACTTATAATCTCTTTGACCCAAATTTCTTATATTTTTCTGCATGCAAGTCACCAAATTGATGCCATCTGCATAAAAGAGAGGGAAAAAAAAATGCCCCTCTACTAGCTTCTCAAATCAAAACTTTAATTACATTAATTGTGTGTTTATTGAGCAAGCACAAGAGTTATTCGGGATTAGAATATAACAAACCAAAATCTTCTTATATTGAACTTGAAAATCTTAATTTAATCATCAAAACAAGTTTGTCTAAATGGAAACTATATGTACCTAATTAAGTAACTTGCATCAAGAATTGGAAAATTTCTATTAATATTAGCTTGAGCTCTAAAGTTCACAGATTCAACCAAAGAAAAAAGAGCTTCAACCCAACATCTATAATCAAAATATCTCAGCCAAACTCTGCTACAGACAAAACACATGTATTTTTTATGCAGTACAAAATATTTGGATGAAGGAATATTCCAAACAGCAAGAGCATGCAAAATCCCATACCGAAAGTTTTAATTTTGAAAGCATTTTTCTCTCCTATTATAGGCCTTAATAATAATAATAATAATCTGTACAAAATTTATGCACATATCCTTAAGCTCTTCCTGGTGTCTTTGGATCATGGCGGTTGTTTGCTCCTGTCCCTGGATAATCATCGCTTTCCAAATCCATCCTTCCCTCTTCTTCTGCCACATCATGAACATCTTCCCTGTTCCTTAATAATTCTGGAGCAATCTCCAACTATGCACCACAAAATTGAATTCTGTTAGAATTAATTAGACCCTTAAATTATTGCATGCATATATATATAGGACATCAATTCAGAATCAAAAGTATATTAGACTTTTGAATGATTGAAATATTAGAGTATTACCTTCTCTGGTGAAGTTTGGATTGATGATTTTTCCTTCTTTGGAAAGAACCTTCCTGCAGCATTGGAAATTGAATATATCATTAAAAACAATGAAGCTGAAAAAGAAAAAAGGAAAAACAAAAATATAGAGATAAAAAGAGTTCAACTCAATGTTAATTATCCTTACTAGTGGTTGGGACAGCAGAAGATGAAAGAACAAGTGAGAAAATCAGAAGGGTGATGATGAACATTTGCAGTGGAGATTTGTGAAACATTTTGAAGGAAGAGAGAGAGAGAGAGAGAGAGAGAGAGAGAGAGAGAGATCTGAAAGCTAAGTTAAGAAATTAGGCTGAGGAAGGTGGTGATTATTTCAGGAGAAACCCCATGTGGGAGATGCTGCTTATATAGAAATCTCAGAGGAGTGACACAATTATTTGATTTGAAATATTACATTACAAACCCCAACGTACTGTTAGCTCCCAAGTCAACTTCAACTTTTTACACATTCATTATTATCATTTATTAACGTGACAGCATATTTTTTTTTCAAAGTTAAATATGATTTTAATCATTTTGTATTTTATTTTTAAAAAAAAGTTGTTAAAAAATATTTTTTGACAATTTTTTTTGGTAAGATTTAGTCTTTGCGGTCATGTTAGAGTGACAGTTAATTTGATCTTGTGACAAGTTGTAATGTCATGTTTTATGTGTACATGTGCTTGAGGTCAAGTTAACTTTAACGTTAACTGTCCAACCCAACTTGAAAGTAAAATTTTACTAATAAAATTTGTCAAAAACTATTTTTTAACAAAATATTTTTAAAGATAAAATATAAAATTTATAATTTTTCAGACTAAAATATATTTAACCCAATTTTTTTTTAATCACCAACATGGATTTGACCTATCAATTATACGTCTTATTTAAGGATTTGAAGAACGCATTTAAGAAAACGATCTCCCTTACACAAATTGTTCTACTTTACAGACCACAGCGTACATTTAAAAGCACATTCATCACTATCATTTATTAGTGCCGCAACATATATCTGAAAAATGTGTGGCCTTGTTTATCACACTTGCCTGACATTATGGCTCACTGTGCCTTCACCACATGATTGATCAAAATTCAAAACTCAACTTTCGGTCCCCAAAATATGTATAGCTAATTTAGCTGCAGATATTTAAAATAAGATAAACATGTAGGACATAGAGAAATTTTTAGATAAACACGAGGCTAACGCATTATTTTCTAAAATAAACACAAAATAAGTAAGTCTTATTATGTGTTCCACCAAATATTTTTAGATTCCATAACATATGATTCACTTGTATCTAAAAGATAACTTAATAAATTTGTGTTCATCCAAATAAAATTTCTGGTAGCACGTTGGTTTTGAATGCAAGCAAAGGAGTTCCAAATTGAAATACCTTCTTACTTTGCCACAAGGATCACAAACCGCTAGAATAAATCACGGGTGCTCATAGGTGTCACATGAAGGATCGGTTTTGGAATCAATCTGTATAAACTTTAGCCCTCTCCTCATTTCAATGCAGATAGTCACAATCTGTTTTTCAGGGTTCAGCAGCAAAACTTTTTGAAATTCTGCGCTTCAGAAGAAAAAAAAAAGGAAATTGTAACGTAATATCTCTTGTATTATATTATGTGTTTGCTAATAGTATTCTAAAAGTATTTATTAAAAAAAATTAAAAAATAGAAAATTTTTATCAAATGAATTTTTTTTAAAAATTTAATACATTAAATATATTAAAAATATCCAATATTTTATTTGAATCATTAACAAATATTCTTCACTTATTAGCAATCTTTCTATCATACCGATGATGCTATGGTTTTTTTGGAGAGAACTGTTGAAATTTATTAATAATTTTTTTTGTTAAAATGATCTCGTAATCATGACAACATCCGAAAAACTATTCTTGTAATAATATTTTGTGAAGACAAATAATTAAAGAATAAAAAATACATCTCTTGTATTTACTCTATTTACTTATAATTGTATTTTTTAAAACAACAAAAAATCTATCAAATTATTTGTTTTTTTAATAAAATTATTTGTTATTTGATAATATAAAAAAATATTGATTAACTTTTTTCAACTTTATTAATTCTTATATTTCATTCTCTCTATCTATTTCATGGGAAAATAACATTTTAATAAATTAAGTCGATCATCAAAGTTTTATTATCAGGAATTTAATTAATTTGGCTCAATTATCTTGATTAACCTCATGTTGATATTTATATTTTAATCTAAACCTAATTAATAAAAATATTTGATTTTTTTGTTAAAATTGTAAAAGGCACCTATTACTAAATGAAGGGGATATTTGTTGGAAATTCATAATCCATTATAACCCAAAATTACACATGTTAAATCACCAAGAAAATAAACAAATTAGATGTAGAAGTGTACCTGAATTCTTAAATACATGAGACATAATTGATATTTTCAATTGATGTTTGAATTTGTGGTTATTGATTTTTCTCAACTAAAATCTCTGTATTCTTTGTTAGGATTTGAACTCAATTCTTCACTTATTCAAATTTTGATATGCTGGGTACCAAAATGCTTTTAACCTATTTATACTTAGCAAGTAGTTCTCATTAAACCCTATAAAATCAAGAAAAAATAGATGGAGTGACTTTTACTCATTCAAAGCTCAAAATCAATAAGTAATTAATATGACTCATTTATTTATTTATTTTTATCAAATATTAGTGAGACCAATATGTTATAAGTTATAAAAAATAGTTCATATAATTATACGTATTTTTAATGTTAATCAATTCATTTTGTTAATATACCATTACATTTCTTAGTTATTAATATATCGAGAATATGTGAAGAATAAAATATAAAAGTTAATTATAAATATTTTGTTATAAACTAATAATATTTTGAAGCATAAAAAAGGTAACAGATCAAATAATTAGAGGAATTTAAATAATATCTATAAGATCTTAAATTTAAAATTTTATTATCATTAGAGGAATATTTCAAGAAAGAAAGAAATTTCTTGTTAAGGTATATAGTGAATTTGGATAAGCTCTGTTTCCAAGGGCTATCGGTGCTGACTATGAATTTAAGGCAATCAATATACGAATAGATTCTGTCCATGTATTGATTGATGTTTTAGAAATTTTTGTGTGGTTATCTAAAAATATTATTATTATTATTATTATTTTGATTGATTAGATAAAAATATTATTGACTATTAATTTTTTATTTTTATATATTTATATTATTAGTTTCTTATATTTTTTATATTTTTTAAATATTACAAATTAAATTAATAGTTGAAATATTCCTAGATTATATATTAAATATAATCCAATTTCCATTACAAAAATTTCTTTTGATATAAGCGCACTAAATTTAGTTCTATGTATTATGATGCCGCTTTCCTTAACTATCATCATTGATGTCTCAAATAACTTCACATGTAGATCATGTAGGCATCGGAAAAGCACCATGATTATGTAAACAAAGATGTTCCTGGCCCGATTCTGTATTAATGGTTAATTTTTTTTACTTTGTAGATTTTAAAATATTTGTCCCTTTATAATATTTAAGAGTAATTTTTTTTCATTCATATTTTTAGTTGTAATGAGACATTTATTAATATAATAGATATAAAGAGAGTAATAATCATATTAGAAATAGAAATTTATTTGTCATATAAGAATAATTTTTTTACCTTAACATGTGAAATATTTGATTTTGAACGGTTAAAATAGATTGGATGAAGTATTTATATAACCTAAAATCATCTAACTATATTTAATAAAATAAATAAATAAACATTAACAAAGGAAATACAGGAGTAGCAATACTAACCACATATTTTTGTTTGTATACGAAAAAATGTTAGATAATAATATTTACTTTTTTATTTTATAATATTTATCTTTCTATTTAATTAAATGCAATTAAATGTTTTTGAGTTTCACAAATAATATTACTGATATGCAACCTCGAAACAACTCTGTTTTCTTTTGCTAATGTGACTCATGCTATTTTCACTTATACCCACCCATATCATGTACTATCTCTCTCTTATTCTTTACATCTGTCAAAATTTTGCTACGACCAATTCATATGAAGCAAATCATTTCTTGCCTAGTAATATGACGCAGTCGATCTTGGAAGAAGAAAAAGTAATAAAAAGACAAAAACAAATGGTTATGTTACGTGGAGTATGAAATGATTTGCTCCACAAAAATTACTCTTTAGTTAGATACATACATAACGAATTCAAAATTTAATTAATGGAGCAAACTTATCAAATTATCAAACTTATCAAACTTATCAAATTTAATTAATGGAGCAAACTTATCAAATTATCAAACTTATCAAACTTATCAAAATTTAATTAATGGAGTAAACTCATCACTAAACCATTCCTAATGGCTTAAAGTGACATATTATAATAAATTTTTTTTTATCAAAATAACAAATATTATAAATCGGAGTGAGTACTGTTTTTTATTTTTATTTTTGAATGTACAAGCAGAAGGGAACTACACAATTTAGGTCCTAACAAGCATGTCTCATAGTAGGTCCCTGTTCACCGTTATGAAAGCTTCTCCACAACCTGCCTCACAGTCGATGTTACAGTATCTGCAATTCGAGGATGTCACAACCCGAAAGTCAAGACGGGCACACAAGGGACTAATTCCTTTGCGAAAGCCACTAAACGTGCTAAAATATGATCATGCAGAATAATATAACTAAATTAATTGTATTTGACATTAATTCTTGTTACAACTTAAAACATGACAAACTGTGTGTATATGCATGGTTATCAAACTCGCGAGTTTACGTAAACTCGTGGAGCCTCCGTAAACTCGGATAGTAAACTCAGATCATAAACTCGTACGAGTTTACCTATTATTAAAAAAATATTAAAAAATATTTTAAAAAATTATTATGATACAAAAATATATTTAATAAAACTTGAAATTCATAAATACTTTTAATTCCATAACAAAGCACTAATGAAGATGAAATATATGAGTTCTAAGTTCAATTCATAGATAATACATAATACATATGTTTGAACAAGAACATATTCTCCTCCACATAAACTTAATGACAAGTAAAATCTATCAACACAAGAGAGAGACGATGTATTGAGCAACCAACATAGTATTGAGCATCACAGGAAGCGAGTATGTGATGAAGATGCCTCCAATCCAAAACACTAAAGTACAGATAGCGATGCAGAGGTCACACACCCTGGTGGAAAAGATCTCTGAGAAAATGATGAAATACATACGATGGATTAGGAACGACACACGATGGCATTAAGGAGCACGATTGCATGCGCAACTATAAAAAAAACCCTGCCTGTGGTAAACTCGTACGAGTTTACCCGAGTTTACCCAGAAACGAGTTTACATGCGAGTTAGCTCGATTTTACTACCTAAACTCGTAAACTCGTACGAGTTTACGAGTTAACTCGCGATTTTGATAACTATGTGTATATGTAGAAATGAATATAAGTTATACCACTAATTCTAACTAAGAGTAACATCAGAAGACCCTGCCTTGACCCACTGAAGCAACTACTAATTGATAGACTAATTTCTCCCCTACAAAAGCATAGCTCACCACTGACTCGCAGACTGGTACTTGTCACTACACTAAAGGACCAACTCCACAGTCCTCACATTTCTGAAATAAATAGATGAAGGGTGAGTTCATCACTCAGTGAATGCGTACTGCGATACCACACCATATAGCATATATTGAACATGGTCAGTCATAATAAAACAACAACTAAATAATACATGTATATATACAAAGTACTAACATGGCATACAGTCTAAATAGTATACTAAGATAAATGGAAATACTGCAACAAATAATTATATAAGCACTGACACGCACACTATTGATATTCACACCACCGATGATCAGCTGTTGTTAGTTATTTATCTTTACCAGTATTTCATGCATGTTTAGTTGCCACGTTAGAGCTTCCGTAGGGCAGTAGCCCTACGTGTGGTCACGTCCTCAGTTGGGAGGTGACAACACATCAACAGAAACCTATAAGAAAAATAATTGTAGGCTCTACGGTAGCGATTTGGCATCACTACAACGATCCAGCATCGCCACGGCGACCGTGGACTGCCGTGGGGCCACCATTACCAAAGTAGCAGTGCTGGGTGAAACACCCTAGCTAACTGTTTACCCGTACGTAGTAAACAAAGCTCACTAGGTTGTTGTCTACTTGGTCGGAATACCTTAGTCCATAGTTATCGTTTGAAAATAGTCGTTGCTCAAGAAAATAAGGACCCATTTTAAACTTTTGCTTATATCACATCAATACCAAAATAGAGCCATGCGTTGGAATAAAACAAATATAACAAGGCGGATAACATTATCATAATTAGCATCTGTAATATACATCCAGTGGGTCCACCATACAAGGTCACATAGTATAAGATATACATAACAAGTACATAGATCAAAGTATCAAATACATAATCCAGAACACACAGCATCAAAATACAAGGACTACTGGAATGCTACTCAGTATGTCCTTGGCAAAACTAAACAACTATATCTCTCTCTAAGCTCATCCAATCATAGCCGCTCATGGCTCATCTGGCGGCTCATCTGCATCCTCAAAATAGGACTCATCATCTTCTGTACCTGAAGTCATAAAACAGTGGGAATGAGAACGGTAGGTTCTCAGTGGAAATAACTTTAGTTCCTGAGTCTCGTACCAGATTATGTCAGACTTCAGGCCGCTCAGAGATCTCTAGTGAACATACATACTAAAGTCCCTACCATTTATTATCTGGCCTATCTGAACGGCTTTATTTGCATTAATATGTGACATGGGAACTACTCTTGTTTACTACATTCTCGTGCTGATTA
>QANU01075037.1:301400-331936 GCA_003254905.1 Nissolia schottii | reverse complement strand
TCCTCCCATTCTCGCTATTGAATTTGGAGTCTTGCATCGTTATTTGTAAATGGAGTTGAGAAAACCTGACTCACACTTCATTTACCATTAAATAACATTTTAATAGAATTTATGCTCTAATGAAATTTCATTCAACAGTAAATAAGTTATGAGTTGAGATGCTATTTTACACAAAATAAGTAATCTATTTGTGTTGATACATTTTTGTGCATGAAAGAATTAGGATATAATATATTAGTCCTTCAAATAAAACTTTGTAACACTTTTATTTCTAAAATTAAACTCGGTACTAAGAGTGTTTGTGAGTTGAGTTGAATTTATTTAAGTTACGTTTTCGACCCAGCCCATTTATTTATGCAGTTGGATTTAGCCATTTTTCTTTTCAATTCGATGCAAACTCTAAATTTAAAATTAGGAGTATTTTGGTCTTCAAACTCTAATTTACTCCTTTTAACTTAAGGCATGAACACTTTGATCCTCAAACTTTTAAAATGTGTAGCACAACTCCTAAACTTGTTAAAATGTACATTTTGGTCCTTTAATCTGATTTTCTATCAAACACTATCGAAAATTGTCACATCTAAGTGACGAGACCATGTTTTATACAAATGTTTTTGTTAGAAAAAGAAAAGTTTACTTTATTGGATTCAACTTTTGTCTTAGTATATTTGGATCTTGAAACATATAAAAAGTAAAAAAAAATTCTGTTAGTATTTGATGAAAAGACTAAATTGTACTTGGCCAAAAGTTTATGGATCTTGTTGCACATTTTCAAAGTTTAAGAATGAAAGTGCACATGACTTTATATATTGAAAGAGGTAAATTAGAGTTTTCCCTAAAAACCAACATGATAAAAAGATCAAGTCAACTGTAGTTCGATTAAATCCGGCCAAACTTATCATTTGCACACCCCTTACTATTGATGATACACCATTTTTTTTTTTTGTCTTTCATTATTTATTTATTTGGGCGAATGGCCTTTCATTGTTGAACATGAGTATAAAAAATGCTCATAAATTCCATAATACAGGGATCCTCTCAATTGCCTAAAAAACTTGACAGTGTCAAGTGTTAAATTTGAACCGTCCAAAACAATTAAAAATAGATCAATGGTAAAAAAAAATAACCACAAAAATCACATCTCCAAAATTTCATTGCCCATGTTAATTTTGTCTTTCCTTCCTCCAACAACACTGGACTTCCTTCCCACCATTCATCCCCAACTTCAGCTTTTTTCTATTTTTTTTTAAATAAGTTTCAACTTCAATTTTATTACTCAAAATCCAAGGAGGGGAGGAGCATCATTATAGAGACCCTCAAGCCACCAAGAGAAAGTTGCAAAGTAGAGAAGGCCGCAATAAAAACTTAGGGAAATCCATTGGGACAAACCCTTGCTTTTTAAAGGGGAAGAGTGCACCACGCCACCCAAATTAAGGCACCCATACAAAGTTAAGTTACATCAAATTTATCATAGCATTAATACATCACAAAGGCTCAAAGGCACCACACAAATGAATAGTAGATAATAAACTAAGATAAACTTATTTTTATCACAATCCACTCCTAAACTCTGATTTAGCTTAATTGTATCTTTCTTCTCAACGATCACACCACTACGATCTTTTGAAGTTCAAAGCCAACTGAATATTGCACTTGCTTTTCTTTGTTAATCAGCCAAAGTTCCACCATGCAGCACACTTGAACATCGCATCGCTTTCAACCACTAAGCCTCACAATTCGTGCCAATATCTTCTTCATCTTTCTTAAACTCTCGTCCTCAAACTTCGCTAACAAATCATGCACAACCACCTGCAAATAACAATTTCTACCAAAGTATACTGCTTAGAATATGTTTTCATAGTCATGTTACAAGCTCTCACACATAAGCCTTTTACAAAAATCAAACCCTGCCATAGCACTATAATCGCTTGTACACATGTTCAAATCACAAAATTATAATTGTCCTAATCCACTTTAGCTTTAGCTCCACTTCAAAATGTTGATCCCTGCCAAAGCAACCCTTAACTGACACGTACGGCCACATTTCAACCACGTTTACTTCACTCATATATGTCCCCTAAATTTGTCAAACAATCCTAAAAAGATCACAGCACACCACCTTAGACAACACGATGTCAAATTTACATCAAACAACCAATAACAACAACAAACCGCAACTATTTACCAATACAGCAAATCCCTGCAAAACATCATGGGGACATCAGTTGTAGCATGAATCACCTTCAGTTCATCCCATAGTAATTTCCTGTTCTCCCTAGAATGATTTCCATAGACCAAACAGAACAAACACTGGAAATCCATCCCCTTACTTTTGCCCTGAGCACAGATCCACCTATCTCCATAGCCATAGGCAGGCATATCTAGTAGAAAGTCATTTTCCCACACACATATAAGACCCCCACCCTTATTCACAACATCGACAACCTCTTATGAAAAATCAACCCCATCCCATGATTTCCTCATAAATCTACGATTAACTCCAGCTCTCTTGGTTTCAGTGGTCCCCCCCAAAAAAAAAACAACAATTTTGCTCTTACTTTCTACATACTTTTAACACATATACCTTCTCAGGGCCCCAGTCCTAGCACATTCCACGATAAAATTTTCATTAGGGGAGAGGAGACTTACCCAAAATGGCTTGCCTCTTCTTCATATCTCTGCTCTTCTGATTTTTCTTAGCATTAGATTCCTCTTTTCTTTCCTTGCTCGTTGCTTGGTCCTGATATAGTCAATTAAGCACTCTTCATCTGCCACAACCCCTAATTCCCAAACTTTTACCAAAACACCAATTGTTCCTCGCCCTATCGACAGAATCTTCTTCCTTTTCGTCTTCAATTTCTTGCTCCGATTGGGACCCGGAAT
Organism: Nissolia schottii; assembly: GCA_003254905.1. NCBI lineage: Eukaryota > Viridiplantae > Streptophyta > Magnoliopsida > Fabales > Fabaceae > Nissolia > Nissolia schottii. The sequence goes on along the minus strand of QANU01075037.1, from coordinate 329,053 downwards.
CAGCTACCCCAGCCTTTGATTCTGCCACTGACTCGTCGTTAGTGTCGGAGCTTTCAAAATCTATAAAGTCAAGACAAAAATATTGTGACATTGAGATAAAAATGGTGTTTGTTTACTGTGAGACAGATACAAAAGTTTGTGTCGTAAAACATAAAATTTTTGTATATTTTATGTACATTTGTTTTGCTAGGACATGAAGACAAGACACGGGAATACATCTTCTCAGAGTTGGATAATGTGTTTTTTTAATTTTTTTCATTAAATTAACGCAATAAGAGTATTTTAAGTCATTTAGAGTGTATTTTATGTCTTGTCTCTATTAAACCAAATAAGATATTAATACTAATAAGTGTGTCTTATACATAATCACTACACAAAATACAAGACTAACTTATATGTCTCTGTATATATGTCTTTATGGTCATGTCTCTTTATTTCAATTTTGTCTCAGCAATCAAATGCAATAAGCGACGCGAAATCCGTAGACGATAACGACTTCATCATCCTTGCACCCAACACCTTGTTGGGAATCAGCTATCCCCCCAACTTCAGCTAAACCTCCCTTCACCGCAGGTCAACCGCATCGCCCAATAGCCACCCAAGGTTGCCTCGTTGCTCTCACCTTTGTCCGCTATCCAGCAAATCGCACCTCTGCGCCAGACGAGTTTGATCCCAACAAGGCTGTAACAACCTCGGTCGCCCTCAATCCAAGCAAGCTCTTTTCCTCATTCTTACTTCAATTTCATTATTAATTTTGTTTTCAATTTTTTTTTCCTTCTCTTTCGTGCTGCCCTTTTCAACTCAGGCCGCTCCAAACAAAACACATACTTCATTTCTTGGTCTTTTACTAACAGAGAAAGAAAATTTGTTGGAATAACAAAGGTTGATAAACAAAATACATCTTTTCTGTGGAACATAAGATGTTGAAGAGAAGTTATGTAATATGTAAGGAAGCAAAGAGCTTGGAAGGAAACAAGAGATAATAATAACACTTGACAATTCTCTATTTATTTTTCCTCGAAATTGCAAAGTATCATTCATAAGAATTATTATCAAGATTAGTCCGAGAAATTTGTATGTCGATATGGCATTACTCTATTCAGCAACTCGATATTATTCTTCTTTTGAGAGCAAAATAGTTTAAGTGTCGAACTAAACATAAAAAAAATAAAAAATGAGAAGTTTATTTCTCAGTTGAGAAGAAAAAGTTGTGGCTTCCTACATATTATATATAATACTCTTGGAGGGGTCGTGACATTAATATTTCAGAAGCCACCAAATACTCACAACCCATTAGCTACTTATACAGTGAACATGTGATGTTGCATAGATAGCAAATTCTCCGGACAAAATTCCCTGCAACATAACCAAAGTCCCATAAGATCCAACGCATTATAGTAAATATATAGAATTGCATCATGATATAAAAGTGAAATTGAAAGGAATTCAAAGGTAAATTTAGACCATATCAATCAGCTGAATTCATTGGGGTTTTCTTTGCTTCTGATGAGAGGAACACCATCTTCCCTCCAAACTATGCGATCTTCGCACAAAGCCTCCACCACCTCCACGTATAACAGGTGCTCCTAAATTTCAAAATAAAAAAAAATAAAAATAAAACAAGAATCAATTGATGTCCATCCGCAAAATTGCTATCCTTTTAGGTTGAATCAATGGCAAGGTTAATGAATGTCATTACCTCCCTGAGAACCCTCGCAGCCAAATCCTCTGCAGTGTCATTAGCCAACACAGGGACAACGCGCTGGGCAAGGGTGCGCCCTGTGTCATAGTTTTCGTCGACAAAATGAATTGTAGGACCTGAAAATCTGATACACGAAGCACAGATAAGTAGCCTGAAAAGTATAGCAGTAATAGACTGAAACAAACACTTGGAAAAAAATTGTGAGAAGCATACCTTGCTCCAGAAGCAATTACTGCTTTGTGAACCTTCATACCATAGTAGCCCTTCCCTCCAAAAGCCGGAAGAAGTGATGGATGAATGTTCAATATGGATTGTTCATAAGCCCGGATCAATTCAACTGGTATAAGTTTGAGGTATCCAGCTAAAAGAATAAAATCGACCTCAAAACTCCTGATAAAGAAAATATATCATACGTTAATATTATAATTTATAATAACCACATCTGTGTGGCATATCAGCAATCTCTCTTTGTCCCTTTCGCAGAATTTTTTCATATTTATTTTACATTGGTAATTCATTTGACGTTCAATTTTAAAGTAGAGCATCTACACATCACTTACAGTAAAAGAAATGGAAAGAAACTCGTTATAAGCATTCAAGATCATTTGAGAGCATTTTGTTGATAAAGAAATTTAGGCATTACTTGAGTACCGATTTGAAAGACAGCTTTCTACATCATGTGAACAGACTCCCTTGTGCTTCATGACAACCAATCTAGTGAATCTACTACATTTGTTATTTGGTTTACATTCAAGCCAACACCATATATAAACAACAACAACAACGTCTTCTCCCACCAATGGGGTCAACTACATGGATCACGTGATGCTATGTTGTTCAGTCATAAACCATGTTTACATTTAAACTATCAAAATCTAAGTTTCACCAACCGTTTTTCTAAGTGTTCCTCTACCTTTTGCTATCGGACTACCCTCCATCTCATCTACTCTATTTACTAGGGCTTCTACGATAGGCCTCCCCCCACACATGCCTAATTTATGTGGACACAAATCATGTAGAAATTTCCTATAAATCACAAATCACGTTTCTTTATAAGTACATCCACAAAAGATGCAAATGATGATTGAGATCTAAACAATTTAATTGCAAACATAATGATGGAAAGTTTACTCAAATTATTGATCCCAAATGTGAAACTTAAAAAATGATGCTATTATCTTTGTTAATGATACTAATTCCCCACACTAAACAATTTGAGCTTGGGGGGCTCTTTGTCAGTTAGGAAACCTATTTTGGACATTGATAGTCTGATGTATTACTTACACTTAGATAATCTGCTTTTCTTTCTATTTTCTGAATTTATGTAACTAATACATATCATCAGGTTGGAAAACTTAATTAGGCCTGGAGATTACGGCATTTCCATTTAATCTAATATCGTGAGCAAGAACCCAAAAGCAATGAAAAAATTGCGTAGCTTTGTCATCACTCCAAATCAGAATTCCTGTTCTTTAATAAGATGAGTCCACATATAAGTAATCTTGGAAAGATTGCTACCATTCCTGGGCAAAACTTCCATACTAACATGCACTGGGTTATATACCAACATCTTTTGTTCTTCTCCTAGATTGAAGATCCCACATACATCAAAATGTCCAACAAACCTTTTATCACTTACTTCCCAAAAAATACATATGCAAAAATAATTATTGAATAAAACATTCACAAACTCATTAAAAGACTATACTTAAAGAGAAATTGCAGCAAATAAAATCAAGATGCATCTTACCTAAGTGTATCAACAAGTTCACTTGGTGATAGCCCATCAGATCCATCCTTCGCTTTAGGAAACAAGACAACTGGGATACCATTATTTCTTGCATACTCCGCACCTCCACAATCTGATATTAAAATAAAATGAAAGAAACAAAATTTTAGTTCACTGAGACTCAAAAGGGTAAATCAAAGCATACTTCCAAATTGTAGTTAAAAGCACATGTTGAGGGAGTGAATGTTATTTTTCAACCAAAAAAAAAGTCCTCTTTTGCTTTAATTAAAGGTAAAGATGGTGACGATTTTGTCCCATATCTAGTTTCTTCAAAATTTCACCCCAGGATGATGACAAAATGTTCATAGACAAGCTGAGAAAATGGCTTGTCAATTTTCAGCTTCAGGAAGGCAGTCTATGGTTGTATCATGCAATCCAACTTGAATTCAGTTTATTCATGTTGCTGTCTAAACTAAACCCAGTACACAAACGCATACATCCACGCAGTTTCTACAGAATTGTGAGCGTATTTGAGGATTACATCATTTAAAACAGTTTAGAATTCAGTGTCGCCATTCTGGTTCTGTTCTTGTACGTTTGATACCATCAGACTTAAATGAAATAGATATTGCCTAAGGCAGGACATCAAGGGATCTGAATCCTTTGCATGAACAAGGAATTGAACCAGAGAGAAAAACCGGTTGTTCCTGTAGCATCATCGAATGTTCGTGTAGCATACGAAAAACCATTTGATAGAACTATTTTATTTTATAAATCTTCTAATCCAATAATAGTATTGCCACCCATTGAAGATTAGGCATGGCCATGGACAAAAATAAAATAGTAAAATAACATTACATTTACACTATAATCCCGTCTTTTAAGTTCCCCCAACCATTCCCAATCACAACCGTTCCGAATTTTTCAAAATTTTCCTTTTTTCCTTCCAACATTTTCCGGGAAAATCCAAGAGTTGAATATAATGAAATGACCCATAGGTTCCACAACCATTTTAGTTTCCAAGAGTTGAATACAATAAAATGACCCATAGGTTTCAATCCAACTTCTCATGTTACATATGATATTACTAGCATCATCAACACAAGGAAATTGAATTCTTCCAACCACAGATATAATCCGTGCAGACATGCCATCGTACTTCAACAATGAGCACCAAAATCATCGACTACAATTGAGGAAGACCATGCTTCCAGAGGAAAGCTACTACAGGCCAAAAATGGAGCTAAACGACATAACAGTCATCAAAATTGCATTTTTTTCACAAAAGGAAACACAACATACCATCAAAATTGAATCAAATGCCCTTTTTTAACAACATGATTTATGATACATTACAATCGCGTTATTTGATATATTCGATCCATATCCCCAACCCCATCTAAAGCCAAAAGGGATTTAAAAAAAAAAAAGGCTTTATTGTCACATAAATAACAAAAACCAAAAAATGTTCTGGCATACACTTAGTTGAAAATACCTAACAATCAAAAGTTTTCTGACAAAAAAGAACACAAATATTTCTCAAAATTAAGTTGTCACATGGAGAAAGTGGGGGGGTTTGGAGCATACCAATTTTATTTGTGACCAATACATGGACATCGCCATGGAGTGATCCCTTCAAGGATGCCTCGTGAATTGATTTGAAGTTGGAGCCTCCACCCGACACAAACACCGCCAGCTTCTTCCTCCTCGGCGCGGCGGCCTCACCTCTCACCTGCTCCTCCTTTGCTTCTGCTGCAGCGCTGCTACTCGCACCACACCACACTCTCTTATCCCTGTAAGAGCAGCACAATATGTGCGCAATGCCACGGACCCCAAGTTTCTGTGTTTGAATAGTAGGTAAAGTTGGGAACTTTATCATAGAGGGTGGTTGTTTTGCTGCTGGGGTTGGTTGTGCGGAGGGTTTAGGGAAAAGGCGAGAGAGAATTTGTTGAGCTTCCATCGAAATTTCGCCTCTCTTATTGCGAGTGATGCGCTGCAGGATCGCAGACGGAGGTGACTGGCAGCGATGACTGAGGAAGCGAGGCGGATGCTAGGGTTTTGGCATTGTGTGAAGACAACAACTACGATTCCCGCCACATCATAGGATTGAACGGGCATTGTGTTTGTTTGCGCCAAGCAAAGGTAAAATAATTTATTTGCATTTAGAATTAATAGTAAAATAACTTTTTTTTGTTAAACTATTTTGATGTTATAAATAAGAAAAAATTATATTTATTTTTATAAAATTATAATTAAGGATAAAAAATAATGCTTATCAATAAATGTGTTTGGTTAGAAATAAATTTTTTTGCAAAATAAATTTTATTATTACAAAAATATAAAATTATTTTATATTATTTATTTTTAATTTAAATCAATTTAATTATGTCTGTAATTAATAAAAATCAATTTAAATATATAAAATTGAAAGCAACTAATCTTGAATCAATCAAAGATACGTTAATTCACATATTTTATATTTTAAAATAAATTAAATATTTTTATCCATGTAAAAAACATCATTTATATCAATTAATTTTAAGTCCCTATTTATTACATCGTATAAGGGATTATTACTATAAAATTATTTTTTATCATATCTTTAGTGTAACATATACAGGACAATATAATATTATACCATCTTACCATTTTTATCTTACCATTATGGGATTAAGTTATTAGGCTTATTGAGATTTGATTAAACTTGATACGATAACCTCTTTTTTTGTTCTCTCATCTTAGCCTTCATCATATCACCCCATTCCACTGCTACCTACCATTACTACCGCCCCCGACCTCCGCCCACTGCCGACCATAGTCCACCTTTGGTCGCCACCCACTACCGCCCTCCGCCGAACCATCGACAAGGTAGAATGCTTACCTTAGAAAAAGACATAACAAAACACCTCCTAATTCTGGGCAAAGGCTTGTGCCACGCAAGATCAGCTCCTGAGCATACTCCAATCATTTTGGCCGGAGAATTGAAGGAACTAGAGTGATGAGTTTGTCATGGGGTTTCGTGTTGATATGTGAGTGACTTGTTCTGGGTTGTTGCAATATTAGGGGTGGCATTATACTGTGTTTGTATTTTTCTTTTCTTTTCAAAGTTGTGGTGGGATTATGTTGTGTGATTTACTTGTTTTTTAATGATATATTTTGTTTATAAAGTTGATTTTAGACTTATATTCTAATTTTACATGTGACGCATCAAACACTAAATAGTATAAAAAAAAATTTACAGTGTATTTTTTATAATCATGTCTTATACTATTATGTCTTATCTATACGATGTATTAAACAAGACCTTAAATTGTATTAACCATTGCAAAGACAGAGTCCATGTGACCAAAATTATACAAGTAACAGGAACGTTAATAAAGAAAATAGGCTTAATTTTTGCATGTTTAAGTCTCAGGAGGAGCGGTACATGCTTGGATATTGAGATGTTTGGTATATTGAAATGAGAAATAAGAAACCATATTTACTACACTAATCAGAATTTTGTTTACAAAGTCAAAATTCAAATTGCCCTCTCCGAATCTTGATAAATTGTGACGAATGCAGCTATAATGCAGTTTGTCTAAAACCCGTTACATATGTAGTTACTAATTGGAGATGTATGAAGTGTTTTAGTTGATGGTGAAGGCGGAAAAATTTTAAATGTGATGCTGACTCGTGGAATATTAAGGCTATTCTGATTTTAAATCAGGTTGTTTGCTAGGGATCCAATGTTTTGGGTCGACTAATTCGGGTGTGTACACAAGATCTCGAACTCGATTTCTTGCTTAAGTGATACCAAATTACTTACCACTTGGATCAAACCCCGTTGAGTACTATCCAAATTTTATGGGAAGGAGATGTTGTCTCCTTTCAAGTGCATGAAAAATTATACTAATTAATTGTGTAAGTCACTGGTTTTGAAATTTGAAAAACATGCAGCTGGTTTGTCAGGCTTTTTTCGAGTTTCTTTGACATTGTTTTGATTTTGTATAACAAATGTATTGAAAATTGATCTCTAAGCCTGTTATATGAAACAGATAACATTAAAGGCAAAGAAAAGAACTAATATATGTGAAGCAAGTGCACAATGAACTTGACCTCAGTTGAAAAAAAGACTATGTGAAGCTAAAATAAGAGAACTATTAGTGTAGTTGATGAATCTGCTATTGAATGGAGTTGATCTTGAAACATTGTTTTTGCAGTGGAAAGTTGTTTCCTTTTGTTGTGGTGAGTGGCAACTAAAGAGGACTCCAACTAAACTCAAGTAGTAATATATTGTTCAGTTTTTTTAAAAAAAAAACTTGGTCCGGGTACTTTCAAAAATGTTATATGTACACCTAATTTCATACACCCATACATGCACCATTAATAATGTACAAACTCGATTCTCATGAGTGTACAAACATTACAAACTTGTAAATGATACTCTCAACTATACTTAATTAAGTGCACAAACATTACATGAGTTAAAGCACAAACTTTATGTATATAAGTACGAGGTGTATGTATGGTGTATGGTTTTTAGTGTACGTGTAGCAGAACTCGTGTACTTTAAACAAAAAGGTTATATGTACACCCAATTTTATACACTCATACATATACCATTAATAATGCATAAACTTTATTCTCATGAGTGCACAAACATTACAAACTTATAGATGATATTATCAATTATACTTAATTAAGTGTATAAACATTACAAGTATTAAAATACAAATTTTATGTATATAAGTATAAGATGTATGAGGTGTATTTTATGTATTTTTTTGGTGTACAAATTTTTTGGTTCATATAGGCCCATGTTTTATTTTTCAAGCTGCGGAAGTAACACAGACCGGTAACCCACTTTCACCGCTGTTGGCCATGGCCTCCAAGCTGCTTTTGCAGAGAAGGCTCTTCAGGTCCTTCCACCTGTCACCGCTATTTTCTTCTTCTTCTTCTTCTTCTTCGCGGTTTCGCTGTGTTAAAGCGTCAGAAACCTTGGGTCTCTTGCAGCGCAAAGTTCACCTTCCTCTCCTATCACCATCTTCTTCCACGAGCTTCTGTTCTCGCGGTTCGAATCTTCTAGACGAATCTCAGGCTCCCACTGCCATCGATTACCGGTATGACATACCCTTTTGTGCTTTTCTTTTCATTCCTTGAAACCATAAAAAAAAAGTGAACCTTTTTTTTATATGTATATAAATTTAGCTGTTGTTTTGGGATAAAATGAGAGAGCTTTCGGATTTTATTTATTGTTTTCGTTATATTTATTTATTTATTATTTTGAAATTGAAAGCGTTTCTGGGTACGGGGGTTTGTGAAGAAGTGTTTGTGAGAATGCCTGTGTCAAATACACACTTGCTAATGTCTCAAAGGTTGTAAAATATCAATTTTTGAGTGAAATTGTTTCGGACTTTTGCTTTTTGCTTTAAATTTGTTGAAATGCTCTTGCTAATGATTAATGTGAATGCAGTTCTCTACTGCAGGAGGGTGAATTCCACAGGCTTGCTGATTCCACAATACACAGCCTACAAGAAAAACTTGAGGTATCTCTAGCATTGCTTTGAGTTGTGCCGTGTGCTCCAACTTAGATTTTGTACTATGCATCAAATGTCACACTTTTCTCTTGACTTATCTAACCACCCAGGTTGGTTAATAAATATGCAATTGTGAAAAAACTATGCCTAATGGGTTTTTATTGGAAAATGGTCTTAGATGCAATGGAAACATGAACATCTCAGCACATTGATTTTATATGATTTAAAGTTTCAACTGAGGTCGTTTTTGTTTTGTTTGCTTGTTGCTCGGCAGGACTACGGAGACATTGTTGAAGTTGATGGATTTGACATAGACTATGGGGTGAGAATGATATTTTTATCAATGAGTTTTAACATCTCAGCACGTTGATTTTAGAAGACCTTTAAGCCATGCAATTTTGCATTGCCTTATTCATAAATTGATAATCACCCTTTCTAGGATGAAGCTTGATAATTAAAATTTAATTTGGCCTTTAAAAATAAATGACGTTTTATTATTGTAATTAGTTTCTATCTATGTTTTGAGAAGTGGCCTCCTTGAATGGGTGTTGTACTAACTGTTTTAACATGGTTTCTTATTTCAGAATGATGTTTTGACTGTAAAGCTTGGTGATTTGGGTACCTATGTATTGAACAAACAGACACCAAATAGACAACTTTGGTTGTCGTCTCCAGTAAGGTATTGGATCAATTCTACCTATGAGTTATCTTCCTCTTAAACTGTTCTACATATGGTTGAATTTTTTTTGCTGAGAAACTTTCATTTTTTATCCCTGCACATTAGTGTTTCATATATTAGATTGCATGCAATTGTTTCAAACAAAACTGTGCTATCAATGCATTGCATACTTGATATACTATTTACTGAGAAGTAGATTTATCACAGCCAGATAGGCAGATACATATATTTTTGTGGATATCTCCATGCTTGAGAAGGAACCGGAGAAGAGTGAATAGCTAGTGATAACAAACCAATTTGTTGTTAAAAACAATATCTTTTGATCAAATACATTGAGTGTTAACAGTGGTGCATTTATTAAGTCTACTCCGCATAATGGAAGCCTTTTGTTTATTGACATGGTGTTACCTTATAAGTGGAGGAGATGAAAGTTGTTTAAATGTTCCTTGATAGTGCGGGGATATATGCAATGTTTTATGCCAATGATCATTTATAAATATTTATCTCCCTTCAGAAAGTATTGATAGTTCCTTAAGGGAGTAGATTATTGTAGTTGACAATTCTATTAAGATATAGATGTAGTCCTTTGCAAGTAGAAATGCTACTATCTTATGCATCTCGGAACATGTTCAAACCAATCTAGTCACAGTGTGTTTGATTTTCTATTTGGAAACTTCCAAATCATGGTTTGGGAGAGTTTATCTCTTGCAGCTTTTGCCCAAACTGTCCTTTTGGAGTTGCCAGTGGAAATCCAAACACACAATCCATCACTGTCAGTCATTGCATCTCCTCGCTGCTATTTTGATCATCACCTCAATAAAGAACACATTCAGCCTTAAGTGACGTTTTGATTGATTGTAGCTGTATGCCCAATTTTCTTGTCATTTTTTAGGCCTTTGTATGATTCTGTGGCTTTAAGTATTGCTCTATTTTGTTGAAAGGAATGCATTTTTATCCTCTGGACATGCACCTTTTGCCAGAATAATGTATTTCATTTGCTTAAACTGAATATAGGCCGAAATAAGTATAATAATGAGGATGACATTATATCAATAGTTCCTCTATGTACATGTGCTATGGCCTTTAAGACCTTTCTAAAAGACTACATCTCTTATGCAGTGGTCCCTCAAGGTTTGATTGGGATCAGGATAATAAGACTTGGATTTATAGACGGACCAAAGCGAACTTGTACAAAGTTTTGGAAGCCGAGTTGGAGCAACTGTGTGGCAAACCTATTGTTCTTTCCTAAGTTGTTGAGAAGGTGCTACCTGCACTTTGATTTTTTATTTAGAAGTCAAATAACTGATGATGAGCCTGTGGGGATCACATGTACTTGTACCATGTTTTTTCCACCCCTTTGCCACTTTTTACTTTATTGTGTCAATTATACAGATATGGAATGATTGTATCTTCTAAAATAAATAGCTCTATAGAATTCAAGTGCAAATATGTTGGCATCAGGTTGCATATTTGAAGGATTGTGATTGCAATGGACATTGTTGTAAGTTCATTTTTTCTCATTGACGATATTGGCAGACAATTCGAAGTCTGCAAGGATAAAGGTCAGAAAAGTTTAAAAAGGTTCTCTAATAAGTAAATTACTTTTATCTCTTGTTAACCATGTCTTTCTTTTCACATAACAATTGTAATGAGCACAAGAAACATAAAAAAACATTTTAATATGTTAATCTATTCTATCTTGCAACTAATGATATGTTAAATTACACTAAAGGAGGAAATGAACCATGGTTGTACACCATTGGTCATTGTAACAATCAACAGTGGCTTAATGGACGATAAAAAAATTTCTTTTGTATTAAGAGAGTTGGAGGTTTTCTTGTCATAAAAAAGGTTAAAAATTACTTAAATGTGTGTATATACACACACATACCCCATGGGTTAATAATCTACGTTATCACATTGGAGATAATGTAGTAACGTAGATTATTATCCCATTGGTTGAACATTTCCTTTCTTTATTTTCGTTAATGCTTATCACGATCTTGAGATCTTCTCTAATGTCATGATCTCTCTTGGAGTTTTGGCCAATGTATGTGAATGAATGAAATGCACTCTCTTGATTGCCTATGCAAATTTTTGCGTGGGGTTTAAGCCGCTGGCATTCTTAGCCACTTTGTAATTACAACTTGACTGTTTGGGTTTGGTTTCGGATTTGGGTATATTTGTGTTGTTAACAAGGATCACGGATTAGGGGAATTTCCATAGAACTCAATTAAATTCGTTTTCGTGCGTGCCTTAGGTTCCTAGCCCGTAAGGGTTTAATGAAAAATTTCTGCATATTTCATATTTCATCTTCTGTTTCCTGAAACTTTTGATATGCTGTTTCAATCGCTCAAAACAATATGCTCTGCCGTGATATTTTGGTTGATGTAAGATTTTATTTCCTCTAAAATGTACACATAATTATTTTTGGTGGTAAAAGTTTTGATTAATTCCCGTGAGATTATTTGAATTGATATGTGTGCATTGATTTTAAAGACTAGATTCGAATGAGGATTACTGTGCTGGTTGCTCAAGTTGTTTATTTGTTGAATACTCATTGTGCAAGTATTAACTAGGCTTGAATGCTGTGACATCCTTTTGATGACGTTTTGAGTCATTGGGATAACTTTTGTTTCAGCTATTGAAGTCTCAAATGGCATGGACACTTAGAAAGGCCAACCTGAAAAGCAGTCGTCTTTAGTTTTTTTATTTTTTATAAGTAGTCCGTTTTTATTATTTTAAAACGAGAAAAGGATCACTAATACAGAGATTCTGAAGCCACCAATTAATCATCCATTGACAAGGTGGGATAAGCCTCGTTAAAAAATTCTAAGAAAACTCAATATGACAAACCCTTAATTGTTTTGGGAGAAAAGAGTATCCATCCTCCCTAATTAAGGCAATAACAATCCGCGTAAGGTATATAGTAGTGCATACTTCATCAAAGTTACACACAAATACATTCCTCAAGACTCATCATACATAAACATATGTTAACAAACGATGCAACATTTAAAAAACGAACTCAGCAGAATACAGTTGTCCATGCTCCGCCATCCTGTTCTTTTAGGAACAATGGCTTTCATCATCAAAAATTTCAGATTGCCTAAACTCTACTTTCTTTGCATTTTATATACTTGCACCAGTTTCTCTGCACTTGCTACTTTGTGTATTGCACATTAATTCTACCAACCTATGTCTTACCATTGACACCATAGGTTTTATTTCTTACACAGGACCTCCATGGCCTCCAAGTCAAGCACACCCAACTTGATAAAAAGACCATGTGATCTCATATTTTCTCAATGTTTCTCATGGTCTCTTGTAGGCATACACGGATACACCAATTCCATAACACCTTTCCAACCCTTCGACTACACCATCAATGTTAAAAAGAGTTATGGTACTACCGGCATATCCCTGCCCCCTACGATCCTAGGCCTACTTGCATTTAACAAACCATTCCTAAATCCAAAACTTTGCAATAACAATTGTTTCCTCTAAATTAGCCATTTTATTATCTCCTCGTTTTTCAGATGGACCAGATAGTAGCAAAAAATGCTATAATCCATTTCCTTTTCTCATATCTTCTTAGTCTTGTATTTAACCAAGCATCAAAAAAACATCTCGCATCATTAGGAGTCACCCAACAAAATCCCTAATTTTCAGCCATTCACACCAAATCAAATGCGCAAATTTACACTTAAAAAATAAGTGATTTACACACTCTTCTTCTTCACAGCATAACATGCAAATACTATCCTGGGCATTTAATATGTTCAAATGACATAATCTATCCCTAGTGTTAATGGTGCCCAATAATGACAAACCAAGTTAACTCAACTCTAGGAGGAACAAGGCTTTCCCATACCTAGGATATGGTGTTATAGCTGCTCACGTTTGTTAGTATTACTCTTATTTGGTTGACAGCCCTGAGAATGATTTGGTTGAGAATATTCCTTGTTTATCAAACTTACAAACTATTTTGTCTTCAACGCTTATATTCAGCTTTGCCTCCACAAGTCGCATGCGCAATTCACTAAACATTTTTGTTTCCCATTGGAGTAATTGTCTTCTCCAATGAAAACTCTATATCCATTCCAGTCCATCCCAAAAACCAAATTCTGCCACCTTGCATCCTTTGAGTGCCGAAATTGAATATAGTCTTGGAAAATCATCCATAAGATTCTTTTCCCCAACCTATATATCCTCCTTCTTACCATTTCCCACCACTAACCTTATTCCAAATTCACAAATCAATTTCAACCATACCTCATTATTTTGTAATCTAGCAATGATTTTCCATGGTCCACCACTGGGTCTTGTTGGTTGTAAATCCACAATACTCACTACTTGAATTTGGTTACATGAGATTACTACTCGTTTTCACAGCGGACAGTCTTCCTTAGCAAACCTCCTCCGCCACTTAAATAACATTGCAGAATAAATAATAACCAAATCATGAACTCCCAACCCACCTTGTTTCTTTGGAAGATGAATTTGACTCCATTTAACAAGAACCATGCCTCTTTCACTGTTTGGCTTCCCCCAAAAAAGTCTAGCTTGGAGGCTAATTATCTTTTGGGTACTTGTTTGGGCAGTTTGAAGAGGCTTAGATAATATAATGACAAATTGTTTATGACTGACTTTATCAAGACCAACTTCCCAACTTTTGTTATTGATTTGGACCTCCACATACTCAAATTTTCTTCAATTTTCTCAATGACTGGTGACCAAGTACTAACTCTCTTGGATTAGCACCAACCGGGATTCCAAGGTACTTGAAAGGTAGCTTCTCCACTTTGCAACCCAGCATTCGCTTCACTCTCGACACCCATACTCTTTCACATCCAATCCGAATTATGACTGATTTGTTGTAATTAATACTTAGACCTGAAATGGAGCAGAAATAGTCGAGTAACTTCCTATAGCTCTTCACCATCTTCCCATTCATTAGACAAAATATTATGGTATCATCTGCGAACTCTAAATGCGTTAATGCCACCCCATCTCTTCCCACTTGTAGCCCCCAATAAGCTCTTGAGAGACATCCATATTGATGAATTTATTCAACATTTCTGCCACAAAACAAAGAAAAATGGAGAGATAGGGTCACATTGGCGAAGACCCCTTTCCATCTTAAAGGGTTTGGTTGGCACTCCATTAATTAGAATAAACATGGATACGGATAATATGATGACTTTAATCCATTCTCTCCATTTTCTTCCAAATCCCATCCATCTTAGTGTAAAATACACAAAAAAAATCACTTCATTAAGTTGTAGGCCTTATGAAAATCGAGCTTCATTATCACAACCTTCTTGTACTTCCTCTGCCATTGCACTGCCTTACAAGTGATTAGTGCTCCATCTAGAATCTGTCTGTCTGCAACTAAAGTGGTCTGATCTTCCCCCACTAATCATGGCATTATGTTCTTGAGTCGACCTGCCAAGCAACCTACCATGCTAATAGGCCTAAAATCCTTGATTTCAACCACACTATCAACTTTAGGAATTAAAACCACCCATGTTATGTTATTTTCACTCCTCAAACTTCCATTGACAAAAATAAAAATCTTTCACCTCATTGCAGAATTCCCTAGGCCACATCCTCCTAACAAAGTTAAAATTAAATCCATCTAGCCCAAGGGCCTTTAAGTGATCACAATTCCACACAACGTCTTTTATCTCTTCAACCGACGAAACAATCTCTAATCTTTTAGCATCCTCTCTCGAAATCTGATTAACTAATCCCCTTAGGGAACCTAAAATCAAATTCCTTATCAGCTCTCTATAGGTCTTTATAGGAATCTCTTACCTCCTTTTTTATCTTAGTCGGCCTATGAATCAATCTGTCACCAACCTTTAGTTGAACAATTTATTTCCTTTTCTTCCGAGTGTTTGCCAGCAAGTGGAAGTACTTCGTGTTTCTGTCTATTCGCTTGGCCGTTTTAGCCCTAGACATTTGCTACCAATAATTATCTCTCCTTGCATATCACTTCTCGCATTGTGCCATCAGAGCAGCTCTTCTAGCGATAAAAACTTCATCCAACCTTCCTTGTTCCACCAAAATATCCAGATTCAACACTTCATCCTCCACTGTTAAAATTTTCTGGTCATATTTCCCAAACTGTTTCTTGGTCCATGTTCTCATTGGCTCCTTTATTTGCTTGAATTTATCAAACTTAGGTGTTCACACAAATTAGGAAGAAAAGGTTCAGATTAGAGAGAGAATGAAGGAAAGGAATCTGAACTTGGGTGTTCAAGACGGATTTGGATCCTCCACTTTAGAAGGTAAAATGAGGGATCGCACCATTGAATTATTAAAGTGATAGTGAGACCTACTCTCACTTTAATGATTTAATATTAAGATATCTCACTTTACCCTCTAAAGTGAGGGATCTCATTTTATAGAACTCTTGCCAATTAGAGCGAATCATCATGTTGTTGGCTGATGAACCCTTGCCATTTGGGTTAAGCGAAAGCATGTCACAATAGTCATAAAGGTTATTTATGTCTTTTGTCACTATTTTTCTGTCAAGGTACAAACATACTAAATTGCATCTTGTATACCAATATCAAGCAGAATACAAAATTGAGTTTTAATCCTGCATATCATGTCTCAATATTTTAGTCTTGTAATTAACAACCAAACGTAGTCTTAGTGTGTCACAACTTGCTTGAGAAATATCTCGAAGTCCAATTGGTTCATGAAAAAAATGAAAATGTTACCTTAATCTCTAAAATTTTGTTTCTCGTTACCCACATTAGTATTTTTATTTTTCACATTAAGTCCATGAAAAAATGAGAGAGAAACCAAGTTCAGTCATCGTGGAACTCTCTAGCAGCTAGAGACGGGACTTCCACACCCACAGAGAGAGAGAGGAACCTTGTAGTGACGAAAATGGGCGGCACCGCCCCGAGGTTCCTATGGCTCCTGAGCACTCCCTTCCCTATCCTCCGCCGCCGCCACCACCGCAACCTCCTCCTCCTCTCTTCCCACTTCCACCGCCTCTCCTCTTCCTCTTCCTCTTCCTCAACCTCACTTTCTCTTCTTCTCTCTTCTTCCTCTCCTCTCAAACTCAAAGCCTCTCAACACCACCACCACCAACAACAACGCTTTCAAACGGTAGCTTCCTCCACTCTCTGCTCCGACACCTTCTCCTCTCCACCCCCTCACCCATGGCCCGAGTGGTCCCACTTCCTCTCCCACATCTCCTCCGCCGTACACCTCCGCCCTCCGCCCGCCGAGTTCGGAGCCTTCGCGTCGTCCGCCGAGTTGCCGCCGCAGTTCCTGAGCGATGCCGCTGCGTGCTTGGCCTTCGCCCGCGAAAGACCCAACCTCTTGCGGTAAGTTTCGTTAGTTTAATTGCTTTATCCAAATCCAAGCGTTTTGCTGTAGGTTAATTGAAATAGCTGGATTTTGGTACTGAGTTGAATTGAATTCAACGGTTGCAGGTTGCTTTCGAAGAGAGACGTTGCGGCTGTGGTTGAGCTTGGTGCTCCCTTTCTGTTCCAAGATGCTGAGGATTCCGTCGCAAAGATGAAATCTTTTGTGTCCAACGCTGATGCCGCCACTGTGAGTGCTCGGTTATTATTATCACTAGTTTGAATGCTAACTGATTCACTGTGGTTTTGTTTGGAAATGGATATGGAAGTTCACTACTTTAGCATGTGACACTTTGTGACATTGCAATAGCGCTTACTTATCTATCCATTTATTCCCAATGTTGGGTTAATTGGTTACTTCTTTTGTATCTTCTATGTGAACTATGATTTTAGGTTTATTAATCCCTGTTTTCACAAGAGGAAAAGGGGGAGAGGGATTGAGGACAGGATCTTAGTTGGCTAAAGTTAGTGTAGTTTGTGTTCGAATTGATGCTTTTGCTGTTAAGCCTGTTATTTTGCTGTTGTTAAGATGCAATGGGCCAATGGCTTCATACAAGGTGCTTCTCTCTTTTTTAATTTTTTTAGCTACACCGCCTCACATTTTGGCCTTCTCATTCTTTCCAATTGATGCCATAATATTGTTTCTGTGGAGAATAAAACTTGGTTGGTTTTAATTAATATTTGATCTAATAGTCATTCAATTGGAACCATTAGTTTGTTTAGAAGACCTATTGTATCGTGTGATACCTACTCGTGAGGGTTTGGACGACGAACCTCCTTGGATGAGTTGGTTGGGCGGCTTTGGGTACCTCAATGATTGACTATTTATATGCTTAGGAGTGTGCCCTAGTTTGGGTTGTGGAGCGTCCTTGGAAGGGCCCCACCTCTCGTCCTCTTCTTCAGGTTTTCCTGTGGTGCTTTCCTTTATTTCTTTTTGGAAGCTTCCACGGAGTCGGATCGGACTCTCCTTTGGGTGGCTTCTTGGACCTGAGCTTGCGGAGGCCCATCACTTCTTTTTTGGACCTTTCGTGGAGCTAGAACAGCTATAAAGATTTTGTGCGAAATTTGTTTTCTTGGTATGGAGTGTACCATGCCCTTCTCAAATGGTTGCATTGTTGGATGACTAGATGATAGAAAGTGCCTTGTCCTAACTGCTGCTTCAATAGTGCAACTGGTGCTTTCTTGGTGTTGGGGCCTGCCATATGAACCTGTTTGAACATATGGACTCACGGATTTAGCTGTGCGTAATCTTAACCAGTTTCTTCTTTCAAACTAATATTGGTGTGTACAATAGAAGCTAGAAAACGATTGAAAAAAGTGTGGGGATTGGAAATTTTGACATCTAAACTTTGATCAAATATATATCTCTTGTGGGTTGAAAGAAATGTGAAAAATGGGAGATTTCCTGAAATCCTGAACTTGTGCAGTTCCGCCTAGCCTAGTTGCATCTTTTCATTTCACTCCAACTTTCCAACAATATTGGAGACTATATGTGCATATTGAAGGGAACATAACTTCTTTCATGTCTTAAATAAAACAAAAGTCATAGTTTGATAAGAGTATCAAATTCAAAGCTATTACTGATCCAGTTGCACATGATATGTTCTTTGTAGGTGTTGGACACTGACAAAGCAACTATGGTTGATCTGATGAAGTTTATGGTTAGTTATGCAAGTCGGCCATTGGTCTCCTCAGAAAGCAGCAATCTTTATAACAGAGATCTTGTTGAATCATCTGTCAAAAATCTATTTGGGGAACTTTGTAAACTGAGTTATAATGTACCTGGACCTAACTCTTCTGTTTTGATGCAAAATCAAATGTCTGGTGGATTTGGACAGACAATGCCTTCAGGGCAAAAAATTGAAATGAAAAGGGGTGATTGGATCTGCACTAGGTAATCTTTTCATTCTTTTATTTTTCTGTAAAAATTAAAAAAAAAGAAAACGGAAAACTTCTCATTGAGCTATGTTACTTTGTATAGTTCTGGAATACCAAGCTGAGTGAGGTGCAGCAATTGTAGTAGTTAATTTTGTTCCCTCAAGTATTATACAATGTTCTGATAAACCAGCACACTCCCTTTCTATTATTGAGCAGGTGTAATTTCATGAATTTTGCAAGAAATGTTAAATGTCGTGAGTGTGAGGAAGCAAGGCCAAAAAGACAACTAGCTGGAGGAGAATGGGAATGTCCTCAGTACGTATATTCCTCTCTTTAAATTTTTTCCCTCTAACCTTTGATTTAAGCATTCAATAATGGGATTTTCTTTTTCAAGGTGTGATTTCTATAACTATGGAAGGAATATGACTTGCTTAAGGTGTGACTGCAAGCGGCCTGGACAAGTATCTTTGGGTCCCACTGATACCATGTCAAATATGGGGCATGGAAATGGAGGCAATTCTAATACTTCAGATGTTGATAGTAGATTAGCTGCTAATGAAGAGAAGGCACAGCGTTGGTTTAGTAAGGTTTCTCAACTAGACAACAGTGCTGATATTAACACTCTAGTAGCAGATGAAGATTTTCCTGAAATAATGCCATTAAGGAAAGGAGTAAATAGATTTGTTGTGAGCACAAGGAAAACTTCAGTGGACAGGAGGTTGGCCCAAGCTCAATCTAGGAGAAACTTGGGCAATAACGGCACTCCTGGGGCTGATGATTTTACAGCTGGGTCGTCAACTAAGTTCCATGAACCGGAAGACATTCCGTGTCCTTCAGGGAGCGACTCTAGTACTATTCCTCCTGTTCCATGGTCTAATGATATGCTCCCCCAAAAGTCTGAGAACTTGATAACAGAGGAGAGCAAAGCGGATGTTCGGTATGCTAGTTTGGGTGACAATTCACAACTTGCTAATAATTCTGCAAGCCAAAATGTCACCCTAGATAAGGAGAAAGAGCAAGCTGAAAAATCCGAGAAGTGGTTTAGAAAGGTTGCTGAGCTGCATGATGTTTCAGATTTATCAAGCGCAATATCTGATGAGGACTTCCCTGAAATAATGCCCATGCGCAAAGGAGAGAATCGATTTGTTGTTAGCAAGAAAAAAGATCGTTCTTTGATTTCGCCAGCATATAAGAGAAGATTGGCCATGGAGCAATCTGGCAATACCAACTTTGTCCCTTTTGTTCCCTTCCCCCCAGATTACTTTGCCAAAAAGGACAAGCAACAGGCAAATCGAACAGATTCACCGGATAGGTCCAATGTTAAATCAACTTCAATATCTGAGGCGGCGGAGAAGCCTCCAGAGATGTCAGATGATGCTAGAGCCAGAACTGAGTTCCCAGGTGCAAACTACTCCCAAGGTATGACCAATGCTGAACCATTTTCTGCAGTTCCAGGTAACCCTCCGGAGATGCTAGATGATGCTAGGCTTGAGTGGGAAAGAAGAGAAACTGTCAAAGAGATTGGGAGTCAAGATGTAAGCCTGAAGAACTGGAGTCCAAAACCTTCCGAGCAGAGCTCAAGTGATTATGCTACTGGTTCTATTTATGGGGCATCAACCAGTGGAAATTCAAGCCAGAGTTTCAATCAAGATGATTCCAGGAATACGCATTCTAGGAACGAGCATAAAGATCAGGTGCCAAATCCGACAGGGAGTTCACCCCCAGCATCTGAGAACCAGAATGTCAGATCACAATGGACTGGAAAGAGTTTGGAGGGGTCAGCCGTGAAAGAAACGGATCCTTTGGACATGTCAGAGGAGGCAAAAGCAGAGAGGTGGTTCCGCCGTGTTGCACAGATTAAGGATATCTCCGAGCTCAGTCAAATTCCAGATGAAGATTTTCCTTCAATAATGCCTATGCGCAAAGGGGTGAATAGATTTGTTGTGAGCAAAAGGAAAACCCCATTGGAAAGGAGATTGACATCTCAGCAGTACCGAAGAAATCTTCCAGTTGTGAGCTCTGATCCTGTTAAAAATGAAAATGAAGGGAGCTGAAGGGAAGTACTAGTTATTCATTTGTTTTATTTTGAATGGATATTAAAATTTTACCGGCAAATATTGTAATCCCATTTATTCTTGAGGGTAGAGAAGTAGAATGAAGATGATGCCAAACATTACAAGTCACCTGTAGGAAATCTTTATCTCTGCAAGTTTTCCAAGTTCAGAAACAAGTGATGCATTAAAATCAATATTGTCACATTTTTATTTTATCTGGAATGCAGATAGAAAGAAAGGTTGAATTTTTTAAAGATTAAATGTGTGTGTAACTCTTAAGAATTGCTGGAGCTTGACTACAGTAGAAATTATATGAGTAGACACTCCTGTGTAAACTGCATACGTGTAGTTCCTGTGCAAGTTTGATTGACAACATTGTGTTATTTTCACAATTAATCGTTCCTTTCACAACCTATATAATTGAAACTATGAAATAATTCCTTTCTTAATGGAATTTCTCATGGACTTCTAAAATTAATGCGTTCATAATGATATAGTTAATAATTAAATCATAAAAGGATACATGAAATCATGAAACTGATGTCGTTTTTTCCTGTCATCTTAATGAATCCTCATATATAAAATTAGAATCAGTTTTAAAAAATTTGAAATGAAAGGAAAAATAGATGATATTATATTATGATTGCACAGATGTTAGATTGATTGGTGAGACATAATAGAAAGGTAGCATAATGTTTTTGTCTAAGGAAGGAAAAAAAAAAAGACAGAGAATCATACATTAGAAACATATTTTTTTTTTAGAGGTAGCAAAATTAATTTAAAAATTATTTTTAAATTATGTCTTTCGTATTTTTTAAATTCTTTTTTCCAAGTATATAAATTAGATTAAAAAGGGTTCTAGACTAACAAGTTTAGATTTTTGTCTTTTCGCTTCTTTATGTAAACATGTACGTTTGAGTCTCCTGGGAAGAATTAAAGCAAAAAAACTGATATCGAAATCATATCCTATCAATTTATCTTTTTAATGTTACCGAGTAGATGACAATTGGCAATATATGAGTGGAAACAAATGGGAAAAGACATGCACCAAAACAAGAGCTGAATTATCTTACCACGGGGCTGAATCTCTATCAGCAACTCCCATATCCTCTCAATTGTCAAATCTCCAGAAGAATCAGTCCCATGCCACTTTCTCAGGCTCATACAAAGTTTTTGTTTTCTTTTTACAAGTAAATGTGAGAGAGCATGTGCAACATTTTTCCTTGTCAAGTAGTAGTGAGCGTGTTAATCCCATTCCCATGCTGTCAAAGCATGCCCAATAACAAATCAAGTTCACACTAATAAGTGGCTTTTGCATCAATTTAAGAAAAAACAAACCATCTAGTTTTGTATCATGTCTCTGGCAGTGTCCACGCCAAAATGGCTGAGCAATTCTGCCCAGATTCTCAACTCCATCATCTGTTTCTTTGTCTTCCTGATGTTTGATCTTCTCGATGCTGCCTTCTGCGTTATCTATGGATTCCTTGATGAGCAAATCGAAGGGGAAGAACCATCCCCTTGTTGCTGTGGCAAAAGGAACAAGGCTGCCAAGGATGATGATGAAGATGAAGATGATGGCGTATCGGATACCCTTTATGAGAGGAAGAGCATTTTTAGGGGAATGGGGTTCTTGCAATTCAGGAGGAAAAGGGAAGATTCCAATGGAAAGTGTGGTAAAGGTGGCGGTGGTGGAAGGTCAATGAACCGTTGGTCTGATTGTGGGTGTGGGTCTTGCCTTTCATGGGTGAATGATGGTGGTGGCGATTATAGACTTCATTTTGTTGTGAAGGAGCCCTTAATGGGTAGGGTAATTCTACTGCTTTGGTAGTTCTTCCATGCTTGCATGCTTTATTTACTATAGAAATTGGTTGAAGGGTGAGCGTTGGTGCAACACTAAGTTAGCGGGTTCATTTTGTTCTGTGGGTTCCCTTAATGGCTAATGTAATTTTACTGCTACTTCGGTTTCTTTTCTATTGTTTGGTAATCCTTTTATGTTTGTATGCTTTATTCCGTGTAGAAACTGGTTTGAGGGTGAGTCTTGGTGTAACCCGAGATCACATTTTCGTTTTGTTGTAAGGTAGCCCTTAATGGGCAGGGTAGTTAATTAGTTATCCTATTTTGAGTCCTTTTGTGTGGTATTTCTCTCATTTTTCTATGCATTATCATGTGTAGCTGATATTGTTGTCAATTTATGTTTGACACAGGCAGTGAGAACTGCAGTGGAAACCCTTGTGAGAATGTCATATTCTTGCATGGATTTCTCTGTTCTTCCTCATTTTGGACACAGACAGTGTTCCCATGTTTCTCTGAAAGAGTGAATCATCACTACCGATTGATCGCCATAGACCTGTTGGGATTTGGAAAGAGCCCAAAGCCAAGAGATTGCTTGTACACTTTGAAGGATCATGTGGAAATGATTGAGAAATCTGTGATTCGACCACTGCAGTTAGGTACTTTCCACTTGGTTGCACACTCTATGGGATGCATAATTGCATTGGCCTTGGCTGCAAAGTACCCCAGTTGTGTGAAATCAACCACACTTGTTGCACCTGTAAGTTTCTTACACCCAATCTAGATGTTGATTTCGAGAAATGAATGAACTGATCAGAAACCAAATTGACATTTTTTTGTGCAACATATTTATTGGCAATTAACTCTCGAACCAATGTCATTGCTTTCTGCAGTACGATTAAGCGTTTTGTTTTACTCTATTTTTTAGAGTAAACTACCATTTTGTCCTTGAAAGATTGATTTACAGATATATGGGTCCTTTAAAGATATTGTATTAGTCTATTGTATCGAATGTTTACTTACGTTTGCCAAATTTACATATCCGTCAAATGGGTTTCGTTTCTTTTCCAGATGTGCACATGTGGACAAATAAGAGAGTCACAACTCAGCAGATAGTACATGTGCACGCCAGTTAAAAGAAACGAAGCTCATTTGACAAATAGAAGCAGACATTCGGGGTGCACAAGCTTACCTAATGTCTTTTAGGGCCTAATATGTCAGCAAGTTGATCTTTTAAAGGTCAGAATGGTGGCTTACTCAAGTTTTTAATCTTTGCCTAGTAATATCTTCTAAATATCTCCATTCTCATGGTTTTGGTGGCAGCCATACTCTCCTTCTGAGGGAAATGATGCTTGTTATAATGCACTTTCAAAGCTTGCTGGGAAGAAATTGTGGCCCCCGTTATCATTTGGTTCCTCATTCATGTCATGGTATGAGCACTTGGGTCGATGTGTTTGCTTTGTCTATTGCAGAAATCACCGGATATGGGAGAGGATTCTGAAATTCATTACCCGCAAGAGGTAACAAACATTTCTTGCAAGACCATTGGGTAGCATTTGATTCATATCCCATGATGAAAGAGACAGATTTTGGAGACAAATACATGTTTAAGAAAGTGACAAAGACAAAATTCCCAAAATGTCACTATTTTCACACTGTCTTTGTACTTTCTATCTCAGGATAAGAACCAAACATTGCTTTATTGTGTAGTAGACACCACATATTTCTACTTTATTGCTTACATATTGCAAATGAAACATGGTGATGACAAAGCATACCTCTCTTTAACAGGGATCTTCATTTCTTGACCATGGACTTGCCTAGGCACACTCATCACTCTGCTTGGAGTTCAATGCATAATGTGATATGTGGGGGAGCCAAGTTTATGGATAGTTACCTGAGAATTTTGACCAAAGCTGGAGTTAGAATTAATGTGATTCAAGGTGATAAAGATAAAGTTGTCCCAATGGAGTTCTGCAACAACTTGAAGTTGAAGGCTCCAAATGCTGAAATTAGCATCATTCCAAATGCAGATCACGGCACTGTACTCTTTGGCAGAGAGAAGGAATTTGCTTGTGATCTAGAGCATACATGGACAACATCTTGATTTTGATAGGATCAAATCATTTCAATGGTGAAACATTGGAGGTTTTTTTATTTGGCTAACTTGTGAGACATGAAATTTGAGTCCTTTTAGGGAAAGTTGTGTAGAATGGAACAGGATGATTCATAAATCATTGTACTTGTTGAATAAAAAATGACATAGAATATGAAAGATTTGTAGGATTGATTTATTTTGTGATTAATTATTGCTTATACTATTCTAGATTGGAGTTAGTGGAGAGAAAAAGCCAATTAAGTGTTCTACTATGAAACCTTTGACATTTCATATAAAATATCACAACTATTTGGACTAACCACTCTTGAGGAGAATATAATAACTAAAAAGATTGAAATAAGATTTTGGTTCTTAATAAATTGTTATTTTTTGTTTTTTATCCTTAATAAAAAAATTAGAATTGAGTCCCTCCTATTTTTTTTCCTTTCGTCAATGCCGTCCATTTGGGCTGTTAATGTAACAATTAACTTGATCACATCAACATAAATCATCCACATGAACGCATTAACATAATCAAGTTAATCGTCACATTAGAAGGATGAAAACCAAAAACGTAAAATTTATTAGAGACAAAATTCTAAAAACTTTTGTTAAGGACATAAAATAAAATATGAAAACAAAAAAATGTAAAATTTATCTGAGACGAAATTCTAAAAACTTTTATTAAGGACATAAAGTAAAATTTGAAATTTATTAAGGACCAAAAACTTATTCAAAACCTTATATTATATATTTAATTCAATTATATTATATTTTTTATGTATTTATATATTTATTTATTTTGGTAAATAAATATTATCACCCTTGATGTTTAACTAAACGACACTCCATCCATTCTTATAAAAAAAAATGAACATTCTACCCGTTTAACCAAATGACACTTCACCCAATTTTTTCTAAATAAGTCAATAATATTTATTTTGTAAAATTTTAAATAAAACTAATTAATATAATATAAATTTTAATATAATAATATATTATTTAATAAAATAATCTTCTGTTTAAAAAATATATTTTATGAAATTAATAATATTATTAATATTTATATACTATTTAAATTTACTGATAAAAATAATTTAAGAGAACATGATAAGAAATGTGGCCTTATTTATATTAATTTTATGTTAACATGTTAAATAAATGCCAAATAAAGTAATTACACTCTGTTAGGGGGCGAACAGGCACTGCTGCGAAAGTCCTTGGTGTTGTCATTTGGCAGTCTCTCATGTGCCCTACTACTAGAAAAACACTGATTTACGGCGGAACATTTTCGGCGGATGAAAGTCTTTTTGCAGCTTACTTAGTGTTGGAATTTGGGAAGGAAATATTTTGCAATGGACTGTTTCGCCGCAATGACTTAAAATAAAATATAAAAAAAAAAAAAGTTAAATGTTTGCACGGGAAAGTGCCGTCTCAAATTTATAAAACAATTTTTAAAATATCATTTGTGGAAGAAATGTTACGCCGCAAATTGATTCCATAAATTCTTAAATGTTCCTCAATATATTATATTAAAGTTGTTCCACTAGCTATGTCACATGGCAATAGCATCTTCCACTAAAGTGTCACAGAGAAATTTTCTAAAATTTGTTTATTTTAAATTACAATTTTTTATAATTTCATTTTACTTATGACTTTTCATTACTCTCCCATTCAAGTTTTAATATCTTTTGATTAACTCTAGATCTTTATATTTTATAATCTATATTTTACATTAACTAAATATCCGAGTTTTTGCCACCACTATTTTTGGAGGAAAACTTTTTGCCAAAACTAATTTCACTAAATATTTCTTAATTTATATTTCAACATTTTCTCATATCTAAAGTAAATATCATTCAAACTTTTTAAGAAAATAAAAATTTCTGTGTAAAATTTGAAATCAATTCTCTAACGTAATATTTTCAAATTTAAATTTAAAGAATTTTTTAACAAAAAAAAAGGAGTCTTAAAGTAAAAAAAAAATGAACGTATATAAAAAAAAAGTAAAAATCAAGGTAATTCAATTGTGAATTTGTTTTGTTGTGGATTTTCTTGCAAATGAGTTTGCTGCAAATTTTCTTTGCTACGAATTTAGCTGAAAGTTTGTTTTACTTTGGATTTTCTTGCGAATAGTTTGCTGTGGATTTAATTACAAATTTTTTTGTTGCGGATTTAACTGCAAATTTAGTTGTTGTAGATTTAGCTGTGAATTTCTTTATTAAAAATTTTGTTGCGAAGTAACTTTGCTATGATTTTCCTTGTGGATGTATTTGTTGTGGAGCACCGCCACCATCGCTGCCACCATGTCGTATTGTCACCACTATCTCTACTGTCACCACCACCACCATCATGATGATGATGATGATGATGATTATTACTACTATTACTATTACTACTACCATTACTATTAATATTATGTATTTTTTAAGAGTGTAAAAAAATAATATCAACTATATTACACTTCAACTATTTGTCCCCTTTTTGTTTTTCATATTTCTGCCTTATTATTTTTCCTCAAATTTTAGAACCCCCTCCCAAAACTAAGTCATAGTTTCTTTCTTTTCCCCCATTTTCTTAACTCCCTTTCTTGTAATGTACATTATAATTAAACCAAAATAAAATTAGAAACTAAAGGGAAAAAGATTATGGTGGCATCATTTTGAAATTGTGGTGGTGACAATAAATATCATGGTGAGTTTAATGGGGATTAATGTGTAGGAACAAGAATAGTGCTGCAGTTTGAGAAACAAAATAGAGTAGTTTGTTGGGAGGGAGTAACAATAAAGGGGGGGGGGGACAAGCACGTTTG
>QANU01075037.1:281940-300341 GCA_003254905.1 Nissolia schottii | reverse complement strand
AAAAAAAAACTACAAATTTTGCTGCAACATGTACTTGCGAAATTTGTAGGCAAAATTTACCTGCAAAATTTTTTGTGAATTCTACCTTCAAAATTTGTTGCAGAATTCACTTGCACAGTTTGCGGCAAAATCTACCTACAAATTTTCTTGTAAAATGTTTCATGCGAAAAAAATTGCTTCAAAATTTGTAGCAAAGTTCCTCCCAAATACCTAATTGACCACACAAATTATTTGTAAAATTTTGCAGTTTCCTACAAAAAAAAATCCATAGCTAATTACTTACGAATTTTGAAATTCGCAATTAACAATTACCTGCTGTCATATTACCTGCGAATTCAAATTCACAGGCAAAGTGATTACCTGCGAATTTTTAGGAAAAATTCTTAGCAAAATATGTAGGTAATAAGAAGAAGCAAAGCAGGAATTGATTAATCGCTATGAATCTGATTAGTCGTTTTAGCACTGCATAGTGGTTGTTGAGGTGCTTAAGATAAACGAGAGGACCACAAGCCGAAGAGTGTAACGGATGACACGAAGATATGACAAGAATATGAAGAGTGTAACAAACCACTTTCTATGTTAATTAGCTACAAAATGGCAAAAGAATTGCAAAGTCTAACAAAGTGCCGATTCAAAATGAAAATTCCCACTCATTTGACGCTTTTAAAGAATATCTATATTTGATTCAAGAAAAAGGTTTTTCGTTTAATGATTGGGGTGTGACTTGATGCGCTGAATTTGAATAGATAGGTGTTACTTTCTTCCTTTGAGATTTTGGGACTGTTTTATGATATTTTGATTCTTTCATGGAATGAAACAGGTTCAGCTGAGATGAAATGATATGATGCTATATGGTTATGTGGTTAATGTGCACCCAAAAGAGGAGGTGGAATTCGTTGAATTATAAAGTGTGATTTAATAGGCATGGGAGATGTTAATGGATGGCATTTGTAGCTCAGGCTCCTAAAAATTACAAAATATTTGATATGTCTCTTGCTCACCCGCAAGCCCCAACTCAATTAAGTTCAAGTAGCTCCAAGATTGTAGCAATTCATTCAGAATGTTGTTTGGTTTAGTCAAGTTCCTTTCAATAACATGCACACGTCTATCATCCTAAAAACAAAAAAGTACATAGCTAGTTCAATGATCGCTTTAGAACATATGTATCGTTGGAAATGGAGACGATAACAGCAACAGGAGGACGATGAGGAGGACGTGCTAAGTCACGAGAACAAATTCGTTGTCCTCGAGAGTATTATTCGAGCGTTATGCCGAACACTCCCCCAGGATAAAACAACACCTTCCAGATCAGTATCTGGGTTACAGAACTGGCGAGAGAATTACTTTGCCCAGGGAAAGGAAGAATGAGAGAATGTTAGAAGTGTGTCTAATGAGAAAAACATGGTTGGTTTTTATAGGAAAAAATCTGTAATTTTCCAAGGTTAGTGAAAATTAATTGTTGAACGGTGACCAATCAAATTTGAACGGTGGGCGGCAAGCTTTTATTATTTGGATGGTGACTAGTCAAACTTGGACGGTGGTGGACTTTGGACGGTGCAAGTTATAAATATTTGGATAAAAATAATTTTATAAAAAGGCCGGGATGCTCTTTATCATGCCCGCAGGAGAGCAAATCTATCGATTTGTATTTTGACGAGCCCAAATGGCTTGGACTCATGCGCGTAAGCCCAACTTCCTTCTCAAGCCTTTTTATCATTATAACAACAACTAAGATATATAAACGCTTGGAAAGACTGAGTGCTAATCAATGTGAGGTTAGAACTTTTGAAATACTTAATATTTTTCAACATGTATAAAAATCAATAGAGATCTCCAAAACATATTCTTTAATAAATCTATCTCACTAAGCCTAGAAGTAATTATTATAGATAAAGGCCACAGATAAATTACAAAGACATTTAGTTGAAGGTAAAATATACTCGTAAAAAATGAAAATAAATATAAAGTCGCTGGACCACTCTAACTGCTATTTGGTCACAAATTCATTCTTCCAATTTTTTAACCCTGCTATTTATTCATGCTTTAGTTTTTAACTCCAGTGTTATTATGTATTAAAGGTGAAAAATGTGAAGGGTATGTCAAAATTGCTTTTAATGAGATATCCTTGATACAAAGAAGTCATGGGAGGTCATCAATTCGAATAACACCATGGAATCACTTGTTGGATCATTTCCCTTGTTAGTTCATTGAGTTGTTTTGGAAATCAAAAATATTATTTATACACCCAAAAAATTGACACTACATATACAGTCATATAGAGAAACAAATATTATAAAATAAAGAAACAAACATTATAAAATAGAGAAATAATCGTTGTTACTGAATATTATGTATGCACGGACACATGTGTATTTAATATTACTTGTTTATGTGTTTGATAGTGTTTGTTTTTCTATTTTTGTGCGTGCGCGAACACACGTGTGTATAATATTGCTCATTTATATATTTGATAATGTTTATTTCTCTATTTTTTAATATTTATTTTTTTTACATAGTGTAGAATGTCAATTTTTGTTGGGTACCCCATTGTTATATATAATCTGCAAACACTAATTCTAAAAAATGGCAATAGGGAGCATAGACGGCCCATTAGATGATGGGCTTGTATGTCCCAATATTATGGATTTGGGCGTATTCAAGTTGATATTACCAGGCGAGAGACAAATTAGAGAGATAGTTGCACCCATAAAATAAAATAAAACTGGAGAGACATGTAGAGAGGGATCGGCTATTGTCATCCCATAATATTTAATGTCACACCACTTTTATTGGGTTTATATTAATATTTTTAAATACCTCTTAGTTAAAAGTTGTGTTATACTTTTATTTACTATATTCCATGAAGTCTAGCACAATTCACACTTAGCTAAATTCTTTAAGCATTTGGGAGAGTTCGAGGCAATATTTATGAAAAAGGTTTCATAACTAATATCTACGGTACAAGGAGATTAGTCTCTGTTCTCAGTGATAAACATCTTAGTCTCACAAAAAAAATACTTATTTACTATTGTCTATTTGGATTGACTTTTGAAAAGTATTTATGTTGCGTATGTTTTAAAGTGTATATATATATTTTTAATAATTTTGGTTTACGTTTATAATATGCTTTTACTAAAATCACACATTCATCTAAATATTCTAAACTTACAACAAAAATTGCATTTTATCTTATTACAAAAAGAGTACTTTTTTAATTGTATTTTAAAACTTGTTTTTCTTTTTAAATGTTTGTTTTAGAAACTAATACGAACGGGTCTATTTCTAAATTTATATTTAATAATTATGAGTATTAAATAGAAATTTCACTGTTTTAATACAATAAATTTTAAATGATTTCAACTTAGATATTAAATTAAGCTCGTATTAACTCCAATCTTTTTTCCAAACTAAGTTTATCCAAACTAAGTAATTAAACTATCAAAGATAGTTCATCCAATAGACTGATGAATGAAGCAAGAAAAGATCGTGTGGTATTTTCAAAAATTTGAATTTATTTTCATTTTTGTTATTGTGTTTTTTATATATATTTTTGTACCAAGAATTCAATTTTTATTTTTTTTATAGTACTATTATTAACATTTTTATTCTTTTATACTCGGTCACTTTTAAAGGATGAAAAATTAAATTAAAGACGAAAATATTTATTATGCCTAACCTTCAACATTCTAATTGTAAAGATAATTTTAAATTACATAATACGTACATACTTTGCTTCAAATTTTATATTGGATTTGCAAAGGAAAAAAAAAAAGGACAACACTTAATAGCTCAAAATTTTTATCATAAAAAGACACTGTAAACCGTACGAGCCAATATAAAATATGTTTGTTTTTAAATGTTTTCAATTTTTCTCACTTTTCTCGACTATTCGCGTCTACTCCTTGATCAGTCTTAAAAGTTGGTCGTGCAATATATGAAATTGAAGTCGCGCGAAAAAGCAAAACTATAAACATATTATTATTGAATTTTCATTAAAATTTAATTTCTAATTTTATTTGTATTACTATAATGATGTGCATTGTTTTATGGAGAAAAACTTTTACCATGTTTTTTTTTAATTCAAGTTAATTATTAGATTTTACGTCGAGAGTTATTTTATTTATGAGTTAAGGGTTTGAATAATAGTTACGTAATATTTTTGGCATTGTTTACTGTTAAACATTTTTAAAAAATATTATAACATATAATCTGGATTTAAGTAATATATTTTTTAAATTCTTTAAATAAATAACTTTTAAATAATTTTAAAACATATCTAGTATGTTATTTAAATAATATTTTTATCAGTATGTACTCAATTTAGTATGTACACTTTAACATTTTTAAATTTAAAATAGTTCATTTTTACTTTACTTAATATTAACTATTAAAATTATTAAATTAGTTTTATTTAATATTTTGATATTATTTAACATATTCAATCTTTTTTATTTAAGACTAATAAGTATACACCTTATAACTACTTCTTAAAATGTAATTTCTAGTGATTTTTAACATATTTAAAATATCTAACTTCTTAAAAAAAATATTTTTTTTAAAACACTCAAAATAAATATTTTTTTAATTACGTACTCAAATACAAAATAATTTATTCATAAGTTACATTTACACAAAGATTTAAATAAATTGTTTACCCAAACAAACTCTAACTCATGAATCAAATGCTGCAACCTGCAAGTTGCAAAAAGATTTTTTTATCAATCACAAACTGCTTAATATAATTTTTACAAGTAAACTTATATTTTAATACATGAGGGTTGACAACACCAACCATATTAATAGTCATATTAGTTTTCAACATACTATAATGATAACCTTTGGAGATTTCAACTTTAGCACCTTTGACGACCTCCCTCACT
Source organism: Nissolia schottii (assembly GCA_003254905.1). Classification (NCBI taxonomy): domain Eukaryota; kingdom Viridiplantae; phylum Streptophyta; class Magnoliopsida; order Fabales; family Fabaceae; genus Nissolia; species Nissolia schottii. The sequence goes on along the minus strand of QANU01075037.1, from coordinate 295,461 downwards.
TATCGAGTTTTAGAATTTTGAGGAAACTTGAGGTTAGTTGTCGTAAAAGAAGGAATAACTTCTTTGCAAAGACTTTTTCAACTTGTGCATACAAGAATTTGCTAAAGTGAAGCAACATTAAGGATATTCTCTCTCTCTCTCTCTCTCTGCTTTCTTAACATAAATCTCTCGCAGAATAAGGACCCTCCACAATAACAACCATTGGCATTTCATGGGCCCCACCCATATTTGCCGCAGCACCACCCAATAGTAGTAGTAGTGCTTGTTTTTCAAGCTTTCTTAAGATCTTAAAAGAGTGTCAATTTCTCTCTGGATTTCCGGGATATGCCTATTTTATCTTTCAAAGGGCAGAAGAGGTAAACTATTAATCTGCTACTTGTGCTTTTGTTCCCATGCCTTGACTTTATATCCCTTATGGTTCTGACGGGAAAATTGCATTCACACTTACACAGTATAATTCTGGCCATTTCTGTTATTCTCATCACGGTAAACAGGAACAAGTGATATATGTTACATGCATGTAAAGCAACCACTTTTTCCCTCTTAGAAATATCTTACTGCAACCAACATGAGTTGGTTCAAGTGGTAAGCGGTTTGATATCGCTTAAGTAAGATCCCGAGTTCGAGACTTTGTGATCGACCCCGATTAGTCAAGGCTAAGCCTTGGATACCGGGCAGGCAACCTAAAAAAGAAATATCTTACTGCGGAACATATGGGAGCAAATTATTCCTTACATGTGAGTGGTTGATATTTAATCGAACGGTTTGTATGTTAGTGGTTAAAATACTTTGTTTTGACTCTTACCTCTTTAAAATTGGAATCGTAGAATTTCATTTTAGACCATGCAATAATTAAATAACATTTTACAAATGGTAGTGAAGTGTAATTTTTGTGTAATTATCAATTAGTTAAATAAATAAAGCTATTTTTCTTCAACTTATGCTTATCTCTGCTCCATTGTTCTCGTTTACTATTTGGATCTGCTTCCTCAAACATATTCTTTGGAAACAATAAAGTCAATGAACTGAATCAATAAAATAAAATCAACAACCAAAAATCACATACAGTCAAACATAACCAAGATCAATGATCAAATATATCTCCCTTGGTAAATAGAACTTCACACAAATTGATTCAGGAAAAAAAAATCGAAACTTTTTAAGATTATCAAACCCAAATAAAAAAAATCTAGATTATCCATTTCCGAGTGAAAAAAAAATGGGAACTTCCTTGATTTTACTTATCACAAAATGGTAAACCCACCACAATCTCAAAGAACCAAGGTTTGAAGAAGAAGATGAAGAAGCTATGAATAAAGAGTTTACGAGTTAACTCGAGAGTTTATTTTCTCTTCTTTCTTTTGTCTTCTCAGCTCTCTCTGTACCCCAAAAACTGACCTCTTTGCATATATTGGGCCTTTCTCCACATAGGAAGGGAGCCCAAACCCAACAAATCCCCCCTTCACAACTATATGGAGGTGATCGGCAAACCGGCGATCTCACAACAGGTTTCAAACTTGCTTCTCGGTAGTGTCTTAGTCATCATATCAGCACAATTATCATCTGTATGAACTTTTGCCAACTCCAGCAACCTAGCCTCCAAAGCATCACGTATCCAATGATACCTCACATCAATATGCTTTGACCTAGAATGGAAAGTTGAATTCTTACCAAGATGAATTGCACTCTGACTATCACAAAATAGCAAGTACTTGTCTTGAACAAAACCAAGCTCCTGCAAAAGTTTCTTCACCCAAAACAACTCCTTGCATGCTTCTGTAATGGCAATGAATTCTGCCTCAGTAGTGGACAACGCAACACACTTCTGCATTCTAGATTGCCATGCCACAGCTGCCCCTGCAAACTTAATCATGTAGCCTGAAGTAGACCTTCTGGAATCTATGTCTCCAGCCATATCAATATAGCCTACAAGGGTAGGCTTATCACCTCCAAAACAAAGCCTCAAACGAGTAGTACCACAAAGATACCTCAAAATCCATTTCGCAACATTCTAATGCTTTCTACCTGGATTAGACAGAAATCTACTGACTGCACCAACAGCATGTGCAATATCTGGTCTTGTACACACCATTGCATACATCAAACTACCTACAACAAATGCATAAGGATCACGTTGCATATATGATTTTTCAGCTTCATTGGAAGGACTTTGTTTAGCACTTAATTTAAAATGAGTAGCAAGAGGAGTGCTTACTGCCTTAGCATTTTCCATCTGGTACCTTTGTAGCACTCTTTTAACATAGTGTTCCTGTGACATCCAAAGCTTCTTCTCTTGCCTATCACGCATGATTCTTATACCAAGAATTTACTTAGCAGCTCCCATGTCTTTCATGGAAAATGACTCGCCCAATTGCTTCTTCAACCTGTCAATCATGGAAATATCTTTCCCAACAATAAGCATGTCATCAACATACAATAACAGGATAATGAAATTACTATTAGAAAACTTTTTAACAAAGACACAATGATCAGAAGTAGTCTTCTTGTAGCCTTGCTCACACAGATTCAAACTTCTTGTACCACTATCGCGGAGCCTGCTTCAAACCATATAGGTTTTTTCTCAGCCTATACACAAAGTCTTCCCTGCCTTCAACAAGAAAACCATCAAGTTGCTTCATGTAAATCTCTTCCTCCAAATCACCATGAAGGAAAGCAGTTTTGACATCCATTTGCTCTACCTTTAAATCAAGAGTAGCAGCCAAACTCAACATAGTTCTAATGGATGACATCTTCACCACAGGAGAAAAAATCTCATTGAAATCAACACTTTTTCTCTGTCTAAAATCTTTCACCACCAATCTGGCTTTATAACTTGGAGATGTAGAATTGCTTTCTTGCTTTACCCTGTAAATCCACCTGTTTTCCAAAGCCTTCTTGCCTTTTGGCAATTTCACCAAATCAAAAGCGTGATTATCATGCAAAGACTTCATTTCATCTTGCATTGCATCCTGCCACTTTTTCTTTTCTTCACTCTCCATGGCCTCAAGATAACACTTAGGTTCTCTTCCATGTGTCAAGGCAACATAGCCATCAGAAGAATACCTAGTAGATGGTTTCCTCTGCCTATTAAACCTCCAAATTTGAACTTGTGGTGGTTCAGGAGCATCACCAAGATCCCCATCTTGTGACATCCCATGTTCCTCTTCAACATCATCAATAAGAACATCAAAATCATCTCCAAATTGCTAATCACCAACATCATCATGTTGCTCATCATTTCGAACATTATTCTCAGTTGTATCCAGATCATGCAGAGGTATCCGAACTGGATCAACATCAGACAAACTATTATCTATCTCATATGTAGTCTTATCTATCTTATAAATGTCTTCAATGGTTTGGTCTTCCATGAACTTCACATCACGGCTTCTAACTGCCTTCTTCTCAACAGGATCAAAGAACTTGTAGCCAAATTCATCCTGACGATAACTAATAAAGATGTATTGCCTTGTCTTCGCATCCAACTTGGATCTCTCATCCTTTGGAAATGCACATATGCTTTGCAATCGAAGATTCGTAAATGATCATACCTGACATTCTTGCCAAACCAAATCTTGCCTGGCACCTCAGCATTCAAAGCAACTGCAGGACTCAGATTACTAATATGCACTGCCGTGTACGTGCCTCACCCCAAAAATGCTTAGGCAACTTTGCTTCAGAAAGCATACATCTAACTCTTTCAATCAATGTCATGTTCATCTTCCCTGCTAAACCATTCAGGTGAGGTGTTTTAGGAGGAGTATTTCATTTCTGATACCGTGCTGCTTGCAATAAACATCAAACGATCCACAATACTCACCACCATTGTCAGTATGAATGAATTTCAGCTTCTTGCCTGACTGTCTCTGAACCAAGACATGGAATTCTTTGAATTTCTCTAGAACCTGGTCCTTTGTCTTCAAAGCGTAGACCCAAAGCTTCCTGGAACAATCATCAATAAAGGTAACAAAATAAAGTGCACCACTATATGACTTTACCTTCAATGGGCCACAAACATCAGAATGCACCAATTCAAGCAACTATGACTTCTTTGAGGGATGGTGCTTCTTGAATGAGACTTTAGTCTGTTTACCAGCCATGCAATGAGAACATTTCTCCAACTCGACACTCTTCAATCCTGGAAGCACATCCTATTTAGCTAAACAATTCAACCCCTTCTCACTGATATGACTAATCCTTCGGTGCCACAAAGAAGCCTCCATATCCATGGCGTTCACACTGTCTTGAGAAGGTTTTAATGAGGACCACCCTTTATTTCACAAAATAGTAAAGGATTCAATCTAATCATTTTATATATTTGCATCATTATGAGCATATCAAACATTTTATTACTCATATATGATTTACATTCTAGTTTTCATGTGATTACTATTGACAAGTCATATAAATACAAGAACACCAAACTTATCTAGGAAACCAATAAGTACAGTTGTGAACTACACGAATTTCTAACTCGAATGATCAAGTACGATATCTGACATAGTGATAACATTTCCAAGATTTGAAAAAATGTGTTAATGATCAAAATATTTTGATGAGGTATCTCATAAAGTACTCACCAACAAACAATGCAAAAGATATGTAAAGGGAAAGTCGAAAAGACGAGTACCAAATACATATGCAAAATAAGAATATCTAACATCAAGATAACCCTATCTGATGTTATATGAAGTATGAAATTGTTTATTAAAGTGACATGTTTAAACCGAGATACAACTCAACAAAATTATATAAAATCCAAGGCACAACTCGACAACAACAACAAACAGGAAGAATGGATATCATGTTGTCTCAGTGTTAGAGCTAGACTCCTCAACACGGCCAGAAGCCATCTTGACAACTGTAGCCTCAGCGGTCACTTGAGGTTTCACAATCTTTCCATCTTTAACTTTTTCCTCAATAGATACCTTTGAGGAATCCCCCTCCAACCCGACATTAGCAACCACCAACTTCACCTAGTCCATCACGGTGTTGAATTGGCTCTCCATGGCTCCTTCCACTTGATTAAGCAAGTCTAATTACTTAGTCTCAGTAGACTTTGATTCATCAACAACAACATCTCGGTCGTTCTCCACAACTCTCAGATTGGCCTTCGAATCCTTTAATGCATCTCAGGTCTCCTAAATAGATTTCTTTAGCTCATCTATCTCCTTCTCATGCTTCTTCTTTGAAGAATTAGTTCCTAAAGAAAGTTGGCTAAGACAACTTTCTAGGGATTTAGCATCATCATAAAAATATTAAAGGATCAGAGTGCTACGGAGTTTTGAGAGAAGCCCGACAAATACCTACAGACTTGTAAAATTGAAATAAGTTGAAAAACACGTTCAATGTGGGACGAAGTCTGAGATGCTCACAAAGAGTTTCGAAGGACAAGACAAAATGAATGCCCAACTATTAGGATAAAGTTGAGACGATGCTATCTAGGCGACTTCCAGAAAGGTTAGCTTGAAATCACTAAAGGGTAACTTCACCTCAATAAGGTTAAAGAAGGCTTCGTACATGTAGATGAAGGGGGTTTCTCCCTTAGCATGCGAGAAACAGATGCATTCGCGCAGAGAAACAGACATGGTAATAAACTTGTCGGTGAAATTCTTCTCTCGGCTAACTCCACCAAGCAAGTCGAAGTAGTTACATGCTCTTCCTTCACATTAGACACATCATCAAAACTTCATCCTTTACCCAATTATACATTTCAGCGTCCTCAGCATGACACATTTGTCGAAGTCTAGGAGGGACATATCTAGCCACGAATACCTAACACAAGGGAAAAAGAGGGAAGCGACGAAAGCTTTTTTACTTTGCACTCTCTAGTTTGTTTTCCGTCTACTGTTTTGCTTTCAAATTCTTGAGGAATTCAATTGCAGTACAGTGTGAAGGGTTGTCGTCCTCTAGGACTGATGCTTTAAAACAATCGTTCTTTGAGTTGTGATAATTTAAGCAATGAGAAATAGTTGGTTTGTTTAAGAGTTTAACAAAGAAATTAAGTAAAAGTGTAAAGAATAAATTAAAGTGTAAAGAATAAATTAAGTTGAGTTTGGATAGTAAAGAAAGATGTTGGGATTTGAATTGCAATAATACTTTAATGTAACCAATAACTTAGTAGATATGATTTATGAGTTCTTGAATTTATCGCCACCAGTTCTTAACTTAATCATCTCTTTCAAGCATGTTAAGATCACTCGATTGTTCAATGTTATCTTGTCAATTTCTTGCACAATTTAACAAAGTAAATCGACGTTAATTCAGATGTTAAAATGACTAATTCCGCATTCCAATCACGGCAACTAAGAATTAGATGAATTGATCTGGGTCAGACTCAATGGTTGTAACTTTCGTTCACAAACGATTAAGCATAACGCCAAGCTTAGAATAACAAAATTAAAACCTAACTTGGTTACAACTCAACGGTGTAGCTTTCACTCACACGATTAAGTCTCAAATTAGGATTCAATAAGCTAAACCAAGACTAGCATTAAGTACAAGATCAAATCATTAAAATCATAGAATAATCATAAATTCATAGAACATAAGTCAAGATGGATACATTTAAGGAATACAACGCATCAAATCCCAACAAGAAGGAAAGTTAGCTATCCATAGACATGGAAAGTTTACAAGCTTACAAGAACTTTAGAGAAAGCAGTAGGTTGGAGAGCAACGGTGGTTTGTTTCCACACTTCCACCACGAACTAAAACCTTTGGAATTTCTCGAGCACTTCCCCTAAGGGATTCTCTTGCTCCTAAACCTTTCTCCCTATTCCTAACTCAAGTGGGGAGTGTATAGTGTAGAGAGAATGGGTGGAAAGTGATGATATAAACTGCAGGGGTACTCCTCTATTTATAGGCCACGCTCAGGCCACTCAACGAGTTGGTGAGCTCGCTGAGCGGGTTGGTGAACCCTCGCTAAGCTGGTTGGTGAGCTCACTGAGCGCTTTGGTCATTTCTGGCAGCTTGGTGGGTGGGACAGCTCAGCGGGTTGGTGAGGCCGCTGAGCAGTCATGTCTGTTTCTTTGTTTTCTTGCATTTTGTAGCCCTTTTCGATCTTTCGTATTCCATCCATTGTAACAATTGCATGGTATCTTCCCTCTTGTAGTCCTTCTTGCTTTTCTACAATTGTTTTAACAAAATTTTAACAATTTGTCCATACATAATCTATTCTTTGTATATTATCAAAAATTGTGTGAAAATGGGGAATAATCTTGCAAGTTCGTATAAAACAAAGTAGATAAGTGCCAATTAAGTTCTTTAGAAACATCAAAATATGACACTTATCAGGAAGCAAAACCTAAGAACACAATAACCAAGATAACAACAAACATCGTCATGATGTACTACTTCATAATGTATGATTTGTGCAAATCCTATAGTTCCTCCAAATAGAAACCTATGAGAACAGATTATGAATGGCGCTGCCACTATAACCTGGAAGAGATCTTGTAACACCCTAGCTAACTGCATACCCTCAAGTAGTATGCAATGCTCACTAGGTTGTTAACCACTTGGTGGGAATACTTATAGTCCTTTATTACTTTTCGAAAATACTTAGTTAAGGAAAATATGGACCCATTTAAAACTTTTCTACTGAGTGCTTATTTAAGAAATATGAGCCATGTGTGAATCAAAGTATATAAGACAAACGATAGAGCCATAGGCTTATGAATATTCATTATCCCAAGTCTAAGCAATTACATAATCAATACATGGTCCGTCACAGATGGATGCAACAAATCATATAGTATTATAATAAAGTTGCATATACATGTCATAGTCATTCATATACATAATAAAAGTTCATCTATCGTACAACTAGCTAAGCATGTCTTCATAGCCTTGAAGATCTGTCTGTCCGCCATCGGTGGCTTGTCCTCCATTCTTTTCTGATCCTCGGGTTGCTCGTCATAGCTCACATCTGCCCCTGGAAGCATAAGTGAGTGGGGGTGAGAACATTCGTCCTCAGTGGTTTACCTTGGCGTCGGGGGATCCTTTTAACTCACTTATCAACCGGCCGCTCAGGTGTTTCTAAGTGAACATGCATACTAACATCCTACTGATTATTATCTGGCCTAAGTTCTGAACGGCTTTATCTACTTTACTAGGTGACTGGGGAACTAGTCTTTCTTATCTAAGTTCTCGTGCTTGTTAACTTTTCTCGCGTATATACATAGCCATCTCGAGCGTTCTCTTGACGGTACTCACTTCATACATGTACTATATCACATACTTATGTATCACATACTTATTCATCACATATGCACTTATCATATACTCATTCATCACGTCAATTCATACACATTCATTTCATACTTTATGCATGGGGTTCTCTTACGCATACCGGCTTGCCCGGGTTAGCGTCCTTCTTTTCTTTACTTACGCATACCGGCTTACCCGGGTTAGCGTCTCCTCATTCTTTTTCTTACGCATACCGGCTTACCCGCGTTAGCGCCTTTCCTCTAGTCTTTCGCTCATGTAGCCGTGGCCAAACGACTACAACCACTTCTGTTCCCAACTCGACTGACGACCCAGCTGCACTCACACCAAAGCGGTTGCTAACCACCGATGGGGTCTAGGTCCATCGTCGCCAATCAAGCGGGCTAACCTCCACTAGGTAGGAGGCGGGGGTTGGCCCTTGCGACGCAACCAAGCGTTGGACTCATACATCATCATACTCATAACCTTAGGCGTGACATCACCCTTTCTCATTCACTGCACTGCTACTTTTATTTCAAGGTTCATTTTCTGCCACACTACTACGCTTCGGCTTTCAGGTAGACCATAGAATCTGGACACGTTTCACGCCAAAATGATATCTTTTGGACACACATTGAAAATAAAAAATAAAAAAGAAGAAATTGGTTTGCCTAATTAATTACCGAACACCGAGTTGTGTTTACCTCATGTCTCCCTTATTTTTTAATAGTGTTTTGAGACCGTGCAATGTAAAGAGTTAAACAATTATTACTTTAATCATTAAGATTATATAATTTAACTCAGTTGAGTAATTAGATAATGTTAATCATGGTTGTTATAAGTTTACTAGTTTACTACACAAAACGAGTTAACACTTATGTAAACTCTTTTTTAGTAAATTTGTACGAATTTAAGTAAACTCTCAATTTTACCTACGAGTTTATAAGTTTTCCTCAAAATGTACAAATTTTGTAACTTTGTTAGATACTTACCTAACTTTATTTATATTAGATAATATATATTGAGTTTATTTAGTTAATTTCATATATTTATCATAATTGAGCTATGTTTTATTGAACTATAAAATAATACAGATACTGAATAACATAACCATTAAGTGCCATGCATTAAGGTGTATTTTATGATATTTCTTTCATTAATTTAATTTAAAGTTAATATTATTCAATTTCAATTATAAATACAATATTTAATCAAGTTTAGTTCTTAATTATATTACTTATAACATATATTTTTACGTAAATTCAAACGAGTTTACGAGTTGACATTACGATTCGAATTTGTTAAAACTCTTCGAGTTTACTTAAACTCTCGAGTTTGACAAACTTAATGTAAATAATATAATTTTATTTGAACATAAAGAACATCTTAAAATTATGAATGACATTTTTCAAACGTTAAATCATTAAATTTATAATTTCATTTTTAATTATAATATCTCTTGAATTTATCACCGTAAAACATTTAATTACTTTTCAGTAACATTTATTATAACAAAAAGATAAATAATATTTTTTAATGAAAAACGCAAATGAAAATTCAGAGAATCCAAGAATAATTAATTACGGTTTCATGTCTCAGTAATATTTTAAATTTATTATCTAACACAAACTCAAAAATTTGTAGGATATACTGTATCATATGCTCTGATCCAATTGGTCATATTAGCCGGATAATCGATGAATACAAAACTATTTTCAAACAACTTCATCTTTCTTAATGTTGTGTTATTTACTACCGCTATGTCCTAAGTGAGACACAAAATGAGATAAACGCCATATTTTTATTTAAAATCTTTAGATAATGGATTTATGAATTATTTTAAATATATGGTTTTTATTTAATCCAAACTTTATTAATATGAGACTATTATATTCACACTTAATACACAAAAGTAAATACTTCATCCTACTAAATTTGTCCGTTGTTTTTTACAATTTTTAAAACTAAATTCATTAAACTTTGTTTGTCATCATGATCTAATATAAGATAGGTATATGTTATGTGATCTAGAGCTGTTTTTATTTGGTAAAAAGCTGTTCCGGTAAAATTTATCTTATTTGGCAAAATGAAGAAGAATAAGCAACATCTTTTTTTTCTTAATTTTAAAGCTGTTTTGGTAAAAATAAGTTGAAGCTATCATTTGGACATGGCTAAAAGCTGTTTTCTTTTCTTGATTAAAAAAAATATTTTTTTCCTTACTTTTATTAAATTGACCTTAACTATTAAATACTATACAATATAAATAATTATTTGGTATCATCTTTTGTAATTTTATCATACATAAGTAATTTTTTTCATACAATCCAAATAAAATAGATTATCTTAAAATCCTTTTTTAGCTAAAGTATTTAAACATAAATTGATTTTCACATAATCGATTATATAAAAAAGCGATAATTAAAATAAGCAAATGTTAAAATAAGTTAAATTTTTCAGCGTTCCCAAACACACTCTTATATGATAAATTAGTACTTTTCAATACAATATTTATAGAGAAGTGCATCGTAAGCTTAACTTACCCACAAATCTCTAAACCTCTTACAAGTTGGCTTTTCCAATGATTTGACTAATGAAAATTTTATTACAACCATATAGAACGTGAAACAATGACAAAATTCGGTTAATTTAATTGTAAAAATTATTAAAAATAGACAAATTAGTAGGATATAATATTTATCCCACGAAGCATGTGAGAAACCACATATGGTCTCCATCATATAAACTTCTCCATTGCTTATGTTCAAATATATTGTTAAGAAAAGTTGAAATCAATTTACTATCCACCTCTTTATAAAAATTATATTAAAAATATTAATTTATTGTATTAAATCATATAACCTATCAATACGTCATATTAGATAATAAGATAATAATAAAATTCAAAGAATTTAGTACTAAAAATTATAATAAATAAATAAATTTAATAGAATGAGATATTTATTCCATATAACATATGAGAAACCACCTATCATCTAATTTCTATGTTGGAAAATCAATCAAACCCTGAAATATTCTATTAATTAGATTAATGCATTATGGAAAAAGTTCAAGTAAAACATTAATTGATTCTCTTTCTTATTGGGCCAAAAATGCATGAATTAATTTGTATCAAGCGTATTGACCATTGAATACATGGTCTCCATCACATAAACTTGTCTATTGCTTATGTTCAAATATATTGTTTAGAAAAATTGGAATCAGTTTATTTGCTATGATCGATATACCTAAAGTTGGGATCAAAAGATTGTACGTCTTAAATTCTTCCGTGAAAAGCCTTTCTCACGTTAGTCAACCCATCAAGTACTAAATTCTTTGAGAGCAATAGTACATTAAAATTTTCTTTTCGAGATCATTAGATATTCTGACAAGCAATTTCTGTTTTTTCTCCATTTCAGGACTAAAAGGGTTATGTAGCATAAATAATCTTCTCTCTTAAAAATTTAAGTTGATAGATAAAGATAAATAATTGAATGATTTTATATCTTACATGTATTTTATGGAAGATCAGTTCTTTTGACTTGCAGCGCCGTTAAAGATTGAACTCTAAGCCTCTTGTTTATAAAGACTCTGATACCATGTCAAGAACTATTTATCCATCAACTTAAAATTTTGAGGATTATGATTCTTATTATGATATCAGAATCTCTATAATCAAAAGATTAAGAGTTTGATATTTGTCAATCCTTATTTCTAAAAAATTAATGTCCTCTTACATGAAAAACATGTTAAGAGATATATAAAATTATTCAATTATCTTTAGCTTAATCTCATGGAAGAAGAGATGACTTTGACAATCTTTGCTTCTTTATATTTGCACTCCCATTCTCGCGTCTGTCCGGAGCCGGTTCTAAAAAAATTCTTAGATGCTCTAAAAGCAAATCCCTTCTTATGCAAAAGAGTTAGTGTTGATGTATTAGACATCTAATAGTACTGTGCTTAGGAGAAAAAGTTTCTTCTGTTCATCTTTCCCACTTCTCATACTTCACTTCCCTTGTTCAACACAGTTGTAGTAGGTGCAATCCGTGAAATCTCTCTCTTGGCCTGAATAACTAAGGAAATCGATCGATTATGTTAGCAACCTGTTTTTTCAGAATAAAATTCCCCGGATTTGATGGTTTTCTTTATCTAGGTTGATTAATGACAGGTCATGAATAGATGAGGGGCCCAAACTGAAATCTTGTGCTAACCAATTTTGATTGTGAGGGGAATGGGCTTTGTCTAAGTCCGGTGTACTTAATTGGCATCAAGTTGCGTAGTGCATAAAACACCTGTTTCTTTGGAAAATTTTGGATTTACGCTTTTTTCTTTTTCTCAAGAATCATTTCTCCCAAAAACTGATAAAATGGATATTGGAAAAAATATGCAGTGAATTGGCCTCAAACGATCACGAGCAATTATTGTAAAAATATAAAGCACAAATAACGAGAAAAAAAAAGTTGAAGAGACTGCACACACAAATCAACGTGGTTCGATAAAATATTACTTACATCCACCACGAGGAATCTATTTTGTTTTGAGAAAAATAATTTAAGCGTACAAAAATATTAAAAGTTTGAACCCAAACGCAACCCGGATCTCTTGTACACCCTCTCATAAATACCTACATGTATGTACACTAACCTTGGTTAAACACCAAGTCTCATCTCTCACACATATCACGAGACACGCATTCACATCACATGATGTTAGTGCAAGTTCTATGATATGTGTGTAAGAAAAGAGATTTGATATCTACACCATACAAATAACATTTTGTAAATAGAAATAAGCTCTCTCTCACTTGCTAATAACCATAGTACACCGCCATGTTACTTGTTTGTATGTCCTTAACCCTTAGCTTTGATCTTATTTATAGCCACTCAATCATTATCCTCCAAGTTGCTAGACTTGCCTACCAAGTAAACTAAGCCCCCAAGCAAATAAACTTGTCCACCAAGTAATAGATAATAAAATAAAATCAATAATTCTTACATGAGCCAAAAATACCTACAAGGAGAAGACAATCTTTTAAAAGAGCTACTGCGTGAGAAAACATGTAAAGAGATATATAAAACCGTTAGAGGGTTGTGAAAATTGAACCTTGACCTTTTGATTATAATGACTCTGATATTATGTTAAAAATTATCTTTTTTAAAAGCTTATGCGGATGAGAGGAAACAATTTAATGGTTTTATATCTCTTTTTATTTATTAGAAGTGTTTGGTATGAGATAAAAATATAAATAAAATTTTGGACTAATACTCTATTTGGTATTTGGACATCACGCCCTTGCCCTAATTGGTCTCTTAATTT
>QANU01075037.1:220552-281280 GCA_003254905.1 Nissolia schottii | reverse complement strand
AAAAAAAAAGCTTGGCAAATTTCCACACTGATGCAGGAGATCAATTATGACGTTACATTGAGTATGTGTGACCAGTGATCCATAATCATGGTTCTGCTGATATCCCCATGCAAGGCTTCCTCATGTGTCAACGTCACTAGCACCCACTTTTATATTCAAATTGTTATGGTAATAATATGGTAACCCCACACACTCTTTGGCCGGTTTTACGATGCAAGGGAGTTTTGTGCAGTGTTTGCTGCCCCCTACAATGATCCATCGCTTTCAACTGTAAACCCAGTGGATGTGGTAGAGACAACATTTTTGGTTCAGAGGACCTAAATATCTTAATTGATTAATTCCCCCCTTTTTCTAGAAAAAGAAATAAAAAAAAACTCATAACACGCCCTGTTCCTCACAATTAAAAATGTAAGACACGCTTACTCCCTTGTCAATGGATAATTTAAATTGGTCAACCTTGATGAAGAGTTTTCATTTTGCGAGGGATCAATTTAAAAGTTTATATTGTAAGTCTTCAAAGACTAATTTATCTTATTTTTTATTTTATTTTACGCTAGAAATAAACTATTCATCAATGCAATATCCCTGTCTTGGGACATAAGATTGTGTTTGGTTGCTGATATAAGACATAAATGCAGAGATACAAGGACACAATTCTGTTTGGTTATAAAGATAAGTACAAAAACTTGTGTTTCAGGACAAAAAATTAGTGTATTTTATATATCTCTGTTTTGCTGAGACATAAAAACAGGAGACAGACTTTAATGAATCTTTTTTCTTCTAATTTTACCCTCAACATATGAAGGCAACAAGTCTAATCACTCACCACCACCCCCACCACCAATAAATTGCGTCTTGTAATCACCACACAAAATACAAGACTTACTTTATGTCTTTGTCTCCATGTCTGTGTATTTATGTCTTTGTATTTGTGTCTTGTATCAGCAACCAAACGGAGCCTAAAAGATTGAGATACTAGGGACAAAAACATTTTTAGAAAATGGGATGAACATAAGAAACTCAAAATTGTTCATGTCTTGGGATAATTTTTAAACTAATTTTTGTATATCTAAGAAAGATGGATATTGGAGACATGTCTCTAATATAAATTTTACACTAATTTTTGTACCTCCAAAAAAGGAAGGTCACAAGATACATGTATTTATCATCTCAGTGTCTCTATTGTCTCAGTATCTCCCGTGACATAAACCAAACACAAACTAATAGATAGACTAATATATATGTCCTAAATTTGAATTTGGAAGAGATCTACTTAATTGTTCCATTTTTAGAGGGACTAATTTTACCGAATCATATAATTCAAAGAAAGACCAATTGGAAAGTTTACTGTCTTCGATATTCACGTCATAGACTGGTGGTTGTGGTGGTGGCCATGCACCTGCAATTCTTGAGTAACTGAGAGAAAACTTGAAGGTATAGCAGCGGGAATATAGCATGATGCACACAGAACCCACAGTTTTAGCTCAAAATGGGACTTTGTCTCCTTTCATGATGATGATGGCAACTGTTGGGAACATGGGGAGTAGTTTATGGGCTTTCCTTAGAAGGTTTTTAAATGCTCTTTTTGACACTGATGTGCATGTATATCCATTTATCCATACGTGTCTCTCTAATATATATCATTTGCATGTGAATGTGTGCTGTAAACATAAAACATACATAGATGATGTCGTCTTTCTTTTCTTTTCTTTTCTTTCCAATTTGTGCCTAATTCACTTTATTTCACTTTATTTCTGCTACACTCCTAATGATCAAACTTACTCATGACACCAAAAACCCTGATCATCAACTCTCCTAATGTTTTTATTGTTTAGGGTTTAAGATTTAAAAGAGTTTAAAGATTATGGTTCTCACGACACGGTTGATTCGATTCTCATGATAAAAGAAGTATCATTGATAACAAATGAAAATTAATTATTTGTTACTCCATATTTGTGTATTCACTGTTTCAATCTGTCCTCAATGTGATAGTAGTCAAATTCAATAGGTTTAAATTAATTATGGAGTGCTATCAATGAGAAATGTGATTTTTGTTGGTTTAATTTAGTTTTTAGTCCCTGTAATTTTAAAAAGTTTATGTTTGGTCCCTCCATAAAATTTTTAGTCCCTGTAAAAAAAATTTATTCATTTTAAGTCCCTACCGTTAGTTTGGGTTATACGACGTTGACCTGACCATTAACTTCGCTATGTGGCATGTCACGTGGCGTGCCACATGGCATGTTGTGACGGATGCAGTTTGGGTGCGGGAGAGGGAGTCTTTGAGGTGGGTGGCTTCGGAATGTAGTGGCATGCCACGTGGCGAAGTTAATAGTCACGTTAGTGACGTCCAACCCAAACTGACAGTAGAGATTAAAAATGAACAAACAAATTTTATAGGGATTAAAAACAAACAAATTTTTTTTACGAAACGAAAAATTTTAAAGGGACCAAACATAAATTTTTTTATATTGCAGGAACTAAAAACTTATTTAACCCTCGAAATTTTGGGTTATGCCATGCGGCACGTCACGTGGCGAAGTTAACGGCAGGGACTAAAAACGAACAAAAAAATTTATAGGGATTAAAAATTTTACAAAGAGACCAAACACACTTTTTAATATTATAGGGACTAAAAATTTAATTAAACATTTTTGTTTCTTTTAATTATTACGAATTGACATCACTTAATTTGTTTTTATACAGGATAAAGATAGTTTCATAAGATAAAGGAAATATTTGATGACGATAAAGGCAATACACTCCCGAGTTTTGTATGGTTTTGTATTGTCCAATGGAAAGTCCCTCTATAAAAGACGCCAATATGAAAAGGTGGATACATACTCTCTTACCAAATTTATCTATTTCTCATCAATTTTATAACTAAATTTATTAAAACTTTCCATTATTATATATATGATCTAATATAATATATTAATGCGTCATATAATCTAATGTGATAATTAATATTTTTTAATATAATATTTGTGTAAAGTTGTATGTAAACTTAAATGGTTCGCAAATCTCTAAACCTCTTATAAGTTAACTTTTTCAATGATTAAACTAATGAACAACTCATCAAGATCATATAAAACATTAAATGATTACAAAATTTGGTGAATTTAGTTCTAAAATTTGTCAAAAATAGATTAAATTTAGTAGAAGAGAGTATTTACCAAGGGCTTAATATGGGTCGGATCAGGTCTGACCTGACCATGTAGGAGACCTGACCAGCCTAAATGTGAGTGGGTCGAGTCGGATCATTTTTCGTGTTTTTGGGTTGGGTACTCACCAAACTCGCGACCCGCCTGAGACGGGTCGAATTAGGCGGGTTGCAGTTGACCCAACATGTTTTTTTTAAAATAAAATTTATTTTTTATTTAGCTTTTTTTTAATAAAAATTTGTTTTTTAATTAAAAAAATATATTATCTTTTAATGCATAAAATGGGTTTACGCTAAAAAGAAAATAAATCTAATGACAAAACATATCATGTGTAATCGTGTATGGAAAGCTCATATAAAAAAAAAGCACCTCCTTTTAAATTAAAAAACTTGCTTTTTATGTTAAAAAATTGTGTTTAGTAATCAAAATCAAAAGTTATACAAAAGTAATACCAATGTAATACTTTTCTTGTGTTTTTCTTGACCAATTTCAAGTATAAAAATAACAAATAATCCATAAGGCATTATGCCAACATAAGGAGGTCCTCCCTCAAATAAGTCCACAACATAAGGCATTAAACCAACATAACAAATTTAAAAACAACATTATCCAACCAATTTAAGCACAATTACATAACAAAAGACAATATAACCCAACTAACTCAATAAATCCATAACAAAAGCACAAATCCATAATTCAGTAGCTCTCTGCCAACATTTTCTTTTGTGGCTAAGCTTGTAGACCCACTGCACTTGCATAAATAATTGTTAGAATGTGTTTAGATAAAATATTAAATTTAAAAATACAAATTTAAGAATGGTAAACATAAATAAATGTATCTCATGGATGAGCTAATAAAATTCTATCAATCTCAATCTCTTCAAGTTTTAAAACTTCTGCAACAATACAAGGATGCAAATTTTTAGCATTCAATATACAAAAAAAAAAACACCAAAGTTTAAAGATTCAGAAACAATTACCGTATACCTTTTTCATCTTCTTGTCAACCCATCTTTGTAGATTGACGACTAAGCCAATTTTGTGTGCAAATCGAGCCCTCTACTATGGTGGGAGCTAACGCACTATGGTAAGGATCAAGAACATGAACTCTAGTGCTAAAAGCAAACTCTGAGGATACAATAGACACCGGAATAGCCAATACATCTCTAGCTAAACGAGATAAAATATTATACATGGTTGTCTTTCCTTTACACCATTTCAAAATATTAAATTCTTCACCATCGTCGACGATGACAACTTCATCTTCGAAGTACCTCTCCAACTCATTCTTTTTTATCTCACCTTGCCTTTGTTTTGCTCTAAATCTAAAATTATCTTTAAGTAGGATAGCCTTGGTCATTTTAGTACTATCAACATCAATATTTCCATCTTAGACCTTGATCCAACATCAAAAGATGCAACAAAACTACGCACATCAGTAAGGATTGGACTCATTTTCTCATACTGAGCATACAACTTGTAGATCAAGTCTTTCAATTTTCCCACTACCTCCTTGGACTGACATTTTTATTACTAGAATCATACGTATCAGCCAAGCAAAATTCAACATAATCTAACTTGTATCATGGATAAAGAAATAAAACCACTAGCAACATTAAATTCAAACTCTCATTAGCATCCCAATACTTATCAAACTTTGATTGCATATTACCAGCCATCACTTGCAAGATTGTATCCCCACTTTTAGACCATTACACCAAAGTGTTTTGAATTTCGCATAGTTTATGGAATAATTGACTTGAACTAATATGCAATGAAGTAGAAAATGATAGTGTAACATCATAAAAGATATGCAAAAACTGAATAAAGATGTCCACAAGCTTCCAATTATCATAATTAAGAGGTCCTCTCTCACCAACAAGAGCACTCACAAAAAAAATTATCCACATGTTCAAGATGCTAAAAACCTCTTGAAACTTTTGAGCCACTTTCAACATCGTATAAGTCAAATTCCATCTAGTTGGCACATCTAGAATTAGCTTATGATTACTATTAATATTGACATCATCATCATCACTTCTGAAAACATGTCAACCTAGATGACGATGATCTTACATACTTACAAGCATCTCTAATTTTCCAGGGGCAGTGGTTGTGGCGACGACAATGGTGATGGTGGTGGTGGTGGTGGTGATGGCGATAGAGGTGGTGGGTAGTGGTAGTGGTGGTGGTTGTGGTTGTGGCAATGACAATGGTGACGATGGCGGCGACAACAACGATGACAGTGGTAATGACGGTGATGATAGTGATTGTGATGATGGTAGTAGTGACGGTGATGATAGTGATTGTGATGATGGTGACACGATGGTGGTGGGTGGTATATGTTGGAGGCAAAGGCAATGGTGGTGGGAGTGGTAGTTGGGGGTGGTGATGGGTAATGGTGATGGTTGTGGCGACGAAAATGGTGACAGTGGTGGCAATGACAATGGTGGTGGTATGTGGAGGCGATAGTTGAAATGATGGCGTTTGTGGCGGTGATGATGGTGGTGGCGACGTGGTGGTGATGGGTGGTATGTGTTGGTGGTGATGGGAGTGGTAGGTGGTGGTGGTGGCTCACGGAGAGGTGTTTATGTTAGGGATATTTTATGAAAATAAAAGTTGAAGGATTACCTGATAGGTGGTAATCTAAGTAAACACCTCTAATGGGAGTAATCTACATTATTATGTTGGAGGTAATGTGGATTACCTGGATAATCCACATTACTAACAATGTTGCATAATCAGACAGGTCAATGTGGATTGCTAGGTAATTTTATTGTAAGATTATCAATAATCTATCCACATTACCTCATACCAAACACCTCTTAAACTTCAAGTTCCTTAATATTTGTATATTTGACTAGAGTGACAGATAAATATTATAAATCGAAGAAATATATACTCCCTCCATTTTTTTTACTTGTCTATCTTTCTATTTTAGTATTTTCACAAATATTTATACACTTTCTAAATTTAGACAGCAATTATTTTTTTCGTTAATATACTCCTATTAAATAAACACTCTTTATCATATTTATATACTAATAATAATTTTAATCACCCACATTATCTCCACTTTTTACTAAGGACAATTGTGTAAAATATTATTAATTTTTATTTACTTTTACACTTTTTAATCATTTCTTTAACACCGCATAACTCAGTGCACAGGTTATTACCCATTTCTTTATACATATGCCTCGATTAAATGTTTCTGAATAGATGTGAAACGCATAATGGCTTGGGTATTAGCAAATGAAAACATCCAGGTGTATCAATGCATTAATTCCCTCTTCAACTCTGGGATATTTTACATATAAATGGCCTCATACAAAAGTTAATCTCATAGTATGCTCTATCAAAAATATTTATGAATGTATAGGTTTGGGGTCTGAAATCGTCACACCCTAAAATTTATTTTATTTTTTTTAAATGTCTGGAATCGCCATAGTGTGTGGCGATTTTAGGATCTGAAATTGTCATCCCTACGACGATTTCAGACCTCTGAATTTTTTTAATTTTTTTAAAAAATGTTTGAAATCCCCACCCCCTATAGCGATTTCAGACGTTTGAATTTTATTTTATTTTTTAAAAAAAAAGGTTTGAAATCGTCACCCCTATGGCGATTGCAGACCTCTGAAATTTTTTTTTAAAGGGTCTGAAATCTCCATAAGGAGTGACAATTTCAACACCCAGGCCCATACAATTATAAATTTGTGTTCTGACCCATATTTTGGGATATCCCTAACCCTAAACCCACGCATAAGTTAAAACCCCTCAACTCTCTACACTATTATTGAGAACAGGAACTTTGGGGCCAAAATAAACATTTTCCATCCTCTCACCTTTTTTGCAGCAACTGGATTCTAGTTTTCTCGCTACACATACTTTCTTTGTTTTCTCGCTACATATAATTTATCGTTGTTTACTGCACGAGTGGCTTTGAGATAAGTGCAAATGGATTTTCAATGGTCCATGGTCAACAAAGCCTCCTAGTTAGTAATACTCCAATGTAGTAGTTGTCGTTCACAACTCAAACCCAAGTGGTTGGTACTAGTACAGCTCTATACTATGAGAAAATCTAAATAATGCTTGTGTCACCGACTCAACTAGAGTTAACTCGTTTAAAATTTGAATTTGAGTAATTTAAGTAAATTAAAAAAAAATTGCATAAACTTGAATATTATCAAGAACAAGATCTCCCAAATGTTCAAATGACAATCATAAAAATCAAACTATAAACTTTTTTATTATAATAGTTCTAATATTATGTCAAGCACTATCTCTACTGAAAACTTAAGAAATGCGGGTCGACAAAAATTAATGAATTCTAAATCTCATGGTCATAATAACTTTAATTTCATATCAAGAACCATCTCTTTTAAAAGTTAAAGCTTTTGGATAGATGAAATTGAATAATTTTATGTATTTTTAACAAATACATTTAGGATAAACTTATGAGTTAACTATTTTAGTCAAAGTTTAGCACTATTTTAGTCAAAGTTTAGTCTCTTAAGCTTTATAAAACATTGTATTTCACATAATATTTTCTTAATTATGGCTTCAAATTAAAATGGAAAGATCTTAATATCTTAACTTATATTATTTTGACTTTTAATACCAATAAAATTTAATTTATTGTTACTTTTTATGTAATTTCTTTTTGTTTCTCATGCATATTTTATGACTTATGTTTGTTGTATTATGATGTCGAAAGTGAAAGTTTGATCTATATTATTTTACATAAGATTTATCATATTATATTATATTAATTTATTATAAATATATTTTTATTTTTAAAATAAGTATACTCTTGTTAAGTTTAAACTCTTACCCAGCAAGTGCTCTTTAACAATGAAAGTTTAAATTTTTGTTATAGTCAGTATTGAAATATTACAAATTTTATCATTCTAATAAAATATTTTTTATTGAATTCTTAACGAGTGTCCTAAGGATACTAAGAGCATCTCTAATGGCTTGTTTTAAAGAATTCCTAATCTCACTAATTGTATATATATCTACTTTTTTTACATTATTGGAGTTGGGATTGAGAGAGTCCCATTTTGATGAGGTCACAAAAAATAGTAGTCTTGGTCTCTCTGTAGTAGGGACTCATCTCATCTTGTTTTGAACCAATGAGTATATAACATGTGTCTTTTGTGTTTTTAATTTTATAATAAAAGAATTTTGCTAACAAATATCCTTTAGGCACTTGTTAAAGAACTCATAAAAGGTGAATATGTATTGAAAAAACAAAATTATGGAGTATTCAACGTATTGAAAACAATGAAATCATTAAAATATTAGGTCTTTTAACCAGTGTCTTAACAGCACTTGTTAGCTTAACACATAATAAAATAACACAATTAATATAAGGAAAGAGAGAAATCCATTGGAAACTAAGTTGTGGGGTCATAATTGAGACCAAAATTGATTCATTCCATTAAAAAGAAGAGTGACACTTTAAAAATATTTTTTACCTTTTATAATGTATCGATGATATGACCTTAATATAGCAATGAAAAGTTAAAATAGAGTTTCTTACCGATAAAAAGATGGAAGATGCTCTTATAAGTAAGCAAAACCCTTACTATAAAATTTTAAATTTAGAAGTCTAGAGATTTACACTGTTTGAATCCCCAAAGATTTATTCATTGACAACAAAATAAGATGCAGTAAGATTCATTTGGCATCGGCTTCTTCGCTGAGTTATTGAATGTTGAAAACATTGACAAAACAATTCAAGTGTTGCCTCTAGATTGTAGAGGTTAGTTGTTTTCTTAATATAATGCTCTCTCAGTTCTTAAGAATAATTCACTTTTTAAATCTAGTTATATAAAAATAGTGGAAGAGAGATAAAATAATATATAAAAAAATTAATGAGTAATTTTGTGAAGTATTATTAACTATTTTTAACTTTAAAACTATTCAATCATTTTTTTTAATATCCATGCAAAATGAAAAGTTAATAATTATTTGAGAATGGTAGTGGGAATAATATAAATCAAAAGTATATAATACGTGTATAGTACTTCTTTCGTTCAATATTATATGACACTTTTCATCTAACACTTTGTTCAAAATTAGCTTTCACTTGATTATTAAGAAAATATTAATTATTGTTTTTCTAATTTTACACTTACAATAACTCACTATGTGCTTTAATTGAAGAAAGATAATGGTGAGAGAAACAAAAATATTTAAGAGTAACCACATGATATTTTCTCTAAGTATGTGTATTAAGTTTCATCTTGAATCAGAAAAATAATAGACACAAGAAAACAAGAGAAAAGGACAAAGCAAATATTGGAGGAGAGTTGTTTTTGTTTGTTAATCTTGTGTTTTGAATACAAATAAGTCAACATCTATTTATAGGTTAGAAAAATAATCAGGACAATAATGGCAAAATAAACCTAATCACAAACTAAATGAATCTAAATTAATCTAGAATATAATCTACGATATGCCAAAATATTGTAATATCTTAATATATTCTAACACCTCCTCAAGTTAAAGCTCATCTATCTTTAAGCTCGTCACAATTAAATGGCTATAGTGTCTGGACGGAGGTGACCGAGTTTGTGTCTGCACGGAGACGGAAAAGTTTGTGTCTACACTAAGGCAGACATGTTCGTAGAAGGAACCACCAAAATTCCTAGTTCCTGGTCTTCGACCTTTGTTCAAGCCCCTTTAATCTTCTCACGACCCAACTTTTGAAGACCTTGCGTGTGACCCACAGGAACAATTACTAACTAATTAAATTGCATAACTGAAACGGTGTTAAATTATTCAGCTGAAATAATTGTTCAACTAAAATGCATAACAGAAATGGTGTTAAATTGTTAAGCCTATCTAAGCATAGTGTCCAAAGACCTTGCTTGTGACCCACAAGAGCAATTACTAATTAATTACGTAAACTAAAGACTTTGACTACTCCACTACAAAACAAAGCTCACCACTGACTCGGAGACTAGAACTACTACCACACCAAAGGATCAACCACGGCCCTTACAATTGACTACTAACTACTAACGATCTATTGGATAATCATTAATGGCCTACTATGTATATGCTAAGCTAACTTATAAAGGCTAACTATTGGGGTTTGTTAATGGTTACTACTAAGCCAACTAACTATCTTGGAACTATAAACTAGATTGGTGTATCTATGTTTGTTACTGTTTCTGGACTATCTTGAAATTGTAGGAACTGTGCTGGATGACTATGTGGATACCGTAAATCTGAGGATAAGATTTACCGAGTATGCTAAACTCGTGCCGGAGTATTGATACTATACTATTGATCTAACTATTATAGAACCCTAAGTCTACTATCCTAGGATTCATCTGGTACATCAATTAGTTATGATGTTTAATTATCTTAATGATCTAACTATAGGAGTTACATATTGAATTACTAGTTATATTTGTATAACCTATGTTACTACCAATTATGGAGGTCTTAGTATAATCCTAACATATCCTACCTTAGTATATAAGTCTCTACCTAAGCCTACGCATACAATAACTAAGCAATACTAAGCATATAAATAAATATATAAATTATTAAATACATAACTAAACTAAACTAAACTAAACTAAATAAATAAATAAATAAAACACAACTAACTCTATTGAACAATATTGCATGGCGTAAACTGTTCGATGCACCGGGACTTCCACCTACGTGGAAAGGATGAAGATTGAGGAGCACTATAGTGGAAGCTCTGAGCGGCATAGCATTAGCATCCTAGGTGGAGGCATTGTTTCTCCGCAAAAGAATACTTGAGCAAGAAGTCCCAACACTGGGTGGAACCTCATGAGCTCTGAAGGAAATTAGCAACTGGAACTCTACTAAGGGTCTCTATTTAAAAGGCGCAAATCCCCCTCCTCAAGTCAACCCACACAATTTGGGACAAATTTGCCGAACTGCTGCACTATCCTCCCAACGATGAAATGTCCCTAAAGCACTGAATTGCTACAATGTGCCCCAATGCTGCAGTGTCCTTGAATCACTGAACCGCTGTAACGTGTCCCCAATTTTGCAGCGCCATCCAGAGTATGGGTCACCATAGATCTTCCTTCAATGTCACAACGGCTAGTTACAAATCAAGTCCCAACACATGAACAATATCAAACGCTTAATCACCACTTGGCATAAGCAATTCCTAGAAGCAATCACCGAAGTTCCTAGTTCCCATAAGTCTTCAACCATCGTTCGAGCATCTCCAATCTTCCTTCAACGTCATAATAACATGCTGCAAATCAAAGCCATAAGGCTACACCAGCAAACTCAATTACAGTTTAATCATTGCTTAACCACCTTAAGCTCTAAGGTAGAAGCTAAAGCCTGCCACAAGGCAATGTCAAGAAACCCAATTTGGGGAACGTCAATAATCAATGGAAAATCAAGGCAAACGCTTAACCAGACATAAGCTAAATCTGAGATTTAACCACCAAAAGAAAGAATCAAAGTCTCACAATGGCTTAATCAAATTCTAAATCACAACAACACCCTAGAGACAACAATGGGTGAAGTTGTAGTGGAGTCATTTCGGGCTACATTACTTACCAAACTTGCATCATGTCTCGTGTCATGGGTCGTGGCATTCTCTGGACTTGCATCTTGAGTCATGTCACTTGTTGAACTTGAGGCATAGCTCGTGTTAGGGGTCGTTTCACTCTCTACTCTTATATCTTTTGAAGTATCATGACCTCGCGATGGTGGACGAAGGACACATGACGGAGATGCAAGAATTCGACTGGAATGATGATGTTAGCATGTGCATGCACCACCACTGGAGGTTTGGGTCATCGGGGCGAGGTTTGTTGCAGAAAAAACCATCAACGGAACCTTGAGCTCTTTGGCCATGGGGATTTGATTTGAATGGAGAGAAATTTGTGAGTGAAATTAGGGGATTTCAAGAATTTTGGTTGTTGTATGGAAATATAGGGATTGCATGTATGAGTTCAAATGAAACTCATGATAGCGGAAGCATATTAGGTTGTTAGGGTGGGTATCATGACTGATACCATGTTAAGTTTCATCTTGAATCAAAAAAATAATAGACACTGGAGGAAAACAAGAGAAAAAAAACAAAGCAAATATTGGAGGAAAGTTGTTTTTGTTTGTTAATCTTGTGTTTTGAATATAAATGAGTCAACGTCTATTCATACGCTTGACAGAGAATCAAGACAATACTAACAAAATAAACTTAATAACAAATTGAATCAATCTAAATCAATTTAGAATATAATTTACAATATGTCATGATATTATAATATCTTAATAAATTTTAACAAAGTGCAAATTAATTGATTTTTTAATCTATGTGTATTTGACAAAAATGACATATAATATTAGACATAAAAAGGAGATATGTAAATTTTAAATATAAAAAAAATTTCAGAAAAAAAAAATACTAGTAGGTGAAGATTTGTGGAGCATGATATCAGACCTCAGAACCATTTTTAACTTTTTCGTTCGAAGAAAGTAATTAAGGGGTTATTGAATTTGACCTGTACAGCCATGTGTTTCTGCGACTTTCCTGAAAACACGGGCTTACTGCAATTAAATGCGTGCAACTATTTTAGAGGCATTAATTAACATGTCACTTTTCATACAACTTTGTCGCAGTAATAACTTTTTCTTTTCAAACATGCATCGCCCAAATTAACTATTGAGTTTAATTGTCATTCATAAATAGACTACTTAAAATTCTTTATACTATTGTGAAATCTAATCATTTTATATGTTGAATTTTTTAAATAATAAATGAGAAAGTTAATTATTTTTATTTATATATTAAGATTTGATTAAATGATAATATAATTTTTTTTATATTATCAATAAATACTCACATAAGTTCATTTTAAGTGTCTCTTTGATCAAATATATGAGTATTAAAAATTTAAAATTAATAATAATTTAAAGAATAAATTTACTATGATACTCATATTTAATTTAGTTAAAATATTTCCTAATAAAAAGAGAAATAGATAATATTAAAAAGTTATTACTTTTAAAATTAATAAATTATGGTACAATTATAAACACAATAATAAATTTTAACTTGAAAATGATAATGAACAGAAATTTAGAGGAAAAAAAAGTCAAAATAATAATTAAAATGGATCAGACGGACTAACCCTTAAACTCATTAACTTTTCCCTATATCAAGTTATTATGTCAATTAAAGGTGCCATTTTCACAGGATAATCAACTGTCTAGCATCTACTATAATGAAAACAAGGGGAAAAATTACATTGAATCTCTATTTTTAGCGTATAACTGCTTAACGGGTTGGTAAATTAATTAATTCATTTCTGCTTCCTCGTAAATTAATTGAATTCATTTCGTAAAACGACTAATTAACCCATAGAGTTGTGTCCTACAGTGCTACACACAAATGTATATGTAAACGAAGCATAAAATGATGAAAAATTATCGATACGCACAATAAACAAAATTTCATTGTATGAACACGTTTATAATAAGATCAAAAACTCATGAAATCACATTTCATGATATCACCTTATATTGTTTAAATAACATAAACACCTATCAATCTAATCAAAGGGGCAGAAGACATATACCTCTTGGAGTGATATCCATAGAACTTAATGATTGTCTCACAAACAAAAGCCGCACAAAGAACCCATTTTCCAATCCTAGTCTCGTTCTTCATTGCCCTGCAATGAACGGGCACCTTATATGTGTATGAGAGTGGATGATAGTGTCATTGACTTTTGGTGAAAGAGAATCATAAGCTCAAATTGTTTTTCTGTATTTTTACCGTAAGTTCCTCTCTATTTATATAAAATAAATAGGTTATAACTTTTATTTTTGTAATAACATATATTAATTGATAGATACTCATCTAATAAATAAATTTCACGTAAATTTTAATTAATTCAAAAAAAAAAATTCTTATTTTAAATGTGAATATGTAAATTTTGTGTGGTACAAAATTGACATATAAATATAAGTCATCTCATGTCTTACATTAACATAGTATTAAAAAAAAAACAAAATGTCATTGACACAAGTTTTTAAAATATGGACTTTCCATATATTAAAAAAGACTCCCACCATAGATTTGACTGCGGAATGTGCTAGCAACCCTGCAATCAAATTACAAGTTCAGTCTGATAATTAATGTATAATTAACAGGCTTGATTATAATTAATTCATTTTTGACTAGTACATTTTTTATTGTGTATGACTAACTAGATTCATCACTAATTGACAATGAGAAATAATATCAACCTTGTGATATTACTAGAAATCATTTCTAAACCTAAAGTAAAATTTCCAAAGTACCCTTGGCTCTCACAAGTCACAGGTAACACAACATGTCATGACTAACCAAGTAGTGCAGAATGTATCAATTAACATTCTAATGAACCACTGA
This sequence comes from Nissolia schottii, assembly GCA_003254905.1. Classification (NCBI taxonomy): domain Eukaryota; kingdom Viridiplantae; phylum Streptophyta; class Magnoliopsida; order Fabales; family Fabaceae; genus Nissolia; species Nissolia schottii. The sequence continues at coordinate 266,706 of QANU01075037.1, read as the reverse complement.
GCATATTGGCCACGCACTTGAATCCTTTTATTACAATATTCCGATCTAGCCAGCGTCATGGATAATGTCAAACCCTATAGCTCAGACCATATGGACTCTCTAGGTTTCTATTCTTTGATCAATGACAAAGTGTATATATTCGGTTGTTTTCCTCACTTTAATTCCATGTTTTAGTGTCAAACTGTATATAAGAATAAGGAATTAACAAGAACGTGTGTTATGTCCTCTTAGAATTTAGTTTTGTGAATTGTGAATAAATTGTGTCATTTTATGGAAAATAATTACTTAAGGATCCTATGCGTTTAACTGCTCATTCTTTGAGTGTTGTTTTGCATAAGAACACACTTCAACACTAGAGATTGAACAAGAATTCAAGGAAGAACAAATGATGATTGCCCCCAAACTCTATTTCAAGCTCCGTAGCTCGCAATTACAACATAATAAAGTTTGGGCATCAAGTTGAGCTTTTCCTGCGTGATTTACAACTGTTACGTTGTTTCAGTACTTCAAGCATAAAACGAGTTATAGATTTCAAAATCTTACACATCCTGTATGGTTGCAAATATAAAATAAATATATACAACTTTGATGGAGAGCTCAAGAACTGAATCGAATGTCTACTTACACCTCCTAAAAAGGTGTAGCCTTGACATTATAATACATTACAGAAAAAAAAAAGCTAAACTTTTAACAAAGTGTTGATTCTTAACAAATACTATAACTTTAAGGGTTTTGCATCACTTTTATGAGGTGACCTAATTGAGTGTAGCCTTAGGTACTATAAAATGTAGCCTTTGATCAATAAAAATGTAGTCTTTAAGGCGTTTGGTATGAGGTAATATATCTAGATTACCGATAATCTAACTTTTAAATTACCTAGTAATCCGCATTGATTTGTTTGATACGACATGATTGCCAGTAATCTAGATTACTCAGGTAATCCACATTGCCTTTAAAGTGGTAATGTGGATTATCTCCATGGACGGTGTCTAATAATAATAATAATTATTATTATTATGATTATTACTATAAAATTAATAATTATTATTATTATAAAAAAATAAAAACAAAAATAGTAATAATAATAATAATAGAAATAATAATAATAATAATAAAAGTAACAACAATAATAATAATATGTAATATATATTGCTTCGTAATCTTTTTTATATACCAAATAAGGTAATATAAATTCCTAATTACATGACATGTGTATACCAAACATAACAATGCAACATTACCAGTAAGTTAACAAGTGGTAATCTTTCTAAAAGGTAATCCAGGTTACTTAGTAATCTTAGAGACAATGTACTAAAAGCCCCCTTAATTTATACATAAAGACACACTTTTTTATACATTTTTTAAGTGTAATTAGTAAAAAAGTGTAGCCTTAAATTAATTTTTTTTAATAAAAATACTCTTAAATCAAATTTCTTGTAAAATTATATTGTCAATATTTTTTACATAAATTTTTATGGTTACTAAAGAAAATCAAACATGTGATATTATCATTCTAGTAAATAAATTCTGGATTTTTTTTTACTATCAAGCACCTATTTTTAAGCGACTACACGTGATTTGATTGTCTAAGTATTATTCGCCAAATTTTCTTATAGTTCATACCTAATTCTTACATATCTTGTATTAGCTTTTTAACTCAGTACTATATGAAAAGGACTTAACATGTTTCCTGACAACTATATATTTCCCTTCTTCAATTTGGTGAATAATATACAAACTGGATGTATAATAACTACTACTCCAAATGTCCTTTGCTTAATTTGTCCCATTCATTTCGCCAAACCATCTTTGCTCTAATTGAAAGCAATGACACAATATATAGAGCTGCCGAATTTTGTGCTTTAAATTTTGTCCTTTTAAATTTAAAAACAAAAACTATTGAACCTTCGAAAGAAATAATTTCAAGAATGAACATGCTTTTCTTTTTTTCGGTAATGGAATGAACATGCTTTAATGAGACTTACCTACATACTTTTTTTTCAAATCGAAAATGTTAGAGAACTACAAAGTTTGTAATAAAAAACAGTTATCAAAATTACGCAATGCATATTAATTCTTAGATAAATAGGCAGTAGGTTATACTGCCTCATTTTATTCTNTTCAATTTTTTTTTGTCCATGTAGCTCCTTTGTTTTTCCCATCAGAAATTGAAAAAAAAAAAACATTTCAAAGACAAAGATAACATTTTTATTTTTTTAGAGATTAAGTTAGACACCAAAACATTTTTCAAAGACCAACTTAAACATTAACGCTCTATATATGTATATCATGTGGCATGCTTATTAAGTTTTGATAAACAAACAGGTCATGCTACCTCATTTTATCTAACCATCATTATAAAGCGATTTGAACCTGTGCAACACACAAGCTTAAAAAACATTTTTTTTTAATGCTAGCTTGAAATTTTTTTTTGAAACTTTGTAGTCTTAATAATCAATTTATGAAGTTATTACATTAGTAAAATTAAAACATTTGATATGAATGGAGAAAATCAATGGGATGATCCGTAAGTTTTAGTCTCTTAACCAATGGTTTCAAATTTGAAGTATGTGAATAGAAACAAACTCTTGCCAAGAGATTTCTTCCCCCTTCAAGCTTCAGTCTAGTTAGTTGAGTTGAATTAGTTATATTTTTGATAGAACCTAGATATCAGTAGTTCAATCTCAGGGCCTAAAAAAGAAAGCATTTGAATGAAATTGGTAGAAAGATTGACAATTGAAGAAATTATAGTTGTAAATGAGTAGTAGAGAATGTAAATAGACAAAATGTTTAAATATGTTTCGGGTCCTTAACAAAGTTGAGATTAAAATTAGGTTCCTAAATATTTTTGTTTTTTTAGTTTTGGTCTAAACATATCATAAATTAAAAGGTTTTAGTTTTTGACGTTAATCGAACTCTATGATTTTAGTCCTTATCATTACTAAAACTCTTTTAAATGCTAACATCTAAAGTGTCATATTAACAATGTACATGTGAACAAAATAAATCCACCCAACTCATAATTCAGCGCAAACCCAACCCATAACCCGCTATTTGATCTGATTTTGGATGGTAGGTGGGTCATGATATAGGGGTAAATTTGGGTCAAATAATAGGTTACGGGTCAGGTTATGAGTCGAGTGAGTTTATTTTACTGACATGATATAGCTGGCCTGACATTCTATTAACCATATCAGCAATTAACATAGTTTTATTAACAATAGATTAAAACCGTGTAATCTATGATATGTTTAAACTAAAACCAAAAACATAATTTTTTAGGGACCTAAACCAAATTTCAGAAATTTGTCAGGGATCTAAAACATATTTAAGCCTAGACAAAATAAGCAAAGACAAACAATTTAAAAAATTGTCACTATCTTGGGACAAATTTTTATAGTAATTCTTTTATTGGAGATAAGGACTAAAGTTGAATATTTAATTTGTCTATCTATGAGCTAGCTTTTAGAGTTCAGTTAAACTCAAGACAAAGGGTAAAAAACTTCCCTACGCTCTCACACTTTTTATGAGCAAAGCCAGATTACGGTTAATTAGCCCAATCAAGGAAAGGTTAATTAATTGCCCTTAAAATCTTTCATCAATTCATTAATTCAAGTCGCTTATTAGTAATAGTTATTAATTGACCAGATCATATATAGTCTCTGTTAGTCCATCACTATCTTCTGCCGGCATCTTGTCACAAATTTCTCTCAGCCACTATTCTCACGCCTTGCATTTCATTTTCATGCTCATATTTTTGTCCTCCCCGCGTCAAACAGTGTCCATGCTAGCTAACACTATCTATCTCCAAAATATTGTGCTTCATATGTGCTCCACGTGTCAAGATCCTGTTACTGCCAGAAACTTCTCTCAGGGGCTTTTTTGTAAAAAGGAATAGAACTCACAAGAAGTGCTTTCACGAATACGTGCAAAGTTGAATAATGAGAGCGAAACGACAATTGTAAGTGTCATTTTCTACAGGTTGTGCGTTTTGTACACTCTTGTAGGGAGATTCTACTGCCCTCACAATCAAGAGTAGAAGGTTTTCTGGTTTCATTTCGTGCTATTTATCCTCTTTCACAATTTATTTTTTTAATTCTTGACGATTTTTAAAATTAAGTTTACCGAACTTTGTTATTATTTCATATTTCTTATGATATTGACAATCTTTCCAATCATTAGATGATTGACTAAAGCCAATTTATACATGTTTATCTATTTGAAGATCAATTAACTTAAGATAAATGGCTTCGCTAATATTGTATTAAAAAATAGTTAATATATCGCATTAAATCACATGACACATTGATATAGTATATTAGATCATGAAATGATGACAAAACTTGATGAATTTAGTTTTAAAAATTATGAAAAATAAATTAAAATTAGTGTGAGAGAGAGTAAATACTCTGGAGGGTACGTGAGAAATCTCCTCAAAAGTATATATTTGCAGAAGATCCATATACTCGAGAGTTTGTAAGTCAGTAAAGGTTCGAGACGTTTGGGTAAAGTGTGGGTGTTGAGTCTTGAGCATACTTGGTGAGCTGACCCGAGTTAAATACATGGGTGGTCGGTGGTCACAGCGTGATTTCCGCTGGGAGGAGCCACCTCGGGCGTGATGCCAGGCGGTGATCGTGCTGAGTGATTCTTGCTGTGTATCGGGCGTCGGGTCGCTGTAAGCAGGTCGGATAGATCCGTGGAGAGTAGTGTTGCAGCGGGTGGCGGACCCGAGGAATAGGCCTTCAAGGCCCAATCCGTAACAGATTTGATCCTAATAAGAAAATTTACAAAGTTCACATCAAAAAGAAAGGGAAAATTTACAAGATTTCAACTTTGTTAGCTAAGATTGTTTAAGATTTTATAAGCAATGTTATATAATTTTTTATAAAGTTTTCACAATAGGGGATGAGAAATATTACATATCTTGTATTTAATTATTTGAAAAAAAAATTAGGGGATGAATAATTTTATAAAGTTTTCATAAATTATGCTACAAATTTATTTATATTAAAAAATTAGTTAAGATAATGGTTTTCATGTGACAAAATTAATTAGTCATAGAATAATTTTCTTAATAATATAAGGGAATGGCACCATTTTTATCCAGTAGATGCCAAAAAGTACAATACACAATTATTAATTTACTTATATTATAATACATGTTAGTCCCTCTGTTACCTTGGTCGTTTCCAAATTTAATGAAGTCATGCACATAATCCCTTTGAAATGACCTGTTAACACTATTGTGACACAAAACTACTTCGTTTTGGGCATTTCACACTTACCTTGAAAGCAACATCACTCTATGGTGGGGTGATATTGGACCAGGACTGCAACCAATTGATTGACGTCATTTCAGTGTCATGGTGGAGTTAAGGGATCATCTCAGGGAGTTAACAGTCCACGTGTGCAGTTCCGTTAGGTTTGGGACACAACCAAGTAATTGAGAGGCTAACGTGTCTCTTTCTGTGAATGGTGAAAGATTTTATCACCTACAAAAATGGTGAGTGATCAAATAAAATATTCTATCTTGTTATTTTATTATTTTCATGTAAAGTAAGTCTTATACACAACACGAGCTATTGCACTAGTTTTAAATAAGATATATCTATTCATTCATGTTCATATCTGCCCTATTAATCTTTATATGATTGTGCCTAAATTTGATACGGTAAAGTTATGCCTATAAAAAGAAATGTTTAGTTAACAAGTATTCTTGTTAAGAAAATTAAAGTGGTATGATTTCATTGAAAAAAAATAAAATTAACAAATTTTAAATTCAATAAAAGGTATTAATATTCACAAAATATTTCACTTGTAATGGTACAAGAGTTTTTAGCGAAACCCATAAAAAAAATATAATAATATTTCAAACTACATTACGTTCATGGGAAAGAGTACCCAGGCCAGGATGAGTAGTTGAAAGCGATCCACGGTAAGATTAGTAAGTAAATAAATAAGTGACTTAGAAAGTAACCCTATATAAAACTAACCGTGACACCAAAACCAATGGTGCATTTGATATTTTGTTGACTAATTGAACAAAAAGCCACAAAGAAAGAATGGCAGTAAGAATTAACAGCATCTGTATGTGTGCAAATCTAAGAAACACTAAACACGCCAACCCAAGCAAATGCTGGATATGAAGGTATAAAAGGGTGTACTCGTTGATTGAAGCATGAGGAAAAACAAAAGGAAAACAAAAGGTTAAAAAATATAACAGAATGTTCTCTCTCTTCTATCACCCCCGTTTGCACATGTGTGTATGTGTGGGGGTGCAACATCCCTATCACCTGCGAGAGACAACCTGCAATACAACCAATCAATGACTCTAACTTCGGCTTTCCCTTTGCCCTTTTACAACTCTTGGTTTGGGTAATTTCTTGAGTACTTTCCATCATACACTTATGCTTTGTTCTTTTACCTTAAAAACTTACCATTCCATTATATTATTTAGATATATTACTCGACCCTTCTCTAAAGTTTACTTGAATTATATTAACTCCCTCTTTATTTATTTAAGTGACATTTACTTCTTCTGATGAAGACTAATTTTTTTTTAATTATAATTATAATTGGAAATCATTTATTATTGAAGTGTTTTGCTTATTATACACCCTCACATTTTTATGTTCAACAAACTTCACACAACCATCTTTTGATCTCTTTTGCGCAAGAGAGGGCCTGAGAGGAGATTGTCAAGTTGGCTAAGCGTAAAAGTGTGAGAGGCATAATGAGTAAAACACCATAATAACAAATAATGTCTAATTATGTTATTATTCTAGAAAACTAATGTTGATAAGAGGAGGTGAGTGTTGCCTAGATAAATAGAGGGTATCAACATAAATTTATTGAATCTCATCGAAGTTCAATGTAAGTTATCCTATTATTTATACATTAAAATTAAATATTTAAATCTTTTTACATTAGAGAAAATTTTCAAACTTCTCAAAGCATTTCACTAGGTAATGAATAACTAATTATCAGAACATTGACAACAAGAAGATATTGCGTACAGCAATACTTTAACACCAAATTTAACATCTGTTTCACATAAACACACACAACAATACTTTTTTTTATTTATTTATTTTTGATACATGTGATATCTTGATATTCACTGATTCTTGCATTTGTATATTGTGTAACCCCCACACCCACATAATTTCCTCTCTCTCTCTCTCTCTCTCTCTCATAGACACACATGCGGATACTGTATTTATATATTGCTCTAACAACAGCCGTGGCCTAAGTAAGAAGCAAACCGTCTAAACATTCACACCATGAGAGACCCTCAGTCCAACTTGTACGCTGCAGGAAGCTTCAACTTCATGCCCCTAAACCCTCATCACTACTACTCTTCTTCTAATTTCACCCCTAATTATCACCAATCCAACGACACCCTCTTCTCATCCTCCTACCTTCCTTACACATCAAACACCATATCCTCCTCCTCCTCATCCGCGGCGCGGCGCCCTCCTTCCCCTCCTCTCAGAGAGGCCCTCCCTCTCATAAACAGCATGAGGGGCAGCGCGGGCGCCGTGGCGGAGATACAGGAGGAGGAAGAGGACAAGAGAAGGGACAAAGACGAGATCAGTCCCGTTGACGTTGACGACGACGATGGGACTAATGTGACGGTGGCACTGCGCATAGGGCTTCCAAGCATGTCTACTGATTATGAAATATTGGGGGCAAGGAATAGTAAAGAGGAAGTGATTATTTCTGAGCAGCCGCAGCAGCAGCAGCACCACCATAAGGCTCAGCAGTACTGGATCCCCACACCTTCTCAGATCCTAATCGGTCCTACTCAGTTCTCGTGTCCTCTCTGCTCCAAGACTTTCAACAGATACAATAATCTCCAGGTATGGCCGGGGCCGTACTCCATCTTTTAAAAAAAAAAAAACACATTTATTAGCTTCTTTTCTTCGTGGAAGCTCCCCAATTTTTACAAGAATAATTATTTTTTTTTTCTTTTCTCCTTTTTCTAGAGGTTAATTAATTATGTGTTTCATCATTTTGTTGCCTTTGTACTTTTCATATCTGAAAGTGGCTGTAGCTAGCTAGCTATTCACTCGGTTTTAACTTTTAACCCTGCAATCTGCAAATAGTTTTGTTTTCATAGTTTTGTTTTCCTTTGGAGAGAAAAAAAAAAAAAGCTGCCCTCGAAATTGTGAATGAAGAGTAAAACAAGCTACAAATAATTATTAGTAGCGCTTCTTTGAGGATCCAAAAACTTAAGCTCATGATCATGATTTTATATCTTAACATGCTTCCTCACACAAGAATTTAATCTTTTTGCCTGAACTGCAGATAATATTTAAAAATGAGTTAACAAGTATTGAATTCTAGACTACTTAATCATAAAGGCTCTAATATCATTTTAAAAATTATCTCTCGACACCGTTTGAAAGCTGTCTATAGAGGCATGAGCTGTTTATGATCAAGAGCATGAACTTTTTCCAGTTGTAAAATGTACTGTGCATTGTTAAAAGAAATTCGGAACCATGTCTGTGAAGATCATTATCAATGGAACCTCAGGTGTGTTGAGAATATATAAAGGGCGACTAGAGTCCCCTTTTCCCCACGATGTAATTTAATCAGTAGAATTTAGAATAATTTATATATATATATATATACATATATATTTAATATCTGAATGTTGTACAGATTGTACGAACTTCTAGCTGCCGCTAATTTGTCATCTTATTGTGGAAATTAACAACGTGAAATATAACTATTTGACTGGGAAACATTAGTACCTCATAAATTGTCTTGGATTTTTGCCTATATATATATGTGTGGGGGGGGGGGGGAATTGTACTTGTTCTACTCTTCTTCTAGGGTAGTTTGAACGTTGAAATTAATGTACGGCCCTCCATTGATTATGTTAGGTTTTGTTGGTGTAAACTTCTCTGACTCATGATATAAAAATCTTCAATTAAATTCAGATGCACATGTGGGGGCACGGATCTCAATATAGAAAGGGCCCCGACTCCCTGAAGGGAACGCAGCCAACGGCAATGCTGAGGCTGCCGTGCTTCTGCTGCGCGGCGGGATGCAAACACAACATAGAGCACCCGAGGGCGAGGCCCCTGAAGGACTTCAGGACCCTCCAGACGCACTACAAGAGGAAGCACGGGGCGAAGCCCCACATGTGCAGGAAATGCGGCAAGGCGTTCGCGGTGAAGGGCGACTGGCGGACGCACGAGAAGAACTGCGGGAGGATCTGGTACTGCCTCTGCGGGTCCGACTTCAAGCACAAGAGGTCATTGAAGGACCACGTCAAGGCGTTTGGCCATGGCCACGGCGCCTTTGGGATCGATTGCATGCGGGAGGAAGATGACGGGGCCTCTGAAGTTGAACATGATGGGGATTCCTCAATGTAAGAATAAAAAAAAAAGAGAGAGAGAGAGATTGCGGAATTAGCGCGAGTGATTTCTCTCAACTCAACTGCTTTGCCGTATACATATATAAATGTGTTATATGTATGCTTGTGACAGATTGTATAATGGTTTCTTCTTCTTCTTCTTCTTCTGTTTACTGTTTTTGCCTTCAATTTCTGCCGGGTTAGTGGAAGAGTGCCCTTGGTCATAGTCCAAGAACCAAAATATAGTTAGTAAATTTTAAATGAACAATAATTAAACTATTATTAACAGAATATTTAATACCACTTAAAACTTGATTTTGAGTAATCTCCTTGTCTCCTTAATTCTACATATATAAAACAGTTCTTTCAGACTTGGAATAGATCATGTGGCGGTTGAACTAAGAATTTAGTGATTGCTTTTGCTCACTCAGTGAAATGGAACGGAAGGATCCTAATTTAAGTTACAGAAATAAAAAAGTCTCTTTTATTATCTTAGTGAAACATAAAGAAAGAAATATTTCATGTTCATTCCACAGGTTGTCGAATTTCCGCTCAAAATTGTGACAGTGTCTTCTTTGTGTCATTGTATTTATGGATTTGGTGTTTTAATTGATCGATTGCAGGTATTATCAAGAAATAACATTTTGTACATTTAATTTAATTGATTATTATTAATGTTGTTATATCTATATATTATTTAAATGAATATTTTTTTTAACTGTCTAATATCAAACACTACGTATGTTAAGGTAAAAAAAATCTTGGTAAATGTATGAAATAGTATCAATTGAAAAAATTATTTTTATATAAAAAATAAATTTTTATTTACAATACAATTATTATTCTCTTTAATTACATCCACTATACTAAAAAAAATGTTCTACTACAACTAGGGGTATAAATGAAAAAAAAGAAATAATTATGCTTAAATATTATAAATGGAGATATTTCGAATTGCTAAAAATAGAAAATAGACAATTAAAACGGAAAGGAGTGATTAACAAATAGTACAAATATATTATCATTTTAATCTAATATACTAGGGGATTGTTCCGGTACCTTGCTCATAATATGGGGTATCGATACCCTAACCTAAATTGCTACTTGTTAAGTGCATTACAAGTTATTTTTATTTTTATTTTAACAAAAAATTAAATTTATTAACCAACCATTTAATGAAACGTGAGCAAGGTATCAATACCTATACAAATTGGATGGGTACCGAAGGAGAAACCAATATGTTATTTCACACAATATATTTACAAATTTAAATGTGTGGTTTCACTTTAGGATTGCTTCTACATCAAGATAGATTATTACTGTGCAAAACTAAAAAACGTCTAACTGCATCCAATTACATGTAACCTTCATTTTCTTCTTCTCCTTCTTCCTTTTTAACCTCCATTTCCATCTTTCTTCCATATGTAAATCCTAAATATATATAGCATTTCCTTTTCCCATCTCCAACCTCTAGTTCCTCGTCCTCCTCCTTCTACTTCTTTTCTGCTTCCTTTTTCTTCTTCGTTTCAATCATCTTCTTTGTTTTGCTTTCGTTTTCTTCTTTGCAAGACGTTATGGATTTTATTGTTCAAAAGTGTGTGTCTCTGTGTTTTAAAGTTTGTTTCTGTTTGTTCAAAAGTTTGTGTTTGTGAGTACCAAAGTTTTTTCCTGGTAGCTATAAAGTTTGTGTCTGTAAATACCAAAGTTTGTTCATACTTGTTTGAAAGTTTGTATCTGTGAGTATCAAAAATTGTTTCTGGTTGTTGTAAAGTTTGTGTCTATGAGTATCAACGTTTGTTTCTGATTGTTGTAAAGTTTGTGTCTATGAATACCAAAGTTTGTTCTTGCTTGTTCAAAAGTTTGTCTGTGAGTACCAAAATTTATTTTTAGCTGCTGTAAAGTTTGTCTGTATGAGTACCAAAGTTTATTTCTGATTCTTATAAAATTTGTATCTGGGAGTACCAAAGTTTGTTTCTAATTGCTATAAAGTTTGTGTTTATAAATACCAAAGTTTATTTTTAAATCCTGTAAAATTTGTGGTTGAGAGTCGGAAATGGAGTGTGTGGTCATTACCTTTTGCTATTTAATTAGATGTGAGTCTCATTTTATTTTGTTTCTTTAAAAAAATTTCTTCTTCTTTTTATTGTATTTGCTTTCAATTTTTATGCAGTAAAAGAGTGCCCTTGGTCATAGTTCAAGAACCAAATTATAGTAAATTTTAAATAAACAATAATTAAACTATTTAGTATCTTCCATTAAATTTAAAAAATACTCAATATTCTTTTCTTTAAGTCCGTAGAAAAAACTTCTTTATGAAAAAAAATATTATTAATGGAATATTTAATGCCTCTTAAAAATTTATTTTGACTAATCTCCTTATCTCCTTAATTTTATAAATATAAGACAGGCCTTTCAAACTTGAAATATGTCATATGATGGTTGAAATCACATTCTAGGGATTGCTTTTGTTTACTCGATAAAATAAAAGGACCGTAGTTTAAGTTATAGGGATAAAAAGTCTCTTTATTATTTTAATAAAATATAAATAAAGAAATATGTTGTATTCATTCCACAAATCTTCGAATTCCCACTGAAAATTGTGAGTGTCTTCTTTATGTAATTGTGTTTCTGGATTTGATGTTTTAATGTAATAGATTGATTGCATGTATTATCAAGAAATAAAATTTTGTGCATTTGATTTAATTGATTATTATTAAAGTTGTTATATATATATATAATTTAAATTAATATTCCCTATATTTCGTTTTAACTATCTAAAATCAAACACTACATATATCAAAGTAAAAAAAAATCTTGGTAAATGCATAAAATAGTATGAATTGACAAAATTATCCCTATATTAAAAAAATAAACTTCTATTTTCAATACAATTATAACTCTCTTTACATCCACTATACTAATAAATGTTCTACTACAATTAGGGGTATAAAAGGGGGGAAAAAAAAGAAATAATTACATCTAAACATTATGAATGAGTAGATATTTCAAAGCTCTAAAAAATAAAAAATGAACAAGTAAAACGAAACAAAGTGAATATCAAATAGTACAAATATATTATTATTTTAATCTATAATTTCTCCCAATATATTTACAAATTTGAATGTGTGGTTTCACTCTAGGATTGCTTCTACCATGGAGATAGAAGCAATAATATTTTGTGTACAACTAAAAAACATCTAACGCTATCTAATTACATTTAACCTCCATTTTCTCTCTCTTCTTTCTCAGTCTCTGTCACGCCTTCTTCGTTTTTTCTTCTTTTTCATTTTCTCTATGCATTATTCTTTCTTTCTTCTTCTTCTTTTTCCTCACTCACCCTTTATTTTCTCTCTCTTTTTTCATTTATAACCTATGTTTTCATCTTTCTTCCATATGTATCCTCTAAACATAGCATTTCTTTTTTCCTTTTTCCATCTCCAACCTCCAGTTCCACCTCCTCCTCCTCCTTCTTATACTTCTTTTGCGTTTCCTTTTTCCTCTTAGTTTCCATCATCTTTTTTGTTTCATTTTCGTTTTCTTTTTCGGAAGACGTTATGGATCTTCTTATTCAAAAGTTTGTGTCTCTGAGTTCCAAAGTTTGTTTTTGCTTGCACAAAAGGTTGTTTTGGTTCTATAAAGTTTGTGTCTATGAATACCAAAGTTTGTTCCTGCTTGTTCAAAAGTTTGTGTCTATGAGTACCAAAGTTTATTTCTAGTTGTTGTAAAGTTTGTGTCTGTGAGTACCAAAGTTACTTTCTGGTTGCTGTAAAGTTTGTGTCTGTGAATACCAAAGTTTATACCTGCTTGTTCAAAAGTTTGTCTTTGTGAGCACTAAAGTTTGTTTTTGGTTATTGTAAAGTTTGTGTCTATGAGTACCAAAGTTTATTTCTGCTTATTTAAAAGTTTGTGTTTGTGTGTACCAAAGTTTGTTTCTGGTTCCTATAAAGTTTGTGTCAAGGAGTACCAAAGTTGGTTTCTAGTTGCTATAAAATTTATGTTTGTTAGTACCAAAGTTTGTTTTTGGTTCCTGAAAAGATTGTGTCTAAGAGTAAGAGAGAGAGTGTGTAGTTGTTACCTTTTGCTATGTAATTGGATGTAAGTCCCATTTTATTTTGTTTCTGTATTTGATATTGTTTGTGTTTTGGTTATGTAAAGTTTGTGTTCCTGTTTTGAAATGTTTTTTTTCTAAGAGAGGGTTAGTGCACACGGTTTAGTGTGTGAGTGGGGAGTAGGAGAGAGATTGTAAAAGATACTTTTGTGCTATTTAATTGGGTGAGAGTCTCATTTGATTTTATTTCTGTATTCAAGAATGGTTGAGTTTCGGTTTTGTAAAGTTTGTGCCTCTATTTTGAAATGTTTGTTTTCGTGTTTGTCTTTGTGTATGTCGTACCAAGCTATACATTGACTGTATGTTGGACGTTTTTCAATTGTACACCTAGTATTACTATAGATAGAATGTCATTTCTATTCATGCCTACATTCGTTCTCTTTATTTTAGGATAAAGAATTTTATTTCCCTCTCATTGTTTCTTTATCAACAAATCATATATTTAAACGATTAGGATTGATCCTAAGTTCAAACCTCATTGTGACCAATGTAATTTTTGAAGTACAAAAAAAAAAACAAATCATTTATTTCTTTTTAAGTATTTTTCTTTTCCATTTTCCCTATTCATTTATTCTTACTTCTGTCACACCCCAAACTTGAGAGTGACTGCATGTGGGGACATTGTTCCTACGGAAGCTCTATTGTGACTGAAACTATTGTTCATGCAAAATAGTATAATTGTATTAAGTGTATTTTAACTACTTCTTATTACAACTGAAAATATGAAGACCATCTATACATGCATAACTGAAAATAAGTTATCTAACTAAGTGTAACGTCTAAAGACCCTGCATGTGACTCACTAAAGCAATTACTAATTGACACATCGATTCTCCCCTACAAAACGGAGCTCATCGTTGACTCGAATACTAATACTACCACTGCACTAATGGATTAACTCCATGGTCCTCACACCACAATTTGGAGAATTGGAAAATTAATTAATAGGAAGTTGAATCATGCACCTATCCAAAAAATTTCTTATAGAAAATCTCATTTTCTTTAATAAAATTTGACTAAAGTATGAATCGATTCTCTTTTGGTCTGGTTTAATCTCATCCATTGAATTTTCAAGAATTAATCTAATCCGTTAATAGAGTTTTGGTGGGAAAACAAACTCTATTAGATTGACACATCAACATCTAGTTTGCTTGGATTACTTGCCTATTAGTATATGAATAGGATATGCTAGCGAGCTTAACAAGCATTCTCTCTCTCTGCCAAACAACATTTTTTGTATGAACTCATTGAGTTGTAGAAATTAGAATTAATTATTTAAAGAGTCCTGCTATACGTACACCAAAAAATATATACCATACATATATCCTATATTTATATACATAAAGTTTGTGTTTTAATGTCTGTAATGTTTGTGCACTTAATTAAGTATAATTGAGAATATCATCTATAAGTTTGTAATGTTTGTGCACTCATGAGAATAAAGTTTGTGCATTATTAATGGTGTATGTATGAGTGTATAAAATTGGGTGTACATGTAGCATTTTGTTATTTAAAATTTGAACTCGTTTGAAAAAAAATCGTCATAATTATTTAGTAAGTATCAAGGTTATTCGTGGAAAAATGAATCTGGAGGAAATCCCCTTTATATGTGTAATAGATTAAGCTTTATTTACTATATATACACACACGCACTCGCACACACACAATCATGACGTCTAGGTTCAAACTTTATTGATAATATTAATGGAATTTGGATACTCTTCTTTTCAAAATGAAAAGAAGAGAGTTATGTTTCTCATCTCACAATTCATTTACATGATGATGTCATGTTGATATAATCTCTCCATTTAAATGAACAGTGAGATTAAAAACATAACATTCTCCTTCTCATTTTGAAAAGAAGAGGATCTTGAACCCCATTGATCAAGTGGTGAAAGGTTGAATAGCACGCGAGTTCTAGAGTTCAAATCTTACTCTCATTACCATTGCACCAAAAGAAAAATTAAATATCTTTTTTTTTTGGGCCAATCCAACGTATAACAAGCTTTATTTTTATTGAGACAGCCCACTGCCTCACACTTAACCCAAACATTTTTAAATCATAATGGTCTATATTTATTATTTGGCTTCGTGTACAAGCCCAAAGTAATTAAAAACTAGCACATCAACGTCCCTTGCTTGACCAAAAAAAGAAAAACACCCCTTCTGTTTCATCCTTTTTTTTTAGATTGTTTGTCCGGTATCCAAGGCTTAACCTTGACTAATCCGGGTCGACTTGGGTCGCGCACCTGATTATGGCGGGTGAGTCTCCCAACGGGGATAACTGCGTACACAAGGTCTCGAACTCGAGACCTTGCTTAAGCGATACCAAGCCGCTTACCACTTGGACCAACCCCATTGGTCTTCTGTTTCATCCTTTGATCTCCCATGAATATATACTACATCAATTTTTTGTTTCAGGAACTCAAGAAAATTCCAAAAATGTTCGGTTTTCATACATCTACCGACCTTCCTAAGCACAAAAAGGGGATATCGCATCTCCCCCACCGCCAACCTGAGCTAGGTTACGTGAACAACAAAAACGGACAACTATACATGGATAATAAATTATGTGGAGCCTATCAACAATTAAAAAAATGAAAATGTTCTAATCTTTCTCTTCAATTCACACTCTTTTTACATGCGCGTACAATCATCCACTCGTACTCAAAATACTTTTTACTTTTTTCTAACATTTAAAAATACATAAAACCAACAAAATAAAAAACAATCAAACCTCTATAAATCGACAAACCAACAACTTAACATTGAGAAATCAACACGCTAAAATTATGACAAATAATAAAAATAAATCAGTATGAGTGAGATAGGGATAAGGAAGTGATAAATAAACAAAGATACCAACATCTTGTAAATTAATAAGAGTCGTGTTAGTTTTTTTTAGTCTTGGTGGTTTCTTATTTAATTAACAAGAGCCGTCATAGTTTTTTTTATCAGTCATGTTAGTTTCTTTTCTCGAACATGTTGATTTCTCTTAAAAAAATGTTGGTTTCTTTTTTAAAACAGAGTTAAATCATGTGAGTAATTCATTCAAGTTGTTACGTTCCTTTATTTCAGTGCGTTGGTTTCCTTTCCAGTAGTCTTGGTTTGCTTTTTGTCCTTCACACAAAAAATCTGTATATTGGTGGAGTAGAATTAAATTAACACAAGTTTAACTTGTTAAATTAAGCGAAGTCATATTGGTTTCTCTTTGTGAATTAAAAATCTAAATTGTGTTTCTAATAACAAAAGAAATCAACATCTTAAAACAGAGAAATTAACACGCTAAAATAGAGATAAACAAATAACAAGAAACTAGTACCAGTAAACCATCATGCTAAAATAGATCAGTATCTTAAAATGAAGAATCCAATAGCTTAAAACAGAAAAACTAATACACTAAAATGAAGAAACCAACATCTTAAAACATTAAAATGAAACAAGTACAAGTAACAAAGAAGAAGTTGTAGGAACTTTAAAGGATGCAAAATCGCAAACAAACAAAGAACGAGTTCGTTCATCCAAGAGGAGGTGATGAAGAGCTTTGAACAAGTAAGGAGCAAGGGTCCATTAATGTTTTCATTTTTGTTTCTCTGATCTGGTTCATTCTTGCTTTTATTTTTGCTTCCCAGACATGGAATAAGAGAAAGAGAAAGAAAAGGTGAGAGGAAGAGGAAGAGGAAGAGGAAGAGAGAGAGAGAGAGAGCATGTGAGGTAATACAAAGAGAATAATTTTTTTTAATTACATATGAGCCAACATAATTATTGTATTTTATAATAATTTTATCTTGTTATTATATTTAATATCTTGTCCACTTATAATTGTCAAAAATATTGTTTATGCAGCATTGCTGCCACCAGCCCACACAGCCCAAAAGCCTCGTGCACACTGCCTAAGGGTAATGTACCCTCCCCCAGACTTAGCTTTCCTGCTTTAAACGTTAATCATCACATCAACTGATTCAAATGTAACTTTATTAGCTGGCCTTCAACTATGCATTTTTAATCATCATTAACACAAATCAAAGAAAGATAACTATCTCATTCCTAAATACAACATATGCAAGAAAAAATGGCAAGGAAAAAAATTTGACACGATAGTTCAAAGAAAGAAAAACTGATGAATTTATGTCGTGCCATCCATATATGAAATCCAAATCTGGTAGGAATGGCGAAGCTAGTAGATGCATTTAAAGGTGTACTAATTCGTCACTAGCCAGCTAGTTTCTCCCACACTTCCTCATATTAAGAAATGATATATCCTTATAATTATTAAATGAAATTAAAAAGTAAACGCAATCAAATTAATATTTTAAGATCTTAAAAAGTAATTGATTCTTACTTTACTTAATAATTAGGAGCATATTTAGAAGGATTTGTCACAAATCATTTCTCTTTAGATAAACGAATTCTATAAATAATCTTAATTTTTTTAACTAAGACATTTTTGTGAGAGAGAGAGAGATATAACTTTGGGAGGATTAAGAAAACACTATCCTCTTAAAAGAGTGAGTTTTATCTAATTACCAAACTAAAAAGGGAATTTTATGCATAAGAAACTAGGAAAACTAGGGTGTTTGACGAATAAGAAGTAATGTCAACTAAGTTCGATCTCAGATTATGAAAATATTAGTCTTTGAGGTTATCAAAAGTAGGTTAAGTCAATCTCTGAGAGAGACTAATTTGATTTATGTTGAAGGATTAGCTTGATCGACCGTTAACAACTTCAGAGACTATGATTGCCATTTTCATATCATAGAGACAAACTTGATTGATGCTAAGTTTACTTAATGAATATTTTAAACTAAAATAGTAGGGTGAGTTTTTTATCCATCTTATGGCTCGAGTCCTTCCGTTTCATCGGGTGAAGTAACAACCACAAGAATGTGGGCTCTACGGCACTAGGCAAGATACCTTACATGGATGGATCAAATAAAAGCCATTACATCCTATCACAAACAAGCAATTAAAATTGAATTCTTCTTTAATTGTTTCAAAATAATAACATTCAGTTATTCAGTTATTATTTCTAAAAATATACTCAATTAACCAAAATGAAATCAAAAAGCAAACCAGGTACCTCTAACAATGCAACAAGGCTGCCAATCTCTCTGCGTACCAGAAATGACAGCCTCTCTCTGTGAGCCATACCTCTGCAGTGGCTCACACAAACAACCAACTTACACAACATCATAGCATACAATTCCAATATCGTACTCCATCAAAAATAACAACAGTTAACATTCAACTACTTGTGGAAATCCACGAAATGAAAAGAGAACCAAGTGAGAGATCAGAGATCAGACAGTAGAACTAATCAAGTTTTCTTAGCCAGAAGAGACAAAAGTGAACAATTTTTCCAGCAAGGCACGAAAATAAGGACATTACAAAGATGAGAAGATGCAGATCAAAGATGAGCCGAAACACACAAACTGAGTGAGGATATAAACCAAGACAAATCCTAGACTTACAACTGTTAAGATATAAATCATTAAATTGCCTCTTCCTAACAGTTTAAGCTTTTGAGATGTCACGCCTTCTACAACCATGATTTACTATTCAATTCTTGTTGACCTCATTTCTAAATATTCCCTCCCTTCAAGCCGAAAGAACACAGGCGTGTGCTGTGTATTACGATATAAAAGCATTCAATTGCCTCTTGGCGGCATCTATTTTCAACAGCAACACGTGCTGCTAATATGACCCAACGGTCTTGAAAGAGTCATGGACATGCCTCAACATGTCCTCGTCCCTATTCCATTCAGGCGTAGGAGCATTGACAAAATGGGCATAAAGCTTGTTCTTAGCGCAGGTCACGGAGATCAAGCTGTGGGTCCCAACCCCGTCGATCTCGTAAACGTAGTACACCTGTCCCTTATCGTCCCTCACCTCCTCTGATTTCAGGCTCTCCGCGTTGGCGATCAGGTCCTGCAAGTCCACGTCAGACAGTGCCAGGTTGTTCAGGACCGCGTCCTTCGGCGCCAGCTGGCGAAAACCGGTGAGGAAGGTTAGGTACTCTTTCTCCGCCTTCTTCTTCGGGTTGTAGAACTCGCTGTCCGTTCCGTTGGTTCCCTTCTCAACCTTTTAAATTGACACGTATGTAACTTAAAAAGGTTAGTTATAACCGCTTACCTTACCATGGTTAGTTAGTTGCAGCTAATCCTAACTGCGGTTAGCCTCATCAGTGAGAGTTAGCATAACATTCATTTCTCATAATTTAATAACCACCTTGGAGACCAGCCGCTCCTTCCAGCCCGACGGCACGTCGTACACGTACTCCGCGGAGTCCTTCTTGCTTGAGTTGCCGCCGTATCCGCCGTAGTTGGCGGCGCTGGCGGCGGTTCCGTAGTAGACTTGGTAGGTGGGGTCGGGTGATGCGAGGGAAGGTGGTGCGGCAGTTAGGATTGCGGCGATTGCGGCGGCGGCGGTTAGGGTGGCTAGGGGCTGCTTGGAGGGAGGTGCGGGGAGGAAGGGTGGAGGTTGTTGGGGTGGTTTTGGTGTTGTGGTGGTGGTGGTGGTGGTGGAGGAGGAGGCGGAGGAGAGAATGGCTGATGGTGATGAGAATATGGAGGCCATGGCGGGTTTGGTTTTGGATGTGTGTGCTGTGGGTGTGGAAAATTGTTGCTGTGTGATGTTTGGCAAGCGCTATTGCTATCCAAACGTTGGAGTTTGTTGGATTTCTTCTTATCCACAAGATGGAGGAGCCATAGGATTTGGGCTTACGTGGATTGCTTAAAATTCTTTTTTTGTGTTACTATTGGAAAAATTCCGATAAAATAAATAAATGCACATTTTGAATCAATTATAAAGTTGTTCCTAAAATGAATTTGTTTTTCTTATATAAAGAATCAATTTACTCATATGATTTGGGCTTATGTGGGTGCTTAAAATCCTCTCTTGTGTTAATATTGGAAAACTTCCTACAGTAAAATAAACAAAATAGCGCATTCCTACAATGAATCAATTGCAAAGTTGTTCCAAAAATGAACAATTTTTCTTATAAAGATAGTCGATTAATTCATATTTTATTTTTTATTTTTTTAATTGGAAATCGATCTAATCGGCTTCCAATATTTTTAAAAACAAAAGTCGATTTTAATCAACTTCTTTATATTGTGTCCAAAATCAGATCTATAAATAGAGGTACATGCTCATTTGTAGTGTGTACCACGGTTTATGTTTTTTTTCCTGTGAATTAGAGGAAAAAAATGAGTGAGGAGTTAGTAGATATTTTAGTGTATTATAATAGTGAGAAAAAAAGGAACAAGACATAATTACTTTTTATTCCTTAAATCAATCTTGGGTGGCTATATACCCAAGTATTACTTTGTCACAACTCTAATCCATTATAGGGGAAGAGTATGAGAACTGTAGGAGCTTTAAGAGAGTGCTATATAGGATGCAACTGGTGTTGGTCAACTGTTAATGTTTCATTCTTTTGAAATTAAGAAAGATGACCACGTTAGGCGCATGTTTCATATGTATAAGCGGTTTAGCAACGTACTCACCATTATTGAGCTCCTTGTTGAGCTTGAAGATGTTCGCTCAAGCTCTGATGCCTCGAATGCTGGTTCATCGTTTGTGTCGAACACCAATCCCTCCACACCTCTAATCGCTTATTATGCACCGCCTCTGAGCCTTGCATATCTTGCCAGGGATGTCCCTTATCCAGTGTCGAGTGGTGACTATTATGGTAATGGTGACTATGATGATGGTGGTGATGATGGTGTAGTGCAGCCGACACTAGTACCTCTAAGAAGTGTACCAACTTACTATCAAGCTCAGCCTCAACCTCCACTGTAGCCTCACCATCTCCCTAGTTACTACACCACTTAGCCTCAGCCTCAGTGTTGTGACGAAGTTTCAGCATCAACATCAGTAGCAATATCAACATTGGGATCATGATCAGGATCAGGAGCAAGTAATGATTTGTATATTGGTCAACAGTTCCCAAACAAGGAAATTGTGTTGTTTGCTATTAAAAACTATAGCTTCCACAAAGGCGTGCAACACTGACAAAGGGAAATTTCGATACAGGTGCGCTATGGCAGAACAAGGATGTGCTTGGTCAATTCAAGTGACTCTAAGGGAGAAGTCCCAAATGTGGGAAGTGAGAAATTTTATTGATGAACATACTTGTCTCTTTTCTACTTTACCAAAGAGTCAACCACAACTGGATTCTACACCTGAAAAAAAAACTTTAGCTCAAAAACCTGAAAAGGTGGCCTAAGCGAAAGTAAGGGAGAAAAAGAAAGATCTCATTAGGTCGAAAACCTGAGAAGGCGACCTAAGCAAAAATTAGGGACAAAAAGAATAAGCCTGTTAGGTCGAAAACCTGGAAAGGCGGCCTAAGCAAAAGTTAGGGCAACTAAATTAGGCGAGAATGAATATGGAAAGGCCTTGTCCACAAACCTCAGAGAAAGCCAAACTGGGGCAGTTTTTTTAGGCTCAAGATGCTCCCTTTCAAGTACCCAAAGAACCTGACATTGGGGCAAATTTTGGCAATGCTCAAAAAAAGGAACATCGAATTAATGCTTACGATGACCATTCCTAAATAGGGACTAATCAAAAGAGTACTAGGGAAACCCAGTTGAGGAAATTGTTTGTATCACCCTTCCTATGCTTTAGCCACTTGAAATCCGTATCACCTCCTGAATATCTAATAAAAAGCCTTTTCGTCAAATAACCTTGTTTTCATCATGTTTGTGAATATTTGTTACACATTGCTTCAAAATTAAGTGAATCTAAGTTTAGTGTCATCATTTAATAATTTTGTGAAAATACTTTAAGTAACACATCAGATTAAGAAAGCTCAAAAAAAAAAGTGAAAAGAAAGAAAAGAAGAAGAAGAAGAAGAAGAAAGAAATACACTTGGTAAAGTGCATGGTTATTCTGCCTGAAAAAGAGTGGAACGTGTCGGCCCTCAGAAACAAAAGCAAAACACCAGGGTGGAGATGGCATAAGGGTATATCAATTTCAAATGTGTCAGTTAAGTCCTAAATCATGGGTTTGATGGTTTAAATCCTCAAGGAAGCATTTTGTTCAAAGTTCAACCGTCGAACTCTGAAAAGGTTTATTTTGAATAAAACAGGTTTCCATCCAATCAAATTCAAAAAAAGAAAAAAAAAGAGAGACATGAAGAAAAAAATGGTTTCCTTTGAAGATCGAGTCTTTTTTGCTATTCATTTGAAACCATGTCTAGTTGGTTTGCGAATTTTACTTTTCTGCTATTTGTCAAACCCATGTCCAATTGGTTCGCGAATTTTACTTTTTTGTTGTTCCTTGAACCCATGTCTAGTTGGTTTGTGAATTTTTACTTTTATGTTGTTCGTTGAACCCATGTCCAGTTGGTTCGTGAAGTTTTACTTTTCTACTGTTCGTTGAACCCATGTCCAATTGATTTGCGAATTTTTTACTTTTCTACTATTTGTTGAACCTATGTCCAGTTGGTTCGTGAAGTTTTACTTTTCTACTGTTCGTTGAACCCATGTCCAATTGATTTGCGAATTTTTTACTTTTCTACTATTTGTTGAACCTATGTCCAGTTGGTTCGTGAAGTTTTACTTTTCTACTGTTCGTTGAACCCATGTCCAATTGATTTGCGAATTTTTTACTTTTCTACTATTTGTTGAACCTATGTCCAGTTGGTTCGTGAAGTTTTACTTTTCTACTGTTCGTTGAACCCATGTCCAATTGATTTGCGAATTTTTTACTTTTCTACTATTTGTTGAACCTATGTCCAGTTGGTTTGCAATTTTTTTACTTTTTTACCATTCGTTGAACCCATGTCCAGTTGGTTCACCAATTTTACTTTCCTGCTATTTGTTGAACCCATGTCTAGTTAGTTCGCGAATTTTACTTTTCTACCCTTCGTCGAACCCACGTCCAGTTAGTTTGCAAATTTTTACTTTTCTGTCATTCGTTGAACCCATGTCCAATTGGTTCGTAAATTTTACTTTTCTGCTATTCATTGAATCCATGTCCAGCTAGTTCACAAATTTTACTTTTCTGCCCTTCGTCGAACCCGACAGTTGGTCTCTTTTGCTGTTCATTCAACCCATGTTCTACTAGTTCACAAATTTTACTTTTTCGCCATTCGTTGAACCCATGTCCAATTGGTTCACGAATTTTACTTTTATGTCACCCATGTTTTCTCCTCACATCTAATCTTTCCATGCATTCCAGACAAAATGGTTGTTCATATCTTTACTCTTTTCTTTAAACGATAATATGAAGAACTATGGTTGTTCATATTCTCTGGTAAGAAATGAATAAAGAGGGGCAACTGTGAACACCCAATTTTGTCTAGTCATTTTCTTTTAACTATTTGTTTAACTTGTGTGCTTGTTATTTTTATTTTTATTTTTATTTTCTCCTTTCCTTTGTTTTTTTCATCTGATCCAAAAATCTATATCTATCTTTATTATATTGATACTTCTTGTTATTATGTTGATATTTATTTTTATTATATTGATATTCACATGGTGAATAAGCTTGAGGTTGGAGTGAGAGTAAAGGGGAGAGAGTCTGACTTGATCGAGAGAAAAAATGTATTAGGTTGATATATTTATAATATGTTGATACTCATTTTTGTTATGTTGACACTTAGTTTTATTATGTTAATACTTATTGCTATTATGTTAGCTTCGCGCAGGAGTGCGAGTGAGAGCATAGATGAGTGAGAGAGTCTGACTTGATAAGAAGACAAAATGACGTGATGAAGAGAGAGTGTAATTTGATGAATAGAGAATTTATTCGAAAGACTATAGTTGGTCTTATACTTCTCAGGCATACCCTATAGTTGAACTTGGATTGGGACGTGGGCGAAATTCTCTTCTTCTGAATCATACCCTTCCTCAAACGCTTAACATTAAACAACTAGTTTTTGAAAGTCTAAGGATTACCTTTTTCAACTCGAAGAGTGTCAACCTCACATGTAAAGAATATTTGGAATAAGTTATTACCAAGGTCCATGATACGAAATCCTTTTTGGTGGCTCTAGACTTCGCCGCGGACTGACTCCATCGTGCTTGTGTTGAAACCACGATCAACCAACATACGACCAATTAGACTTTTCGCGCAATTGACAAAACTTTCATAGATTGCATCTTCCTCGAGCACAAGGAATATATGAATTCGGTTAATCTCAGTTTCTAAATCAGGAGGTCTCCACGTTTGAACAATTTTCACATAAAAAAACGTTTAGTTAAATTAGATTAATGTGCAGAGATTTATTATTTATAATACATTTTATTTATTATTGGATCTAATGATTTTAGACTTTTAATTTTAAATTATTATTCGATTTTTAATACATTTTCAAATATTTTCACTTTTATTTAAAATTATTATTGTTCAGTTAAATTGAACTCTATACATTAAATTAGTCAGCAATGCTTACAAAATTTCCGTTTTTTAAAAAAAAATATTATTTAGTTTTTCAAATTAATGCATTCAATTCGTGAATTTAATGTTAAATAAACTAGGTTGTGTCAAATATACTTATGATATAAATTTGGTAAAATTATATTTTCGGTCTTTTATTTTTTTTAATCTAATTTGTCAATTTTTTCATTTACTTTTATTGTTTTATTAATTTAATTAATTACATTTTAAATTACTATTAAATTGATCATTTTGTGACATGGACATATCAAGCTGATAACAATTTAAAGTTGAGAGTTAATAACTCAAGTAACATTCTTTAATCTTATGCTAAAAATCAAGAGCAATCGAATTTGACTTTTATTAGATGACATATAATCTATTCGATAAAAAAATTATTATTTGCATTAGTAAAAATTTCACTCGTGCCGTCGGGTTCAATTCTAAGAACCACAGCTTGCTGATTCGCGTGGAGTATTTTAGTGGTGAAGCTGGGAATTTGCGAAACTAACCCCAACCGCCAAAATAACAAAACAAAACCCCTCCTACCCCGTTTTTCAAATGGGTCCTCCTCCTCCTTAGGTTTAGCTTTTAGGTTTCGGTCCTAAATCGAACCCCGTGACCGAACGTTGCACTCTGTGATTCCACCGCTCTCTTCCTCTCTTCTCCCTACCCTCCGTCGCCATGTCCGCCAGGTGAGTTTCGAATCCTTCTATTTCTCTTTATCTTCCTTCAATTCCACCGATTTCAAGATTTTGCCTTCTGTCTCATCCAATAATTTATCGATTTCCCTGATGGATCTTTCAGTTTTATGTTCTTTTTTGCTTTTGTGATTTGCATGGTGATGTAATTTATCCTTTAGGTGCGGAAAATGTGGAGTGGAGGGTTTTGTGATTCGCATGACTATGAATGTGTGACATGGAATTTGATTGGGAATATATTTGCTGCTCTTATGGGCTCGAATACCCATTTGATAACTGTTATCTCCCATGATCTGATGCGCCTTCCTCCTTTTTTTTCCCCCTCGTTGTTCTAGCTTGAAATTCATACGGAAAAAGTGTAGTAAAGTGCATTTTCTATTAAGGTGCGGATGGGGTTATTGTTGTTTAACATATAAAAGTGGATTTTGAACTTAGATGTAGGGTTTTGTTGTTGTTCATAATGCTAGTGCTATTTTGTTACCCTTTTTCAATGATTCTTTTAGACTTTCCTGGTTACTTGGTTTTTTTAGATTTTTTTTTTTATTTTAAATTTTGAATCTATGAATTGTTTTAGGATTTGCAAGTTCTATGCCCGTGGAGCATGCTTGAAAGGGGAGCAATGTGATTTTTCTCATGAGAGAAAGGACCCTGCAGTTGATGTACCTGGACAGCAGATATGCACTTTCTATCAGAAAGGACTCTGT
Organism: Nissolia schottii; assembly: GCA_003254905.1. NCBI lineage: Eukaryota > Viridiplantae > Streptophyta > Magnoliopsida > Fabales > Fabaceae > Nissolia > Nissolia schottii. Next base: position 240,441 of record QANU01075037.1, on the reverse strand, counting down.
GCTTATGGTAGTCGATGCAGATATAAGCATGTCAAAGCTTCTCAAGCGTCATCTTCAGCACATGGACGTCAATCCCTTGCCTCGGATTCTGTTACAGCAGCACATACCACTCAAGGAGCACCATCGAGTTGGGTTCCAAGGGCTACAAAGGTGTTTCCATCTGACAAGCATGCAAGGAATTCACATCGTAAGCTTCATGACTCTCTGCGAAATGGTGATGTTGGTGAATCCAGTACTAGTAGTGCTATGCCATCTGAGCATATGTTGTGTACATTTGCCGCTGCCAATTGCCCCTTAGGAGGTAAATGTTCTCGTGTTCACGGAAATCAATGTTTATACTGTAGAAAATACTGCTTGCATCCTACTGATCGAAGGGAAAAGGAGAATCATTTGAGGAGTTGTGACAAAAAGGAAAAATACCTTCAGGTTTTGAAGGATAGTCAAGAAATAGAATGCAATGTTTGTCTTGAGCGTGTTCTTTCAAAACCTAAACCATCTGAATGTAAGTTTGGGCTGCTTCCTGAATGCGACCATGCTTTCTGTATATCCTGTATCCGCAACTGGCGTAGTAGTGCCCCAACCTCTGGAATTGACATCAATAATAGTAATACAGTGAGAACCTGCCCTGTGTGCCGCAAACTATCATATTTTGTCATTCCAAGTGGTATTTGGTATTCTACAAAGGAAGAAAAACAGGAAATTATTGACAACTACAAGGCAAACTGCAAGTAATTTCTTATCTGTTTACATTCCCCTGTGCATAAACTGAAATTTATTTTTTCCATTGATTGGTAGCTTTGAATTTTTTATTTTTTTCCTGTTATGGCTGAATATTCCCGAATTGCTGTATATACCCTGTATCCCCCCTACCCAATCACGGACCCAAAAATAAACAAAATTGCATGAACACGCTGTATCTCAACATGCATTTGTGTGATATATGGATGTGTTCACTCTTTACTCTTTGGTCCCTTCTTTTGACGGGGGCATGAGTGCTGAGTTCAGTTAAATAGGTGACAGTCTGATTGATAAAAGAGAGTGACCTTAATTTATTTTAAGCCGGGGTTGAATGTTTTGGCATTTGAATTTACCTATTCTTGTTTTAATTTTTAAGGTTGATTGATTGCAAGCATTTTAACTTCGGAGATGGGAACTGTCCATTTGGGACCAGTTGTTTCTACAAGGTACTGTAGTTTTTCTCTTGTCTCTTGTTTTCTTCTAATTTTCCTTGTGCAAGTTTGATTACCCGGTTGTTGACAATGATAATACCATCATTCTTCTAGTTATGAATTGGTCTCCTCATGTTTCTCCTTATACTAAATGAAAGTCTGTTATATGCAAGTCTTTAGATTATTTTTTATGATAGGGTTTTTGCTCTGACTGTTGCAATGAAATTCATCCATTTTTCCATGCATATTTTGTCTCTGTTCTCTAAAGCCTTAGGTCATTCATTGAATTTGATTATACTATGATCATATGACTGCAGGCTGATTGAAGTTTCCATTCAATGTTTATTTATTTTCTAGTTTTAGAATCATAACTCTAAGCTTTACCAATGTTCCTTACTTACAGTAAATGCCATATAGAAGGTGAAAATTTTAAGTAAAATCTCACCTCCGCCAACTTTTGCTTCTTAGACAAACCTCCCTTCATGTGAAAAATTATGTATGATGTTATGGGAGGATGATGTTAGAGAAACCTCCCTTCAGTATGAAAAATTATGTATTATGTGTGAAAAATTGTGTAGATTTTGCTAATTTCTAACTGAGTGCTCAAAGAATGTATGGTTTTGTTTTGTTTTACAAAAAAAAGGTGCATGATTACAGTTATGGGGCTTCAGAGTTTACTATCCTAACCAAATCAAACTGTCAACATACACACACAAAAACTCTTCACCGGGCAAACTACGTGGTGGTGTTTTTGTGTTGCAATGCTAAATTTGCACTAACTAGCATCTGCATAATATGTCACGCATTGTGTTTATTATAATTAACGAGTATTGGTATGAATTCCTAAATGTAGTGAAGAATGCTTTGGAACCAAACCAGATCAGGTCATTAGATTTGTGGTTTGATTTGGTTGGTTCCAGGAGTTCCCATGATTCAATTTGAAGGTTGTATCCGACTGTGAGTACCCTTGTTTCAAACTCGAAGAGAGACCTGTGGAATAAAGATAATTTGCAAGGGAGTTGAGAGTAGTTTTTTCTAAAATATTTTACAAAATAAGAAATTAAAAATGAAAATGAAATCAAATGAAGCCAATGGCTATTGAACATGTATTTGACATTTTGGTTACATGTTAATCTGTCTTTGGGTCCCTGTATTTTAAATTTTTGGGATAGTTTAGTGTTATTACTCCTTTAATGAGTTCAATATCTGTTACTTTCAGCATACTGTGAAGCCTGGTTCATATACATGGATTCATAGAAGGCCACCACCTAAACGTAGACCAAACAATTTCGACATGTATGATGTGTTGGATATGCTCGGTGATGAAGTTGATTTATCAAGTGGAGAATTATTTTCTATCATGAGGGACTCCCAGCTGTTTGACGAAATGGATCATTACGATGTGATGGCTATCTCAGATATATTGGGCAATGGTTCAGGTCCTTGTCCTTTTGATTCTGATGATGAAGATGAAGACATGGATATTTTTCGGATGGCTTCCTTGTCAGAGGCATTAGTTTCCGGCGTAGATGACTTTGGCCCTGATGATTTCGACAATGAAGAATTGAATCCTATGGAGGCAGCATTGTTGTCGATGATGATGCATTCAAATATGGAAGATGAATACAGTGATGAAGATTATTAAATTTACTTTGTCATATGTAAACTCATCTTTAATCTGATTATTTTGAAGTAGTTGCCTATGACAGACAGTATGGCACCTTTATTTTGTTTTAGAAAATTATTGGGCAGTAACTTCAAGAAGCTTCTAGTTTGGGGATGTTATTATTGATGTCCATAGCCGTTATTTGGTTCGTTTGCCATTTTGTATATGTACTGATATGATGCTATTTAAGGTATTTTGGCGTGAAGGTTTCGCTTAGTGTGGCACATATGGCAGTTAGAATTTTAATTGCACTATGATGAAGGGTTGCTATTTTTTATCTTAAAGCTGATACAGTCAGCACCCTATTTGGTTTTGGTTAGGACTGTTGAAAAAAAACCCTTAAACCTGATCCAATTTGTTAAAAACCGGTTTTCTGAAAGGGAAAAAAATTTAGACTGAACCACATATATTAACCCAGAAACTAATTAGACAAAACTATAAGAACTGTTAGACTTCGTCATTCAAAAGGGGAATGACCTTGAGGAGCCATGTTGGTGGTAGTCCCTTCCAAAGTCACACCAAGCATTTCATTAATCATGCATTGTTTCTTGAAGCCATTATCCAAGTCAATCTCATAGTTCTACGTTCGGCCTCACTGACACTTGAGCTTTCCTTTCCTTGGTTCCTGGCCAAGTCTTTCAGCTTAATCAATTTCTAAGGTCCAAGGCCTCCTACCCTGTTTCCTCTAGTGGGGTCAGAGGTATTCTTGCACAGACCCAGCGCGCCAATTTGTTTATCCACGGTTTGACCATTATAGGTGACAGAGAGACTATCATTGTCATCCAGATCCTTGAGATTGATGTGGTTCTCAAAGGACTTACCTTTCTCCATCATACTACTGGAAATTTTCTCGGTAAACCTTTTCATTTCCCCAGACCACTTGGTTCCTCTATAGTATTAGCCAGCAAATTATTTTTCAGACATATTAGAAAATACATGGAGGAGACTTACTGGTTTAGGCTTCCTAATCTTTTCAGTTCCCGAGGTGTTCCTTGGAGGGTAGTTTGGATTCGATTTCCTCCTTATTGTCTGCTATTCTCCTGCCAACTTGTTCTGCTTTGAGCCAACGACCATTTATTCTTTCCTTTGGTTCGCCTTTGGCAGAGTCCTCAAGAAAGATACTGCAAGCTCTAGCCTCATGCCCCAAGTGACCGCGATATTGGCAGAAATTGCCATTTCGCTCATATTTCAGAAAAATTTCTCTGACTTTGTTGTTTCAACCTAAGATCTTTATAGAGCCTTTTGAAGTTTTTGTTCCCTCAAACAGAATTTTAACCTTCAAAATCATGTTCTATTTGCTATGCATAGCCCAGAAATCCACATCAAGGATGACCCCAAAGCCGTAGTGGGGTACAAGGGTCGGCAAGGAGATTCACAATGACCATATCTGTGTCGAAGGCCGTAGCAATGCACAAGGACCAACGGAAACGTGGTTGCTGTTATCTCTAGTTAAAAATGTGTAAACTTAACTAGAGTTGTATTTAAACTAACCTACTTAAGAAGTAAGAATTAGTTAATGCAGTTAGAGTTAGTGATGAGTTAGTTAGTTTGTTAGACATTAGTTGCTTGAGTTGCAAGCTATTTCCCCTTGTATATAAACTTGATTGTACAACATGATAAGTCAATTTTTTTTACTTAATGAATTGAATTCAGTTTCCTTTCTCTGTTATGGTTGTTGCTGCTTATGCTTCAATCTGCTGCTATGGCTGAAATTTCAGCTATTTTTACATGGTATCAGTGAGCTTCTTCGATCTTGACCATTTCTCATTAACATTTCATATTTTTCTCTGCACATTTGCAAGCTCTGAATCCCTCGGAATCCTGGAATCTCAAACATTTTGATTGTTTTTTTGAGAATTCTTAGAGGTTTCAATTGGTTTTAGTCCTTGTCGTTAATAGGAGATGGTATCTATTGACGTATCCGTTAAATGTGCCACGTGACCACCCACCCATTCCTTGCAAACCTGACCCGATTTCTTTCAAAAAAAAATCCCTTACTCTCTGTAACATCCCTTTTTCCTTAAGAAGAATTTCGCCTAATTAATAAATCACGAGCCAGTTATTTTGATTGAAAACTTTTAAAAGTTATTTTCTAAAAATATTAGTCAAAGTGATGGCCTCGTAATCCCGAGAAATTTCATGAGAATCGCGCCGATTCTCGGTCGCCGTCAGAATTTAACGGGTATGGAAAGCACTCGTAAAATAAACCTAGAAAATGCAAGTGCCTTAGATAAAAATTAAATTCCTCATTAGAATTGTTTGAAGAATGTGATTTTAATTTTAAGTGATTTTTTTTGTACTAATTTTTGGTCGTTACCAGAAATTTAAGTGCGTACCGGCAATAGCCGTAAAAATACACTTTTTACCGGGAAAAATTTAGAATATCCTAGATAACTCCCAAATTCTTATTTTTAGTGTTTGATTGGTGTTAAATTATGTTTAGATAATTTTTAGATCGATCGTTAATTTTTCGCACACGCAAACACGCGCGTAACCGAACAGTTAACGATCAAACACGATCGAACACGTACAATTTTGGAGAGATATTTTTCTCTATCTTGCACGGCTAAGGGGGGAAAAATCTGCAGCCCTAGCCCGAAGACCCCTCATTGCATTTTTGGTTCACTTTGGCAAGCCATGGACATGCATTGACTTATTCAAAAAATAGCATGATCGCACCTATTTTCCTTTAACATATTCTAATAAAAAATTTGCCCAAAAATCTCCCCCTAGGCTGAGCATGCTGCGGCTGCAGCCATGCCACCCCCACCATCATGTGATTTCTTACTCATTTTGCCAAATAATGGACATGCATTGGTCAATGCATAAAGGCAACATGATAGCACATCATTACACTTTGAGCCAAAAATGAGCCAATTTCTCTCAACTGAAACCGAACTCTCTCTTCAGTTTTAGAGGCAGATTTCCTCTTCCAAAACTCTCTCAAAAACACACACACCTACACCAGGCAAAGCTCTAGAACCACTATTGCCTCCAAAGCCAAAAATCAAGCATTCTTCCACTATTCTCCTCCCCCAAAACCGAAACCAGCCCCCCTTCTCATCACTTTCTTTTCATTTTCCTACACCAAAAATCTAGTGGAGAACACCATCTTGTTCTCTCTAGAACACTAAGCCACACCATTTGCAAGTAAGGAAGACTTAGCCTTCATTTTTCAAGCAAGGAAGCACCAAGCTTGGAATTCTCAAGAACTCTTGAGAAGCCCTCACTCAACACTCATCACACTAGACACCTTCATTCAAAAGTTGGTAAATCTAGTCTAAACTACCCCTTGGTGGTTCTATACTCAAAGTGTGTGATTATGTGAAAATATGAAGATTATGCTTGATGATGTGCATGCATGTGTATGATTGTTGTTTGAAAGTACATATATATTTGTTAAAAATCTGTGGGTGAAGTCATGATTTAACCATCCTCTTGGAGGTCTATGCATGCTTGCATGTGCATGCAAGAGTATATGTGGTTTTATGAGCCTATGTTAAGATAAGTGATATATGGTGCATGCATATGTCATTTTGTAATTTAAGGATGATAATATATGATTTATAAATGCTGGAATATGTGGGAAAAATATTTCAAGTGTTGTACATGGAAAAGTTTTGAGGAAAGGTGACATAGAGCAAAAATGAGATTTTGGGTATACAAGGGCAAATCTGTAATTTTGGGTACAAGGGTTGAAAATCTGGGTTTACTTTCATGAAAAATGGGTTCAAAACTATCAAAAACCTTGTGGTCAAGTCTTGAGTGCATCGGGTTATGGCGAAATAAAATTTCAAAGGAAAATCGGTTTTTCGGGTAAAAATGACGTTTTGAGCATATGAGGGCATAACTGTAATTTTGGGTATGGGTACTGAAAATCTGGGTTTATTATTATTAAAAATGGGTTCAGAGCTATCAAAACCCTTGGGGTCAAGTCTTGAGTCCATCGAGTTATGGCGAAATAAAATTTCAAAGGAAAATCGATTTTTTAGGCAAAAACGACATTTTGAGCATATGAGGGCAGAACTGTAATTTTGGGTAAGGGTATTAAAAATCTGGGTTTGATTTTATGAAAAATGGATTTAGAACTATGGAAAACCTTGGGGTCAAGCCTCGAGTCCATCATTTGATGGTTGATTAAAAATTCTAACGAAAAACGGGTTTTTCGGGTAAAAGATGGCATTTTGGAAAAAAGGGGTGAATATGTAATTGCTGAACCTTGGGCATAAAATCTGTACTTATATGTGTGAAAATTGATATTAGAGCTATCAAAAATCCTAGGATGAGGTCTAGGACTCATCGGGTATTCGATAGCAAAAATTCCAAAGGAAAAAGAGGTTATGAGTATCCTGACAATTGTTGTCATACTTTAATGAACGTATGATATAAATGGTCACATATTGTGTATCTTGATAATGTGTATTATGTCCATATGAATATTATTACGCATCATAAGGATACGGTCGTCGTCAGGACCTTAGGACGACCTTAGAAAATTAGAAGTTATCACCTAAACCTAACAAAGACCATAATTGAATCTTAGGGAAACAAAATATCTTAAGAGGGCTCTGGCCAGAAGGGCTTGAAGAACCTTGAAGATAAGAACATAGTTGTATAATAGGGCACCCCCTCTCTTGGCACGTTCAAAGGACAAGCCCCTCACCAGTCCCGACAGGAGGATTGGTTCATGATAAATACAAGCCTACGCCTGTGCGTATGACTACCGTCATAGACAAAGAAAAGACAAAGACATGTCAAGAAAGTCATAATTCATGAATAAAAACAAATGAAAGAAAGAAAAGAAAGAGAAAGAGAAAGAGAAAGAGAAAGAGTAAGATGTCCCCGAAAGTGTGAACAAAGATAAAAAGTAAGATGTCCCCGAAGGTGAGGACAAAGTAAGAAGATGTCCCCAAAGGTGTGGACAAAGATAAAAAGTAAGATGTCCCCGAAGGTGTGGACAAAGATAAAAAGTAATATGTCCCCGAAAGTGCAGACAAAGCGAGTCCACTCCCGACTGTGTCGAAAGGGCACTCCCTTCACCATTGTACAAGTCGATGGTTATCCCGATTCACCAGATTTATATGCATTCGTGCATACGTGGTTCGCTACCACTCGGGTATGAGCTCTGCCCCTAGTAACGAGGATCCGGAAAGGAGTAGGTTGTATTCCGACGGGGCGACGGTCCCTAGGATTTCAAGGGGGAACGTGGACATTTAAAGAAACAAGAAGGACGCTGCCTCAGGCGTGTAAGAGAATCCCCATTACCCCTCATGCATACTATGAAATGAATGTTTGAATGTGAGATATGTATGTGCGGCAAAAAGTCGTTGACGATAGCCCTATAAAGTAAATGCTTAGAGTATTCTAAGTCTCATGACGACTAAGTAATAGTAAGCCGATAATGCACACTTAATGACTAGGATGAAGATTAGTATATCCCCCGTCACCTAGTAATTAGGGTTGCTCAGGATTAGCAAGAATAAAATAAAGCAGGGAATTTACTATGCATGACACTTAGAGCACTCCTGAGCGGTCTGGATCACAAGTGAGTAAATACAGAATAGATGTTGGCCTAGACTTCCCACTGAGAATGTGACGTTCTCATCCCCCACTCACTTATGATTCCAGGTGAGCACGACAAGTACGCCGGAAAGGAGGAGGCAGCAGAGGACAATTGAAGAGCCTTGGAGACAAGAGACTCCAGGGAGGCAGCAGGACTGTATTTCAGAACTACACGTCACGACGTGTAGGCACTTTGTATTAGCTAAATGGATTTGTTTGCCATTAGCTTTTCATTGCAGTACTTGCAATATTTAATTATAAGCATATGTGCAAGTATTTCTGGACCAGTATGTATTAACTACATTTATATGAGCATGTTGTGAGTAAGTATCTGGTATGCTATTAAACGCTAAGTCTTGTAGACCCTATCGCTTGATTTTATATATTGCCTTCATTCACACGCATGGCTCATACTTTATGTTTTAATAAAGAAATGAAAAGTTTTCAATTGGTCCATATTTTGAATAAAGATGTATTTTTTAAAGTTAATATAGGACTATAAGTATTCCAACCAAGCAGATAACAACCTAGTGAAGCATGGTTTACGACTTAAGCGTAAGCTAGCTAGCTAGGGTGTTTCATTCTCTCTCTTAGAACCCTAATCCCCAAATTGGTTCCACTCTCCACCATTCTCTGTCAATGGAATTGCAGGTTTTCTCTCCCGCCACAACAACCACCACCTCCACCACATCATCACCTCCATCTCCAACACCTCCAACCTCATGGCCATCGTCCTCGACTTCTTCACCTACAATGGTGCCACCCTCTACATTACCACATACTTCTATAACACCTCCAGAGCTTCCACACACTCTCTCCTCCTCCACTTCCCAAGCATTCACGAAACCACAACCAAATCCATTAAAGACCTTCACCTGAACCTCTAGATCCTGGGACTGCCGATGGTTTCCACTGACGACTTCCCAGACATGACGATGGACCGCAAAACCCCCATTTACAATGTTTTCCTCAACAGAGCAAAAATGATGAGGGACAACGACAACTTCATCGTGAACACATGTGACACCATCGAAGGTAAGGCCATAAGAGTGTTGAATGGAGGAAGAATAACTGACGCACCAGAGGTTTTCTGCATTGGCCCCGTGGTTTCTTCTACTGACACGTGCGAGAGTGACGATGGCGATTGCCTTTGTCGTCGAGAGAGCGTTGCTGTTTAGAGGGAGTCGAATTCGTCGAGAGAGAGAGAGAGAGCGAATTCGTCGAGAGAGATTAGCCAAAGAGGGCTTAGGGTTTTCTCTATTTCTTTTTCAATTTTTTTTCTTTTTTTAATTGAAAATGGGTCATGGGTAAGAAGGTTGGGTTTTGGGTTGAGAGTTTGTCACGTGTGTGTCACGTGATGTGCCACGTGACTCATTTAACGAATACATAAGCAGAAGACGTCCCACAGTAACGACGATGATTTCAACAAATTTTTTTTTTACAAAGACTTAATCCTAACAAATTTTTTTTTACAGAAACCAAACACAAACTTTTTAATTTTACAACGATTAAAAACATATTTAACCCCATATAAAATAATTACCAATTTCCTTGAATTTAATTCCTAAAATTATTAAAAATAGATAAATCTAATAAAAGAAAATACTTAGTCATGACATACGCGAGAAACCACATATTACCAAACCAAGCTAATGACCCCGCCGGAAGACTAACTACATGTAGGGGGCCCTTATGCGTAGATTTGGATGCAAGATGCAATCTACCAGTCACGTGATGACACGCGATCATTTGACATAGCTAACTGACAGACATGACGTACACACATCAGATTAGGGAAAACCGATGAACCAAACATGACTTTGGTAGGTTGCTGGCACCGAAGCTGAAACACGCAGTGCATCTTGTCCTTACTCTCTACCTCTCTCCCTCCCTCTCTGCCATCCAAAATCCAAAGCTCTAATTCTTTCCCTCATATTTCTATTTCCAACATCTTATTCCCAACCACCCAACGCAACAACGCCACCAACACCATCCCTTTCTTAATTTGAGTGGCTGCAAAGCCCAACGACGCACTTGGCTCCTCCATTTTTTGGCCGCCCCTCTTTTTCGTTTGTTCAGCTCATTTCAACCAATAATCACTTCGAGGTTTAGGGTTTTGTCTGTTCCTCACATCTCTCTCGCTTAATTTAAGGACTTTTTGTTTTTCAATCTCTGCCATGTCTAAGAGGTGAGATAAATTTATCAGTTTTCTTTTTTTTCTTTCTTTTCTCTTGGGATTGGGGGTGTTGTGCAGTTTTTTTTTTCTCCATTACAGGAGATTATTGATTTACATGGGGTAACTTTGATTGCTGTTATTTCATTCGATATTTGTGTTGATATATATGTTTGCTTGACGATTGGACTAGAGGGAATAAAAAAACGTTTCTTTTCGTATAGTTTGTCTTTTCAGAATTCAGAAAAACATATTTAAAGTTACCAGATAGAATCATAGGTTTGTTTTGGTTGCATTTAGTCGGATTCAATAACTTTTTCTTAAGGTGTTATAATCAATATTGAATTCTAGGAGCTGGAGAGTGAGATTTGGATTTTGGATGACCCTGTTCAAGATGGTTATAGTTGAAACTTGACCTCGTTTAGCTATGAGTTCATTTGCATCAAGCCTGGTGTTTTCAGTTGTGGAAATATGAAAAGAAGGTTGAATTAGTAGTGACCTTGATTTTTGATACTGTGATTCTTGGGAAAATGCTTTGTGTGGGCCTTCTTTCCCTGTTGATTTGCTCTGTCTTTCCTATGCAACTTACCTTTTGAATCTTCTAGGGTTCTTTGTAAGTTCTTTGCTCATGGAGCATGCCTAAAAGGGGAGCATTGTGAATTTTCTCATGACTGGAAAGCTCCTGCAAATAATGTTGGTGATACAAGTTACTCTTTGCTTCACATCCCACCAATTGATAATTGTTTATTTACATTCGTGTGATCATTTCTTCTTGCTGTCTTATTCTGACAGATATGCACATTTTATCAAAAAGGAGTTTGTGCTTATGGTAGTCGCTGCAGATATGATCATGTCAAAGTTTCTCGAACACAATCCTCCACTGCATCTTCTTCACTAGTTGAACACCAGCCTTTGGGTTTAGATTCTGTTGTGCTTGGTAATACTAGAATTGAATTGAACGGTTTTGCTACAACTCCAGAATTTTCTCCTTCCGAAAGTCCTACCCTTCTTCCAAGTAAACCTGCCTGGAATCAAGAATCTGATTATCCTGGTTTCTTAGAGGAAGATGATTTTCGTCAATCCAGAATTACTTCTCCTGCTGAACTTTCAATCTGTTCATTTGCTGCTGCCGGCAACTGTCCACGAGGGGAAAAATGTCCTCATGTTCATGGAGAGCTGTGTCCTACTTGTGGAAAACATTGTTTGCATCCTTTCCGACCTGAGGAAAGAGAAGAACATATGATGAGTTGCGGAAATAGGCAAAAGCATCTTGAGGCACTGAAACGAAGCCAAGAAATTGAATGCAGTGTTTGCCTGGAGCGTGTTCTTTCGAAGCCTATCGTAGCTGAACGTAAGTTTGGGCTGTTATCTGAATGTGATCATCCATTCTGCATATCTTGTATTAGGAATTGGCGTAGTAGTAATCCAACGACGGGGATGGATGTTAACAGTACATTGAGGGCTTGTCCTATCTGTCGCAAGCTATCTTACTTTGTAATTCCAAGTGTCATTTGGTATTCTAATAATGAAGAAAAACTGGAAATCATTGACAGCTACAAGGCAAAGCTCAAGTAATTTCTTGATCACGCTTCTTATGTCTTTTTTGCTTTTTTGGTCAATTTTTAAATGAGAACCACAACTAAAACTAGGAGAGTTTTCAGTTTGGATAACCATTGCATGCTGCTTCATTTATACTGCTACTTTACATCTGTTATATTCCCCCTTTTTTATATTGGTATTCATGCATAAGTTGNAAAGGAGTTGATGACCATTAAATTTCTAATATTTATTTGGTATTTGGTTAATTCTATTTGCAGGTCAATTGATTGCAAGCATTTTGACTTTGGGGATGGAAACTGTCCTTTTGGAAGTAGTTGTTTCTACAAGGTAATTAATGGACCTAAACTAGTCTTACCAAATTGGTCCTAGATATTTTTAGCATCATTTGGTCATTGAAATATTATTGCATCAATTTGTTCCTCCAATGAGAATTTTGACATCAAAATAGTCCAGAAGTTACCGTTTAGTATGACCAAGTTGATATCATTTGATGACCAAAAATTACCATTTGGGTCCAGTTAATCTGTCAAGGTCCTGAATGAGAGTTTACTCCTACTTTTCAACCCCCACTTCCTCCCCAGCTGGACCGTTGTACGCATTTCTACAAACACCATCATTATCTTTTGTCGATGTATATTTGGTGTGTTTTACTATGCTCTGAGACTTAAATCGCATAATAATATTTCTCGTCAAAGACCAAAGTGTTTACTTGATTCAATTTGATATGAGCCAATTTCGATTAAGTGTCCTCATGAGCTCGGTATTTCTATAAAACTGGTGTTGCAACTCTGAACTTAATGATGGCAACATATTTCTAGTACCTATCAAGTATATTAACATTGTAAACATTGATGCTCGATTAGTGGTGGGAGGTGTCTTTTACAAATTGACTGGAGCCTAACCTAATTGCCTTCTATTATCTCTTAATTGAAGCATGCGTATCGAGATGGTCGTCTTGAGGAGGTAGTTTTGCGACATCTTGGGGCTGCAGATGGTGATATTGTGATTGCTAAAGACATCAGGTTGCACTGTGCCCTTTTATTGTCCTTTATATATGGCCTTCTGCTATTTCACCTTTCCTCTCTTCCTCACTCTTTTTTTTTTTTTTTGTTTAATTTCACTAACTAAATACATGTTGATGTCAGGCTGTCGGATTTCCTTGCTAACATGCATTTACAATGAAGGATGATGCTCATATTTTATAGTGTAAGTTTCAAACTTGCGGTTCTTTTTTTCTTAAATTGGGATGACTTTTGTATGTGGATTTAAGCATATAATAATTATTCTTTAGTATCTTTTGCTTCTGTGGTACTGGTATTTTATGAATTTAATGTTTGTAGCCAAAGGGGGATTAGCGAGAGCTTATTTTTGTCAAAACACTACTGCGTGCTTTAATGAGTTTAACGACTTCTCGTCTTTCAAGTTGTTTACTTTGTTTATTCCCTTGATTTATAATTTCCTTTATGCTAAAAAACTTATAATGTTTCCATATTGAATCAAATTGGTTAATAGCTCATAGCAAAAAGAAATAGCTTATAGGTTAATAGCTTTGCGTGTGGTTGCTGTCCAGCTAATCCTTGCTACCAAACCAAAAGAGATAATGCGTGTGATTGCAGATGCTCTGGATACTTGTTTTGAGTACTGGTGTTTGGTTTATCATTGTTAACTTCTGTGCTTTTAATTGGGGGATCATCAACATCCTTTCTCTTGTACAAGGCCATAAGCTGCGCCTAACTTTTTGTGGTATTTACCAAAGCATGATGATCTTGTGAGTGGTGATTCGTGATTTGTGATCGGTTTTATGCATATCTAGCAGCACATCACATTCATGTGCCTGTCCTAATATCTCTTACATAACAAGTTGTGTTCTAAAGTTATTATGAGCAGCGATTGGGATTTGGGAGAATGAACTGGATACTATCTGAGTTTGTTGCTAGCCTTTTGAATGCTTGAGTACATTTGTGCTCTTAAATGGCTTACACCCAAGTGTCTTCTTTTACATGTAGACACATTATATGGAATAGAAGGTGTTGACTATTGTTACCTTCAAAGCTAATGTCCTTATCTTTGTAGTCCTGATTGCATACTATAGTTATATACCTTGCTATCTCTACAATTAAGGGATTTTAATCCACAGCTGAGAGGAATTCTCTGAATCAATTCCAAAAACACTACAGTTTCAAGTTTCACATTCTTTTCTCTTCCTCCTTCTCTACCTAAACATTATAATGCCAACATGGTATCAGATTGGTACCATCCTTCAGAAGGTCCCATCATTATTCCATTGTCGAGTTCCATGAAATCTGGAACCATGACAACATATCTATCTCCAGGATTTGTTTCTTCCTGCTGGCCATGATATAAGAACACTAGTTTTTCCATCTTTGTGCTACTGTTTTGCCATGTTTCGCTTTCCAGCAACTGTTTAATTATTACCAGTATGCTATTAAAAAATAATGGCAGCCTAGTGCACAAGGTTCCCACCTGGTGGTGTTTGGGGAGGGTAGACTTATGCAGTCTTACCCTCATAAGCAGAGAGGCTTTTAGTATTTGAACCCTTGACCTCCAGGCAACAACGTACCGTTGCGCTGGCTCATACTCTTATTACCATATGCTGTTGCTCTTTTAAAATCTTCATCTTTGCTGAAGCTCTTCCTTAATGGTATTATTGCTGATTTTCTAATGTCGTGATGGCATTGGAGGGGAGAGCACAAACAATAAAGCTGCATCTCTTCCCACCAATAAGTAACTATCTTGGTACTTTTATCAAAAAAATAAAATAAAATTATCTTGGTCTTACAATAATTCAGACAGGGACCTATCTTCCCACAAAGGAGTAATTCCATTGGTGACATCTAGTGACATCTCTTTTTGCCAATGATCATTCTGAATTTCTGATGAGGAAATCTATTCCTACCATCATTCTGCAGTGACACTTCCTGCTGATGATCATTACGGTTGTGAAATCTTTTCCATACCATTCTGGTGGTCATGATTGTCCTTGGCAACCACCACCCTCGGTTGCCTGACAACAGCCATCTCCAGCTGCACTGAAGGCAGAACATGAGTTCCCTTTTTTTTTTTCTTTTTCTATTTAGATTAAAATGTGTTTTTGTCCCTATACCGATGCTCATTTCTAATTCAATTCCTATTCAAAAAACAAATTTAATTTGATACATATAAAATCATTTCCAACTTTGTCTTGCCATATGTTGCCGTTATAATGCTGTGAGCTTAGCATAGGGTTGCTACAAAGTGTAACGACTAAATTGAAAATAAGTGTCATGTATAGAGACTGAATTAATGATGAATGTCATGTATAGAAAAGTTGACTGGATCCACAATATAATCTAAAGATATTCTAGTAATCTAAAGGCATATATTCTAACCCAAACAGAAGAAATACTTTGTGATCGCTCTCTTCCTTTAATTATTTATTTTTTGATTTTTGGCCTCCTTGTTGACTGCCAAAGCGTCTAGCTTAGATGGCTGCTTATATAGTTTTATTCCCAAATATCAGTTGAAATAGAAATATTGTTATGTTCTTGCAGGTTTCGTATGAAATCTTTTTTGTTTGCCCTGGTTGTCTTATTTGCCTCTGCTGTGTTATCTCTGCAGGATACTTGCATAAAAATGGCATGCTTCAATGTCGAAGTTAGTTTTTATATTGCAAGTCAAAGTCTTGTTTATATGGTAGGTGCTTTTTTTAGTCCCTAAGTTTTCTGAAATAGAAGTCTGGTTGGAATTTATTTTAAGATTTATCATTGAATTTGTTTTGAAGCTGAAGTCAATGCAACTAAGAAATTAATGCTTGATTTCATTCTTTTAATATCATGTATTATGCACGTATTTTGCTCATGCTTTGGGCAAACAAGTTCCAAGAATAACGAAACCGTATAATTTCATGCAAGTTTGAGTGCTTAAACATTTTAATCCATTTGCAATTAACATAATATCGTATGCAACTCCATGATGATACATATCTTGACAAAGCTCCATCTTATTTTAAAAGCCTCAGTTTTTCGAGCTTGCTACAGATTAATGCTGGACGATGCTATTGCATGAAAATTCAGCTTAAACTGGATAAACTCAATCTGACTGTTGGTCATGTGAAATTGTAATAATAGCTGCATTGAATTAATTTAGAGGTGCAAGGCTCGGCAAGCTAGTAATTATAAAATATGATCCTTGGCCTTTACATGATTGCTAGCTAGGTCTCATATTACCAGATTCTCAACTATGCATATGATTAAATGATTTATGAAAAGGGTCTTACTATTTTTCCAGTCCCATGTAGTTTTTGGCTAGGGAATTGAATGATTTACTGGGTTTCATAACTGCCTGGGGGCTGGTATATATTTTATGGAGTGTTTCATTTAAGGATTTTCTTATTTTCTATACATAGTGTGAGACATGTAACAAAACTGAGCCATCCAAAATAAGTAGAGGTTATAATATAATAGATAGTTGTTGTTAAATATGGTTTTTCACTATTATTTTCTTTAATCAATTTCAGAGAAGGACCAGGGAAAAGGCAGCACCGGTGCATTCCTTTGTTGTAATGAAGTGCATATTTTAAATGGTCTATGGACATAGTACAAGTGAATATAGTCTTCAATAAGCTCTAATTTTTAAAGCTTCTAAATCGAAGTATATGGATTGATGGTGGTATACAGTAACCCTGTACTCTCATCCATCTGGGAGACTTTTAAGGAGCATTTAATTCTGTGTGGTGGGATTTCAAAGTTCCATGCAAACATTGGTTGGGGTGATGAGGTTTTCCTGTTATCAATTTTGAGATGATGAGATATGCTTGTTTATTGTATAATGGATTTTCTTGCTGGGTTACATTGCACCAAGAGCCTTGGGAAAGGGTTCAACAAATGTAAGGGTTCTCTCACTTATTAACACACCTTGCTTTTTGGGGCTTATATATAAGTTAACATTATTTATTTCCTTTTTGGGGTCTATGCTCAAGTACAATCAAAGTTCTACAAGTTCTACTTGGTTGATATACAAGCACCCTTTGATTAATGGAGGGGGCCACGGTCTTCCCATATGGATGTTAAAAGAGTATCGGTCCTCACAATTATGTCAGATGTGAAGATAGTTTTTGTTTTTGCATAGAGTAATACTATATCCTCTTTAACTCATTTTTTTAATTACTAAATATTAAATAATTAAATTATGTAAGAATTAATTATTCTTTTAAGATTTCAAGACATTGATTACATTTATTTTATTTGCTTTATATATAAATTTAATTCACCGATGGTGTTACAGAAAAGTTGAAGAGAAGATGATTAGAAGTTTGTCAAGAATGTTTTTCAGTGTTGATTATATAATTGAAAATTCTTCTAAAGTTCTTCAGTTCTCATTACACTGTTCATTAGCAAATCGTAAACCCTGTTAACTTCAGCATGCCGCCCTCTTTGTGGAAATTATGAAGAACTACGAAAGGTAAATCTTGTTGGAATTTTATGAGGAACAAGTACTTTTATTAGAAATTGATCTCACCAAATTCAAACCTTCGGAAGGTAAATTATATTAACCTTTTCTGAAGATCAATAAAATTACTCTAACTTTCGCCCTAGTTTAAAACCTTATATTGACCTTTTTTTTATGTATATTGCCCCACTTAATAATAATAAAGTTGAACGTTATTTGTTATTAAGGTATTTTTTAATTATGTTCTTCACATTTTTTATGTTCATCAAACTTCACACTTCAATGGGATCTCATATTCCAAAGAACCTATTTAGAGTAATATTAATTTTGGAAGACGAAGAAAAAGCAGCAGCAAATAAGGGTGCCTAGATGTTACCCTTCTTTGGGTTCACCCAAAACAACTTCAGACAATTATGGAATTTGAAAATGACTCAAACTTTGAGAGTTGAAATCAATAAAAAGGATAATGAGATGTGAAGCTATAAGAAAAAATTGACTAATTTGGAAAGAAAAAAAAGTGGGATGCCTTTTTCTTTTTTCTTTTTTAAATCTGGTTCAAAAAATTTGTCTTTTTGGGTTGATGATGTTATTGATGATGAATATTGTATCATTTTTTGGTTTGTTGCATTTGATGTTCGGGAGAAGCAAGATCGGTTGCTCAGGTGGTGGTCAGTGGTGAGTGGTGACTCACGCGGTCGGCGGTTAAGGGGAGTAGTGGTCAGTGGTCGGCAACTGTGAGGCCACTGAGGGAGATTCAGTGTCAAACTATTGTTGGTTCTCTTTAGTGGAAGTCAGGAGAACTTGCTTTTGTGGTGGTGATGATTTTCTTCATCCAACCTCAAGATGGCTTTTCATCCAAGTTAGAAACAACTTAGTGAAATTGGTTGTTTTGAATTGAAGAAAATTTAATTTATTTATAATGAGGGGTAAAATAAAGTTTTATTAATTAATAAATTAAAATTTAAAAGTACAAACCTTTTGTGTCAGGTGATTTATAGTAAGCATCCAATGTCTTTTTCACCTGTATAGTGATAACGCTACCATAAGCCATAAGGCTTAAGGAATAAAAGGCGAAACATTTTTATTGGGAAAAAATATAAATGTCAAATCTTTAATGCATTGAAAGTATTTTAAACATAAAAAAACCTATGCATTATTTTGTCTTAGCTTCCAAAATTCACAACTTTCTCACCTTAATTCTATTGGCCCGACTAATTTCTAAGTTCTCTAATTCATTTTAGGCGCTAATTTGCTAATATTACTCTAGTGATTTATGCATGTACTGATTTTAACATTTCTTTACTATGAACCTTGGGCAAAAGATAAATCAACCAATATAAGTTGAACTAGCTTGTGTCAAATTTACTCATAGTTATTAACCTTTTTAATCATTATTCCAACTATCTACTATACGTTTCATTTTTTTTTCCTTTTATAAATGCAACCTACTTTTTAAAAAATATAAATAAACAGCAGTCGATATCCATCAAATTCAAAGAAATTAATACTATATAATTATTTGTAATTAATATTTAATTACGTGTCTCACTATCTTTAATTATTTATTAAATTTAGGTATGAAAAGAGAAACCATAAATAACTCATAAAAAATTATAAATAAATAAACACACAAAAGTCCTTTCACAATAATCGTCCTATATATAACATAATAAAAATTAAATAATAAAAAGATAACAAGGATAAAATCCTTCTTATTGCTCTCTAACACCTACAACAAATAACACAATGTAAAAATAAAAATAAAAAAAAGAAGAAAGACAATACTGTATGTGAAAAATCTCTCTCAGTATACATAGCTCGTTAACAATCATCAATCCGTAACCTAGAACGCCAATGAAATATATAAATGAATCGGTCTTTGCTTCACACGCGAGATCGAAGAATGACGAAAACGGAACTCATCGGATTCAGTTCTTGAAGATGGCGAGCATTGACAGCACAACCGAAGCTCCGATCATTGCGACGGAGCTCGAGACGGATCCCGCCGATCCTGCGTCGGGGGATGGAGCCGGGGCCGACGACGGAGACAGGTCCTGAGCAGTGGCGCCGGCGGCGAAGAGGAAGAGAGCGACGGTGAGAACGGCGGCGAAGGATCTGAGAGCGCTGCTGGCCATGGTGAAGAAGGTACAAAGAGAACGACGTGAGAGAGAGAGAGAGAGAGAGGATCTGAAGATGCTAAGTTGCTGCGAGGAGATAGCTAAGATCACAGGCAGTATGATTTGAGATTTAGGGATCGAGGGAAAAGGGGTATTTATAGGGTGATTTTTTTTTGTTGGGGGGGGGGGGGGGG
>QANU01075037.1:186262-220534 GCA_003254905.1 Nissolia schottii | reverse complement strand
TGGGTCCCACGTGAAGCGGTGACAGCTGGAATGAATGTGAAGGAGTGTTGGTGTTGTGTGAATGGGTGAGATACATCACTACGTTTCTGTGCTGAGCTGTTGGAGTCGTTAAGCAACCTTTGCTGTTTTGCGAGTTAAGTTAGCGTCCAAATGAAAGCACCGCACCTGTTTTTTTCACGAATGCTTTCTTAACTTGGATGATTGCTAGTAGAAGAATTCAACGCGGGGAATGACCTAAACTTCTCTCTCTCTCTCTCTCTTGCTGATTCTCCTCTTGAACCTTTCTCATTGAACCGCCTCTGTTGCCTTCTTCAACTGTAAGAGCTGTTTCTTTTGCTTTTTTCATCTACGCTTATTATTTGATTAGTCAAGGATCTTTTTCTAGTGTGGATCAATTTGGTTGGCTATAAAAATTTGGGATGAAAAATTAAATTTAAAAAATAAAAAAAGAAAAAAAGGAAGACAGGTGCATGACAGAGTTCATGTGGAGAAAAATATGACAGCTGTCTTGAAAAAAGCGCCGAAAAAGGTGACAACTTAACGTGCCTGGAGTGTGCAGCTTTGTGATCTATACCTTTCAGAGTGCCTCATCTTCGATGCTTCTGTCGGTCCTTTTTTCTCCTCGCCATTTCCATTTTAATTTTGCTTATTTAAAAATTAAAAATGTTTATTTATATATATATATATATATATATTTTTTTTTTCATTTTATTTCAGATTTAATTTTTAATTACTATGTATTAATATTCGATAAAATATTTACTTTTATATTACAATCTGAAAAATTATGTACTAATAACATACTACACTCAAATATTTTAATTATTATTTATAGAAACATGACACAAGATTGGTGTAACGAAATTCCTGTACAAGCATCATTATCGTAATGTTCTATTCAAGTAGCCGCTAATTTAGGCTGTAAAGCTCCCTCGCAACGGCATCTTGAAAACAATGTACTCTAACTAATGCAATTACTCCCCCTTTCTAAATTAGTTGTCTATATACCTATTTTGATTTATTTTAAAATAGTATTACTAAATTTAAAATTTATTAATTATTTTTTTATTAAAGAAAGGAAACCAAATAAAATTTCCCTTTACACCAAAGAAGAATATCAAAAGGGAGATGTTGTTGTTTCACTATGAGTAAAGGGTGATAGGTAATGTCTAAAAATGTTGTTTCATTTTGGGTAGAAGATGGTAGGTAGTGTCTAATTTAGGATTGTTCCCTTCTCCCTTCCTTAGTCGATGGTTCTTATAGAAGTGATAAAGGATAAGAAGAGACGACGAAAGCATTCATTAACCGTTATGAATTTGATTAGTCAGATTGGCTTTGATTAGTCATATCTTTGATTGGATGATATCAAAAGGCTAAAGATGGATCGGATAACCGAGCGAAATGCAACATTTCAAGATGGACCACAAGTCCTCATGCTCTAAGCTTGAAGAGCGTATGAGTAATAAGACAATGTTTGTTTGGACAGAGGAAGTCCAGATGATACTTCTCCAATTCTAAAGTATTATGAATGTGGTCAACTGGGTCACATGAAGATGGAGTGTCCAACATATCTAAAGAGAATGGAGAAACTTGGGAAGAAATCCTTCAAAGATAAGAAGGAAAAAAGGGCATAAATTACTTGGGAAGACAATGACATTGATTCAACTAGTGTCTTCAATGATGAAGTTGCAAATCTTAGTCTCATGGCTGAGATAGGATAGTGATGAAGAGATGAGATTAAAGATCAAAAGTTCAAGTTGGCACACTACTAGAAAATGTTATCTACCAACGGATTTTATGCCTCCAATCTACCGGTAAATGCTTTACACAAGTCTTTTGACAAAGATTGTCATATTTACCAACAGATAATTATCCGCCAGAATATTCGCCAGTATATATTGGCTATATATCCGCTGTTAAATATTGAATTGTATATTAGTGCAATGAGAATAATACCGACGAATATATCTACCAGTAATAATTTGTTTGTAATAAATTTAGTGTTTAGGGTTTAGGATTTAGGGTTATTAAATTATGATTTATATTATTCTTTAATAAACAACCATGGCATTAGCAAGACGCCAAAATTGTAATTATGATGTATCTAACATATTATGAAGTCCACATTTGGATGAAGATTAAATATTAGCTAGGCATGCAGGTTTGTTAATTTCCACGATTACCTATTAATAATCATATAATTAATTGCTGAAAGTGATCGACATTGAGGAGAGAAAGCTTGAGTTTTGTAGAGTTATAGCTTGCTAATTATATATAAGGCATATATATCAAAGTGACACAATCGTCTTAATTTTTTTTCTGAATGGAGGTATAATAGTTGACTTGTTGGTTATATGTGTTATTGATGATGATGATGTGTGTGCGTGTGTCTATGTGTGTGTGTGTGTGTGTGTATATTATATCCATCCATGTTGAGAACGAAGAGCAGTCCAAACGATTTGTGAGACATTGTTAATGCATGAAATTGATTTTGGATTAATATGACATCAGTTGTTTAGGATTTAGAGTTTAGGGTAGAGGGATATATCCATCAGTAACTAAACGCAATGTTTCAAAATTTTAATTTACCGGCGAATATGTCATTTCTAGTGGAAAAATTCGCCAGTAAGGAATTTTTCAGTGACTGGGAAAATTCTCGCCCAAACAAAACAAGTCGTTTCACTTAACAACCTTTTTTAGCGGATAGAGTTACTGGCAAATTTATCCACCGGTAAATGTCACGGACTACTAAATGTGTGTTCCCTTCTTTTTCCTCATTTCTCCTATTCTCTTTCTTCTTTCTAACTCTCTTCCTTTTCTCTAACCAATGAGCTCGTCGCCATCAATATTGACCGACGAGCCCATTGCCACCAGTTGGGAACGTTGTCGCCGCAGCCATGACTCACCGAGTTGGACATGCCTTTCCTCATTGACAACCCTGCCGATGACACTGCTGACATCACCCCAACAACACCACTGACGACACTGCTGATGCCACCCCGAAGACACCGATGATGCCACCCTGACCCACTGCCACCTCTATTTGATTAATGTTATTGTCATCGTCACTGTTGTGGCCACCTGTAAGAGCTAACCGCTGCTACCATCAACCTCCCTGCAAGACCCACCTCCAAGTAGTAAGCCATGTAGTTTCCTTTCCACCTCTAGGGTTTAGGGTTTTTTTTCCATTAGTAATGGTTGTAGGATATGTGACTTAATATTGTTGGTACTATATATTTATCACATAAAATTCATGACAATTGATGTTTATTATTGTGACTTGAATTTTTGTGTAAAATGTGTGTATGTGTGTATCTGTGTGTAAGTGTTAGTGTGTGTGTCTATTTGTGTGGGAAGGATACTTTTATGAAGTTTGTGTGATTTATATATGTTTGTTAATGTAATTTGAACATAGCCATTGTGGTTACATTTTACAATCATGTTTCCCGCAAATTGGTCATGGATGTATGACAGAGTCCACTTAAATTGGGGCAGGTTTAAACCAATGTATATTGTGAGTGCAGATGATTTTTGCATGAGAGTACAATTAAATTATCAATTTAAGAGGGAATGAAGAGTTAGATGTCCATGTGCTAAGTGAAGACACGGTAAGTTTATTGATGTTGAGAGAATTAGGATCCATCTATATAAGAATGGGTTTGAGCCTCATTATAGAGTATGGATCAATCATGGGAAAGTTGATACACATGGAATTAATCACTTCAGTATGCCGCAATATTATGATGGTGGTGGTTCAAGTGGGGTATGCGTAGATGATTGTAATGTCAATAACGTGAACTAGGACACCAGTTATAATCGGTATGAAGAAATGTTTAATGATGTTGTTGATCATCAAATTGAGATGTATAATGAAGAATGCATTGATGAAGATCCTAATCCAGAAGCTCATAAATTTTATAGCTTGTTGGAGGCATTAAACACGCTATTAGGGGTAGGGGCTTTGCATTCAAAGTTGTCAATGACAGCTAGGGTGTTGTGTATTAAATTAGAGACAAACCAAAGTCAACAATCTTTTGATCAGTTGGTGCACTATATATATTTGGTTATTTTCTTCACTCTAATCGCATTTTTTAGTGTTGAACTATGTATAAGAATAAGGAATTAACAATAACTTGTGATATATCTTCTTAGAATTTATTCTTGTGAATTGTGAATAAATTGTGACATTTTATAGGAAATAATTACTTAAGGATCCTGTGTGTTTAACCGTTCGTTCTTTGAGTATCACTCTGTGTAGGAATACACCTCAGCACATGGAATTTAGCAAGGATTCAAAGAAGAATGAATGGTCATTAACCCAAACTCTATTTCAAACTCCATAGCTTGCGATTGCAACATGATAGAGTGTGGGCATAAAGTTGAGACTCTTCTACGCAAACTACGACGGTTATGTTGTCTCCATATTTTAAGCATAAAATAAGTTATATAGACTTCAGAAGCTTACACATCCTATATGGTTGAAAAGATAAAAGACATTTCTAGAACTTTGATGAGGACCTCCAGGGATGAATCATATGTATTCATAATTTAAAAACCCTTGGAAGTTGGAGCAACAATGTTGGAATTACGACTTGAAGATGCCGCAAAGATTCGGGTGCTATTTCTTCATCTAAAGTCCAAATGAGGCAAAAAAATTGACTCTATTTCATGTATAATTGAAGTATCTACAACTTTCATGAAGAAAACTTTTGAAAAATCGGCTTACAAATTGAGGGAACAAGGCATTCTTCGCTGCACCGAGCAATCATTCGCTGCAGCGAAGGCTTGTTGATGTACATCCTCTGAATCAGTGTCAAGTTAGCATCAAGTCAGCGGTATTGTTGTACTGTTCACTGTAGCGAAGAAACGCTTTCTGCAGCAAGCATGAACACTAATTTTGGGCCTATAAATAGAGCTCAATCTCCTCATTTCATCCTTGCACCAAATCGAGCTCTCTTCCATCTCTAACTTCGTTTTCCCCTCTAAATTCTCTTTTCTTGTAGTTCTTCTATTTTTTATGTTTTTTTTTTATGTTTTTGTTTTAATATTTTGTTGTAATTAGGCGGTTAATCCCCCTAATTAAGCTATAATTAGCAGAGTGGTTATTCCCCGCTTACCCTTGCCTAGTTTCTAATTGGCAGAGTGGGCTCCCCATGCCTAGGCTATAGTTTAGCGAAGTGGGTTACCACCACTTAGTTTACATTATGTCATTTTAATTTCTTTTACTTTGTGTAAGGATTTCTAATGATTGATGTTGTCTATGTTATATGCTTTATTTATGTTATCATATGATTCTAATTCCTCCTACAAACTCATAGTTATGTTATAATTAATGATTATTAATTATCACATAACTAGTATTTTGATCCATGTTGATATTCCAATGTGAATATCATGCATGGTTTATGCTAAACTTGAAACATTTAATGATTAATTAAATGATACTAATTTGGTTTGATACAAATTAGAATGTGCAATTGGTACTGAAGCTAATATAATTTCATAGAACCATGATTATGGAAGACTAGTTCTTGTGTTGGCTAAATTCTTAATTTGAATTGCGATTGTGATTCTATTAAGTAAAATTGTATACTAGTGATACAATGGTGTAACTAGAAAATTAATCATCAATGAGAACTGAACTTTTTAATAATGCTGACAACAACCATAAATCTGCAGAATTCCTTACACAAGTAATTTTAATCAATTGTTTAAAATTCTACTTGAAACCAACATCCACAAACAAAAATCCCCCCAATGTTATTGTTCAAGATTAACTAAATTTCTTCCTTGAGAGATGACCTGAGTTAACCCCTATACTAACTTTTAATCTGGCGAAAACTTAGTTTATAAATTTAATTTGACACCACATTGAAATCAAATGATGTTTTGGTGCACATCATTAGTGGGTAGGTTTGGTTAAAGAATTGTGTCCACCTGGTACAAACATTTTAGAGGAATATTATCGGGCGAAAAAAATAGTTGCTAAATTTAGGCTGAAATCCATCAAGATAGATTGTTGTGTAAATGAGTATATGTTATATTGGAAAGATGATGTTGCATTAACTGAGTGCAAGTTCTATCAGGCAGCCAGGTTTAAGTTAAAGAGAGAGTGCTGGGAGGTATAAGGATATTCCCCAAAAAGAATGCACTATTTGCCCTTAAACCCTAGGCTAAATAGGTTATTTGCATACATGAGTTCAACGACACAATGATACCCGTCCTTTAAAAGGAAAGGTGTGTATATAAGTTTCATTAGCTTTAATTAAAAAATTTTAAACAATAGTTCAAGTAGTTAATTTTGTTAATTAACTAATATTACTTTGTCACCACAAGTCGTGCTAAGCACTTCTCTTAAGAGTTTATTTGGTCTTATGAGTATATTTGGTCTCAATATAACAGAGGAAGAAGAAGGAGATGGAAATGTTGTAATCTTATGAGTATATTTGGTCTCAATGGACAAAGATTGCTTTAAAAATAAGATGAACCTAACAGTTATAAGATTAACCCAATAACAAGCTCCAACAGTCACAAAGAAAATATCGTAACTTAGTAGGTGTGTCATATGTGTCTTAACAACTATAAAGGAATTGGACCCAAAAAGTTAAGACAAAAAACAAAAAGTTAATACACATGCGCGTAATAAAACGCGGCAAGACAGCGCGCATGTGTGTTATAGGTAAGACCCAAATCCACATTTCTAACCGAATACCATAAGTATTTAATAGAAAATCAATTTTACTTATAAAGACTTCTATGAAGTCAACTCTAAAAAATGTGAAACTTTAGCTTTTATTATAACACATAGACTAAGTTTAAAAAACTCTTCAAATACCCAATTTTTTCAACAAGACCATATTTTGACCCGCTCTTCTAAAGATGGTCATCATAGCTGTAAGTTGATCAAAATAATCAAAGATGAGAAATAATAAAGTGACTCCAATTGTTTTAAGTTATAGTTTATTTGATTTGGTATTAAGAAAAGACAATTAGTCGTTTCTTTTTCATTTTTTATAATTTTATTTTTTTATTAGTATTGTGTGACAATTTATATAAGTTTAATAAATTATATATGTTATATTTTTGTACAAACAAATTTTTATTATGTCATATTTTTATATATTTTTTATTCTATATATTACATATAAATGTTATCAACTGAAATTACGTCTTGACAAGATGAGTAGTAGTAGTCCTTACAAAAAACTTTCTTGAGGTTTGCTTTGTTACCCATTAAAACCTAAAACCTAAGGTTATTTTCATACAGGAACACTTAAAGAGTCCCAAATACGATCTCTTACACTTCAAAATATTCCTTTTCTTCTAAAGCAAAAATTACTGTCAACCCCAATTAGCAAAAGAATGTTAGATAGGAAATCCATATCAAAATCGTCAATAACAATAAATCATCGTATACTATTATTATACATCACATAAAAAAATAAGAAAAAATAAAAAATAAACGTTACAAGGACACAAAATCCCTCTTATTCTCCCTAAGTACTACAACAAATAATAACAACATAAGTATAAATACCGTAGAATCTCTCTATAACAGCATACTAATATGAATCAACCTCATAATAATCCCAGACCGTATGTAGAACGAGTGGACCCATCGGACTCACTGCTTCAAGATGGCGAGCGATGACAGCACAACCGAAGCTCCGACCACCGCCACCGAGCTCAAAACAGACGCGGCTGCTCCGGCGTCCGGTGATGGCGCCGGCGACGACGCCGGCGTTGAGCCGAGGTCTTGTGCAGAGACGACGGCAGCTGCGCAGAAGAGCGCGATAGCGAGAACAGAGGCGAGGGACCTGAACGCGCCAAGTGGTGAAGCCATGGGAGAATCTAGAAATGGATTAAACTTCGGAGAGAAAATGAAACGAAGAAAGAGAGTTAGAGAGGAAAAAAAAGAGCGAGTTGGTGGGAAAGTTGTGACGGTTGGGTGAGTGGCGAAAGGTTTATTTATAGAGCGAGGAAGGCGCGTGGGGCCCTGGGGATTGCGTGGACGCGTGGACGGGTTTGGGTGTGTGAGATGGGCGTGTACGTATTTGTGTGCTGTGCTGGGCGCATGGTTTTGTTAATCAACCTTCGCTGGTTGGCTTCTCTGCGTAACGTCGAAGGAAAAGCACCACACCTGTAAAATTTGGATTTTATTTTTTTATTTTTTATTTTTATTTTATATCAATGTCCTTTTTGCGCTGTTGTGTTTCCTTTTTATTTAACCATGCCAGCATAGCAGCCAACATTATTGTATATGAGAAAGGGCAAAACAAAATGTTACTTGGGTGTACATAATATGTGTGAATGGGGGGAGACTTATTATCTACACCAACATTAATGTTGAAATAGCGCTCCTTAAAAATGAATTTGATAAGTTAATGAACCAAAGTTTATACCCATCGTCCCTTGGTTGTCTAAATTGATCATCATTTCACCAACTAATCAAATGAATAGTTTGTGCAATATGCATTTCTTTTTTATCATCAAATTTTAAATTTTAATAAAAATTATTTTAAACTTAAAGATTAACTTATGAATGAATGAATGAATAATAATAATAAATGTTAAATACCATAATACTAATAGAAATTTTTTCTTTGGATCAACCTCCTTACCATAGAGTGATAGAAAATCTTAATTCTATGACTCCAAGAACATCCATGTCAAATCATTAAGAAAAATAAAAATTAAATGTGCGAAAGTGTACATGAATCTATAAGAATGATTGGTGTTTGAATATGCGTTTCTTGGTCTTATTCAACCAAAATCTCTGAATTCTTATTAGGGCTTGAGCGTAGCTCTTTTGATAGAGAATGAGACTACAAAGTGATTTTGGTGTGTTGGGACCAAAACTCTCCTTACCTATTTATAATTGGCTAATGGCCCCATAAAACCCTAAAAACCAATAAAAATAGGCTGAGTGACTATTATTCATTTTAGACCCAAACCAATAAAGTAGTATGACTTATTCCTTTATTTAATTTCATTAAACATTAGTGAGATCAACATATTATAAATCATAAAAAAATAGCTAATATGATTATATTCATAATTATATATATAACCCACAAAAATAGATTAAGGAAATATAATTTCCTAACATTGAGATTGTGCCAAGACCTCCCGACCCTTTCACATTCCAAATATGATCCCTAATCACAAGATTGTTCATTTCCTCCATAGCCCTCGCTACTTCTTCCTTCTCTTGGGACCTTACGAAAGCATACCTTCTATTTATCGGTCTTTTTCTTTGCATTGGTAGATACATGTCTGTAACTTTCCTTGCATGACTAAAGAGTTGACGTAACCATATTCTGTCTATTGCATCTGGGAGATTATCCACAAATAAGCTGAAACCAGCTGCATAATTTGGATCTCTTCTTCTACTTTGGCCTATCCTCCAATTTCCTCTGCCTCCTCGCTGGATAATTCTTCAATAACGATATCTCTCTTACTTAATCTGCTCATCTTTTTTACTCCATTCATTTATTCATTCATCACTGTTCCTTGATTGTATCGCTATCTTTTTCTTTTGTTTTTCATCAATTTACCAACAACACCAAAAAATTGATTCTGTCAAAACCCACCTTGTTACGAACTATTTTCAAGAGCCCAAGGATCTCACCTTCTACTATGGAGAGGTGGGAGCTCACTTCCTACTACGGAGAGAATAGAGCTCCCTCCTACTACAGAGAAGTTGGAGCTCACCTCACCTACCTGCGCTCGCCAGTCCAAGGGGAGAGCTCTAAGCGTCTGCGCGGAGAGAAGGTCGCAACAAAGGACCACAGCGAGAGCGGCCCACTAGGCATGCTCAAGGTTGCAATCGCAACCCAGGGACTCGACTTGGCCCAACTCATCCAAGGTAAGAGCAATACATCCTCTTCAATGTCCCTAATGGACCACACGACCAACTCTGAGACAAGTGGGGTAAGATAAAAATCTGAGATAAGGGAAAATCACTATTTGAATTCCCCGTGCTTTATCTCAAACAAACCGACCTAGCTCACTTATAAAAGCAAATAACCTCAAGTCATCTAGGTACTTATTCACACTCTTGAGTTCTCACCAAAATCCTTGTGCTTACTTGAGCGTTTAAGTGCCTTTGCAAATACACCTCACCGTATTGTTTTAGGGCATCTATCATATTGGGTCTAACACTTATCTTATTTATTATCGAATCTATTATCTTTAAAAAAAACGATTTAGTTTGAATTATAGTATTTTGAAATCCTTTAGCATATGTGTGTGTATGCATATCACTTGCTGTGTACAACAAGACGTACAACACAACGTCAGCCTGTTTCATTTTGGTAATTTTTGGCTCATTTTGGTATTTGTTGAGTACTATTTTGTGCTTCATTTTCAACGCGACTTCATCCACTTGTTCCAGAAATATTGGGCATTAATCTGGTAATCTGAGACTATTTTTATCTCCTATTTAGTTGTACTACTTTTATCATGTGTGGGTCTTTTGAGCATGTTGCTCTATTATTTATTCCACCCTTTTAATAGTGAGTAGGCTTTCGTTTTTGAGATTTCTTTCATAAAACTCTTTTATTGTACTCATTGATATTTTCATAGTGGAATTTTTTTGGACTAGGTCCTGTGATTTTTTGTCCCTCTCATTGGGGTTTTCCACGTTAAAAATTGGTGTGTGCCCTCTCTACTTTGCCTATTTAATTTTTGCACTCTTAGATATATTGCTTGCCATATATTACGTTTTACGTAGGTTCAATTCAAGAGAAAAAGATTATTATTTTCACTGTGTGCTTGTGATTTTGTCGCTGCATATATTCGCCTTTCCCAACAGTTGGTATCAGAGCTATTTTGGATCTTGAGAAGTTGCTTAATTGAACAATGAAACCTAATTATGGTAGGATGATCTATTTGAATGGCACTAATTACCATAGATGGAAAGTCAAAATGAAGGATCTACTCTATGTGAAAAATTACATCTTTTGATGTTTTCTACTCAAAAATCGGAGAATAAATCTAATGAAGATTAGGCTTTTGAGCACGAGGTGGTTTGTGATTTTATCCGACAATGGATAGATGAAAACATTTTGAATCATATTGTTAATGATTCACATGCCAGAACTTTATGGGAAAAGCTTGAAAATTTGTATGCCTCTAAGACCGGGAACAACAAATTATTTTTTCTGAAGCAAGCTATGAATTTGAAGCATTAAGAAGGTACTTCTATTTCTGATCACTTGAGTGATTTTCAAGGTAGTTTTGATCAATTGTCTGACATGGGTATTAAATTTGAAGATGAAGTTATGGGGTTTTGGTTGCTTAATACTCTACCTGATTCTTGGGAAAGTCTCTGCGTTACTTTAACTAATTCTTCTCCTGGCGGTGTTGTGACTATGAATATGGTTAAAATTGTTGTTTTGACTGAAGAAGTCAGAAGACAAACTCAGCAGGTATCCTCTACACAATCAAATATTTTGGTTATTGAAGATAATGGGAGAAGCAGAGACAAAGATAAGGGAAGAGGTCAACGAGGTAGCCGCAATCACAGAAGCAAATTAAGTCCAAGTACAGAAATTTTGAGTGCGATCACTGTGGTAAATCATATTAAGAAGTTTTTCCATGAGTTGAAGAATGAGAAAAACGGTAATAAAGGTAATAGAGAAAAGAAGAATGATGTCAATGATGATCGTGTTGCTACCGGTACCGATGGAGATTTGTTGATTGTTTGTGATCAAAATATGGTCAATGTTGCATGTGACGATTCTAGCTGGGTTGTTGACAGGGGTGCTAGTTTTCATGTGACTTCAATAAAGGATTTTTTTTTCTCTTCTTATACTCTAGGTAATTTTGGTGTGTTGAAGATGGGAAATAATAATATGTCAAAGGTTATTGGTATTGGTACCATTTGCTTGGAAAGCAGCAATGGAACAAAGTTAATTTTGAATAATCTCAGGCACACACCAGAAATTCACTTACATTTGATTTTTGCTAGTGTCCTTGATAACGATGGCTATTTTAATACCTTTGGTAATGGGCAGTAGAAGCTTACTAAGGGTTCTTTAGTTGTGGCACATGGTAAGAAATTTTTTGGTTTGTATTGAATGAAAGCTATTATTTTTGTTGATGTTGTAAATTCTGTTGATTCTGAAAGTTCATCAAAATTATGGCATTAGAGGCTTAGCCACATTAGTATTAGTAAAAAGGAACTGAACTGTTTAGCCAAGAAGAATTTCCTTGCAGATTGGAAGAGTGAGAAATTAGAAAAATGTGTTCATTGCTTGGTTGGGAAATAGAACAAAGTCTCCATCTAGAGTCATCCTCCTTCTGGAAAATCAGAGGTGCTTGAGTTAGTGCATTTAAATCTCTGTGGTCTTATGAAGATTAAAACTTTTGGCGGTGCTCATTACTTTGTTACATTTATTGATGATCATTCAAAGACCAGGTACTTGGTATCTTCAAACAATTTTAGGCTTCGGTTGAGAGAGAGGCAAGGAACAAACTGAAATGTATTCGAACCAATAATAGTGGCGAGTAGCGTGGACCGTTTGATGAATACCACAAACAACAAGGTATTCGACACCAGAAGACGTGTCCCAAGACTTCTCAGCTCAATGGCTTGGCTGAAAGGATGAACATGACATTGATGGAGAGAGTCAGATGTCTGCTTTTTGAAGCTAAGCTACTTGGATCTTTCTGGAGTGAAGCTTTATATACTATTGCATGTGTTATTAATTTATCTCATGTTATTGCTTTGCAGACAAATGTTCCTGACAAAGTGTGGTATAGGAAGGATGTCTCCTATGACCACTTGCATGTTTTTGGGTGCAAATCATTTGTCCATGTGTCAAAGGATGAAAGTTCCAAGTTAGATGTCAAGATGAGACAATGCATCTTCATTGGTTATGGCCATGATGAATTTGGCTACATATTTTATGATCTTGTTGCAAAGAAGCTTGTCAAAAGCCATAATGTTGTTTACATGGAGGACTAGACCATTGAAGATATTGACAAGGCAAAAAAATCAGAGTCATCATATTCTAATGGTTTAGTTAAGCTTGATCCAATCCCTGATACTAATACAAATACGCTTGATGTAGCAGATCTTGACAATTATACCGATGTCGAGAATCATATTCCAGATGAGCCAGTAGAGACTATTGATGATGATGTTGCTAATAACATTGATGATCCTATTGTTCCAATCAGGAGATCTTCTAAACAACCTGTGCCCTCTACTTGTTAGTCACCTGATGTATATACGCTCCTCACTGACGAGGGAGAACTTAAATACTATGAAGAGGCTATGGAAAGCGAGAGTAAGAAACAGTAGGTTGCAACAATGGATGATGAGATGAAATCATTGCTTGACAATCATACTTTTGAGTTGGTCAAGTTGCCTAAAGATAAGAAAGTTTTGGAGAATCGATGGAGGTGTCAAAATTTCAGTCCTTGTTTGATGTTGTTTTTCTTACTTTTTCCCTTTTGTCTTGCTATGTTAGACTATATGTGTGTTTGATGATGGAGTGGAATTGGGGAATGTGTTTTTTGTGAGAATTTAAGGTCTGTTTATGGAGGTCGGTGGTTTAATGATGGGTTTGACGGTGGAGGCCTATGTGACTGTTCAAGGTCCGATGGTAGCAGAATGAATGGGTATGAACTATGGACGGTTGAGGAGGTTGATTCAAGTCAATTTATGTGTCAAATACTTTGAAAATATTACAATTTTACCATTAAAGATCATGTGCCATACACATGCTATTTTTTCCATCCATTTATGTAACAGATGGTTATCTCTAGGAGCGGTTAGTGTATATTTAGTGTATATTTCACTCAAACTTAGGGACCTCTAGAAATAATTTTACAAAAAGATGAGTGTGGAACGTAATTTTACTAGTTGTAATGTGGATTACATTGCAAGACTATTTCGTATGGGTACTCGGATAAAGGATATCTTGAGATGGAGCTTAGCCACGGATTCCCCAAGAAATAGAGCAAGCTACTGAAGTCACTACGAAACGGGAGGCATGAAAAATGATTATGCGACAAGGAAAATAAATAAAAGCCAAGCATTACTAGCTACAAGTACCGAACTATAAATTACAGCAGCAAGAATAACATAATCAACTATATAAACAATGAAGTTGAATGAAGCAGACGAATAAATCTCAACTCCTTTTTCCTTTTCTACCCCACTTTTTTTTTTTTTTTGGTATTAATCTTCCTCTGGTAATACTTCCGAAAAGAGCAGATAAATAGACTGTCGCGAAACAAAATGACCACGAGGGTCCAATCCCAACCTACCCACACAATTTCTACTGAATGAATAATACCCGGATATTTCCGTGACATCCTTCTCATCTTCATTACAATGAAATCAAAGCCCTCCCCATGTGTAGCTTCAACAGCCAAAGAAGAAAATAGACATTATTAAACTCCTACACCTACTTATCCTCTTGGTATCAAAATATCCTCCATGTACAAAAGAAAATTTCAAAATTTAAGCCAGGCGTCTCTCCTTACTTTAAAATATTTTTTTTATCATTTTTTTTCCACCAGGCATTAAAGACACTGATGCAACCATAGTATGCCACCATCTTAAGAATTGAATTAAGTACCCAAGTTGCCTTCTGGCTTAGATTCTGTTCTGACATAGGTGAGACCCCGAGCAGTTGGTGCAGAAAAACTTCCAGTATTCAAAGATGTACCATTGTCAGATTGACTTCCCTGAGCATCCCGCTTCCATTGCATGCTCCTGGTACCCAGTTTAATTGGGGGCCGAGGTCTAAATGCGCCAGAAATACCTCTTGGAAAAGGAAGTCTGGAAAACCTAGCAGAAGGAAATGGAGATCCCCTCACAGTACGCGGCCATGCCATGGTTGAAGATGGTTCTTGATGTGCAGCACTTTTCTTAACAACCTGCAAATTAGTAACAAAACAAGTTAGTTCACCAACCTTGCTTTTAGCTTAAAACCTTCAATGCCACGCATTATAACCACACATGAACATTAAGCCAGAAAGGTTGACATCCTGAAATGATTTATACAACTAAAACTGCAATTGTCAAAACCTATCCCTATGTACTACTACAAAAGATTACGACAATATACTACCCAGTTGTCAAACTGAAAAAAAAAAAAAAATCATCTATAAGATACTAGTCCCAAATATCTTAATAGTGGCCATAGAATTTTACATCTCTAAAATGAAACAGAATCAAAGGGTTTGCCTTAAGCAAACTAAATAAAATGAGGTGGAAAAAACTCTGGATAACTATAGTACCAAGCTTTGATCAATACCTTGAGAATCCGAGACAAGTAAGAGGTGCCATCCAGAGATAATGCATTCTCTGCTGCTTCTTTTCGCATGAACTCAACATAAGCTGCCCTGCTCAAGAAATTACAAATCAATATAAGTCCAAAAAATGTACATGTACTGAACATAAAACGAGCAAAACAAGCTTCTGAAATATCTTACCCTTTTGGTCGCCCTGTTGCTGCATCGGTAACTATAACCACTTTTAAGACTTCCCCAAATTTATTAAAATGACGAGACAAGCCGTCTTTGGTAGCAGCAAAATGAACCTGTGATAACAAATATAAGGCAATTTCAGAGATCAAACAAATCCTACCGTTCCCCACCCACCAAGAACAAAGGAGTAAGGGTTATTACATTGCTAACAAAAATGGTTCTGGAATCAGCATCCTCTGAAGGACGACCAGACGCACTTGAACCTAATAACACATAAGATGCAATCAATCATACACCTGAAAAATCTCCTAGTATTCAAGAGTTTAAAAATTAAAAAGTAAAATGCATAGCAAAATGTGTAACTTGTACGAAACACACACATATTAACAAGCCAGATATGTATTTGTAACATGTCTCTTAGAAGGAAGAATTTCCCCTAAAGAAGATTTAGAGCATACCAGAAGTAGATGATTGTGTCTTCTGAAACTCTTTCTGAACGTCAGGAGCAGGGTTTCCCTGCTAAATGTCACAATATCAATGAAAATGATCTATATCGCTAAATGCTTTAAGCATGATGTATTTATTAATTAAAAGAAACTCAGTGTCTAAGAATATATGCATGAACAACTCACATTTCCATTACTAATTTTCAGAGCGTTGGCATTCTCCTTCAACAGTTGCAATCCAGCTCCGGGAGCTCCTGCTTCACTGTTTAAAGTCTTGTGACCATCTAACTTGATAACCTCTCTTGGTTCCTGATAATGTGGTGGCTTCCAAGTATTTACATTAACAGAACTATTCACTATCTTGTGAGAAGTGTTAGGCGAAGCATTGGGCTGCTGCTGTTCTTTAGTCCGATTTACACGCAAACCATCATCAGCATTTTTGGCTATGCTGTATTGCACCATCAATGAATCATCGCCCCTGTTTCCAACAGAGGAGCCAATCTGAGAAGCTGCAGACGCCCTATGACCCATGACATTAACATCATCAAACCCTTCATTATCTGAAGTAGAATCAGAAGGAAAACCAGTTTCATGATCCATCATAGTCACATTAGACTGCCCATTGTAATCAGAACTTTGAAGATACAGTAATTGGTTTTGTTCCTGATGTTGGTAATTGTCTTCAAGATGGTTGTTATCATCTGATGGATTCATACCACGACCGAGTCGATCAAATACACTCCCAGGGGATTTGTATTTAATCACATCTTCAGCAGCTTCTGCCACAGCCTTTATCACTGATGCCATTGGATTTGTAACCCTGGAAGCAGACTGTATCCGCTGAGGACGTTCCACCAATGTTGAATCCCCAGAAGATGTAGAAACAACAGAACGAAGACGTTTCAAAGATGGCTCCACTGATGAGCCCAAATTGGATGACCTAGAAGTAGCCACTGCATCTCGCACTGCAAACTGAAGTAGTCGTCGTGGAGCAGCAATATTTACTTGTGAGACCACATCCCTCTGTTAAGGTAATGCAGTTAGATGTATGAAAGCAAAGGATCAAGATGTACTTTGTTGTTATACCAAAACAAAATGAAGAAAAGGAGAGCAAAATAAGGCTAACAAGGAAAATAGCACAGTTGTAATTTTATCCGAACAAGGATACTTTTACTGAGTCATGGAAAGAGGCAAATCCACAATACATGAGTGCAGATAAAAAATGAGGGCTCAGATTTAATTATGAGCAATTTAAGAAAATGCAAGATTACAGTGTTGATAGCAAGTGAAAAATAAAATGCTCCAATAATCAAATCAAATATAATTGCAAACATCCATGTCATGATTGATGCCCTAACACAACCCTCCTCTTTTACCAGGGCTTGGGAAATATAATTGCAAACATAATCAGGAAAATAGTTTAGCAGGTCAAACCTTTGTCCTCTGTCGTTCATCAGCTCGGCCCCTTTTTCTTTGAACTGGAGATTTAGGAGGTGGTGACCTAGGACCACCACTGAGCTTAGGGGCCTTTTCCTCCACATGAGTAATGTCAACAACATAGCTTCGAATGGGAGCTGGTTCAGCTTCTCCCCTGACCAATCCTTTCCAATCTTTGTTATGCCGACTTCTAGAAAGCTTATCAGACTTTCCACTCTCTGACTCTCCAGCTTGGACCTCTGATATGAGCTTTTTCTTAGGAGCTTCATTCTGCAATTCTTTTGGTTGCACATACAAATCTAAATTCAAATCCAGATGATCCCACAGCCTGTTAACAAGATACACATACAAAAAATTATGTGCTATATTGCTTGCAATTAAATTAACCTTAAACTTATCCATGAATAAACAGAAATTACCAGGATACAAAAGAATCACTGTCATCCCCCAAAAAAACATTTAACTCATTCCTTGCTTCATCTTTCTTCCTACCATTCCTCAATAAGACAATAACATACTCCTGCCATTCATAAGGAGAACTTCAGTTTACTCAATAAAGTCAAATCCATCATTTGAAATGTTTAAAACTTCATATGAATTTTCTTTATTCACTAGTTCACTAGTTAATACCTCCGACTACAACATGTCCACTAATAAAATAAAACGAAAAAGAGAAATATCATTCCTCTCATTCAATCGAAATGAATAATAATAATAATAATAATAATAATAATAATGTACTACAAATAATCAAGATATTTGAAAAACATAAAACACCCTAGCACACCTTCAACTCTAACTTGCACATGTATCTCAGCAAGTCAGCATCAATACAATAACAACCAGGCTTTTCCAAATATGTTTGGTATAATAAAAACCATTGTTAAATAAATTCATTTGGTGCATGACTTTTTTAATGACTTCTAAAATTTTCCACGGTCTTTAACTATAGCTCATTTAATCTAACTATCTTCCTTTCGATATGCTTTTCTCACTAGAGGCTCCATTGATCTTCTCTTCACATGAAAAAAGCACCTAAGGTGAGTTTCTGTCATCTCATCAGGTTCTACTACAAGTATCTCGATTACATTTGTTTGTAATCTTTTGCTTACATGTCCACTCATCTGCCTTAACATTCTCACCTCTGGTCAATGTATTATCTACTTTTGTTGGTGTCCTTAAAAAAACCAGTGTCTAAGAAAATTTATGTTCGATTTGAGAGGCACTTTGAGTTCATAAGATTTTTGGCAAACATTCCAAAACAACACAACAAAAACAATTATCTCATTCAATAATTTCATACAATTCCAAACAACTACCTAGCCCCTTATAAGATGGGGCACTACCAAAAATACCAACAAAAATCCAAATAATGGTCCAAGCCCAAGTTGAGTCCAACTTGATCACCCAAGGTATGACCAATCACAGATCCCAAGCTGGACTTGTATTTATCTTCATTCTTACGTGTTGTGTGTGTGTTTGTGTGTGTTTGTGTGTGTGTGTGTGGAAAAAACAAAAAATCAAGTTCCACCACTGAGAATCTGAGACTAGAAAAAAGCTAGGGCCTCTCCTTGCATTCAAAGCATTTCAGTAATTTCTAGACGAAAATTCAAAAACAGACTAATGCTTAATTTAAATATTTTACTTTTGGATAAAAGAAGAATTATATTAAGATGTAGAAAACAAAATTACAAAGATTTAAGGGAACAAGAGATCCTCTTGACAAGAACAGAAGATAACAAAAGAAAGAAACATCATAAAATCAAATCTCTAATCTCTCACCCTATCTGAGAGAGAAATCCCTCTATATAGATCAGCTTTATGCCAAATGGAGGCCAAACGCCAAATCTTATCCCACAAGACTTCTTGTCGAAGAATTTGTTATTAAAAATGAGGGGACTACACTCCAACCAAATACACCAAATAGCTGCATAGATTGCACATTGCCATGACGATTTGGCTTCCTTCCTCTTTCGAAATCCGAGAAAACTAATCAATAGGAACTGATCCAAATTTCTAGGGCAAACCCAACTCTCACCAACAATACCAAACAACAAACATTACACTTGAACTTTCAGTTTTAGCAATTATTCCCAAAAATAGTTTTTGCTTGTGCACTAAATCTTTTTATTTCCCTTAATCTATGTAGTATATTCAAAAATGTGTTTTTTGATGGGTCTATGTGCGAGGAAAACATAACTTATCATAAAGTTACCTATAATTTTCAAAATAGAAGCATGTGTCTTATGTTCAACATTGCACATTTACAGTGTATAATTGCAAGCTCATTCCGCATGTACATAAAGCATGCAACTGCCAAGCATGTGTGCATGCATAAAGAACTACAAATAAAATATATGCAATATCGTTCCGCCCAATCAACCAGAACCATAAGTTCAGATATCAAAAGCAATTAGTGTGCATCAGAACCTGCAAAATATTTTCAATACCCAATCAACCAGAACCATGAGTTCAGGTATCAAAAGCAATTAGTGTGCATCAGAACCTGCAAAATATTTTCAATCTCTAAAGACATCGCCTTCAATTCCATTACCCCATGGTTCATGCATTCATCTTAATATAACCACTTCACATTTTATCTATACTCGTAAGTGGTAAATACACATTCCATAATTTGTAAAACCTAACACTTCTAGTCACATTTTACAGGGATTTTCAACATAAACCCCTCCTATCATTCAACTGAACTCATACTGCAAAGAATATTCAGAAACTGCAGCAACACTTGACTCATCAAAGGGAAAATAATAAAGAATCTCAGCATCCAACATGAGAGTTATCAAGCGCAGAACTTTGGAAATCGGTTTCAGATTTTCCTCCCAAAAATAAAATTCGACAATCTAGAGAATGCACAGCACATTATTCATCACTCATTCAAAAACTGCGGCATTTTAGGTCGTACCACAAGAGTGTCATCGGTGTAATCCCCCATGAACTCCTTGAGTTTCTCCTTCACACTCTCCCTTAGCTTCGCCGCACCATCAGCAGTGAAATTCGCCTTGAATGCCCGATCGCTATCTCGATCAACGCTACCCATTTCTAATCCCCAAAACAGAGAACACACCGTACGAAGAAACCCTAACGGTGTGTGTATCTTCCTCTCGCTAAATCTACAGAAATCGCGATGCACTCAAAAACCCTAACTATCTCTTTATCGGGGCTTATCCAAATCCGCGCGAAGAAATCAGAACCCTGGGAGAGTACGGTGATGAATCGGCGGATGAGAAGGGAAGAGAAAGCGGAATAGGAATTTTCTCGGGAAAGTGTGGGTAAATTTTGGCGAAGTCATGGAAAATCCTCCCGCAGCGAGCGAGCGAATGAGGAAGATAGAGAGAGAGAGGAAATGGGCTTACCTACGAAGCTTACCTACGAAGAGAACCTAATATATATACTCAGTCGGTTAGTGTAGTAATACCCGCACCAAGATGGCGCAAAGCAAAGAGAAAATGGGGTATAGGTGTAACATTTTTCTTATTTGGTAATGCACTAAACCATCAAATTAATGCGTGTTTGGATTTTTAGTATGAGGGTGTCGTTGGAGGAGTGAAAAATATTTATTTTTAATACGTTAGAATCAATTTTAATAGTTCAAAATAGAAAGTTAAACAAATTAATCATTAAAAATAACTATCATATAAAAAATATCACAAAATATAAAAGAAAATATACATTCTAGAATCAAAACTAAGAGACACATATATACACATATCATATTGACTTTAAAAACAACAGTTATTTCTGAATAGTTGAAATATCATAAATAATTAACTCAAAATTTTATAAAAAAAACATAAAATGTTATGTATAGCTCAAAATTTAAAGAAAAAAATTAAAAATTATATTTCAATTCAATTCAAGACCTTCAAAAACTAAATAGGAAAAATACACAATAGATGTCATAGATTCCTCACTATACACAACTATGTTGGAAAAGGGATGAGTTGGGAGTTCACTTCTCTTTCTCTTTTTATTTACAGTCTTGGTACACTCTCTTCTCATATAAAAACAATATAAAATAAAAGAGCAGTGTAGAAAAATAAAATAGAGAGTAATGAAATTTGATCGTTGAAGCAATAGACTAAATTAGTTTTTTTTTGTATAGGCATACAAAATTTTTAGGGGGACAAGTAAAAAAAAAAAAACTAAAAAAAGTATACTTTTTTAATGAAAAAAATGAAATTTTTCGGGGGTCATGGTCACCCCTCAATATAATGAGAAGTCGTCCCAACATGTTAGTCCTTTCGTATTGATCAAGTTAGTTTCTCCTTGTTTTATGGGAATTTAAGTTGATAACAAGTTAAGGACCATTTCACCATAAAATTTGATTCGAGATCTCAATTTGGGAAATTCAACTTGATTCCTATGATGAGTGAGTTCTTAAAGCAAGAATGCTTGTTTGGAAAGAAATGATTGAAAATCAAGAACTCGTGAATGCACACCATGAAGAACAAAACATTCAATTGAAACAGAGATGAAGAACAACTTTGAACACAAAATGATCAAATAAAGAGTATTTGGATTACAAAGGAAACAAAAGCAAAAAAAAAATTAA
Source organism: Nissolia schottii (assembly GCA_003254905.1). Taxonomy (NCBI): domain Eukaryota; kingdom Viridiplantae; phylum Streptophyta; class Magnoliopsida; order Fabales; family Fabaceae; genus Nissolia; species Nissolia schottii. The sequence continues at coordinate 198,628 of QANU01075037.1, read as the reverse complement.
ATTGAATGCTAATCCTATGAATAAAAACAACAAAAAGCAAATAAAATAGGAAATTACTTGGTTCCTCTCTTACTCATGTGTCACTAAAACTTGTGAGTGTATGCAAGGAGTTATAAGTGTGAAAATCCGGAAAAAAAAAAATGCTACACTAAGTGTGCGTATTTATAAGAATAGTGGTCTTTGGGCATTCTTGCCACGTGTCCTTGATGCGGTTGAGGTCCGTGATCTCTACTCCATGTTGTTGAGTGCTTATTCTTAAAATCGTCAAGTAACTCTCTTCTAATTAACTTCTTCATTTTGGCTCCAAATAACTTACATGTGTTTAAAATTCCAATTCCAAATGGTCGAATTGAGTTTGATGACACAAAATATTCAGACAATGCATTTGATTAAACATATCAACTGCCGGAGCCAATCCCTGCAACAATAATTGTTGAGTCTACATTTCCTAACACATTAGGTAGTAGTACATTTGATGATAAACCTGAAATAGTTGAACTTCCTAACCTCTAACAACATGCAACTGATGAAGAAATTGATGTAGGCAATGATAGTGAAGAAGAAAAAGAGTTTGATAACCAACTTAATTCTGAAAATTATGATGACAGGTTCAAGTAATCCTTGATAGAAAAAATGGTTTACCAATGCATGATTCTCCTACCTAGAGGAGCTTGAGGAGAGTAGATATACATAGTTTTGCCTCTGTAAGTAAAGAGGTTGTTTTCGAGATTTGAACCTGTGAACAATGTAACATCTCGTTTTCCTTAGGAAGAATTTCGCGCAATTAATAAAAAAAGAACCAATTATTGAGACGGGAAAAATGAAATAAATCTACTAAATTATTTTCGAAAGTTACCCGTCAAAATAATGGCTTCGTGAACCCGCAGAACTTCACAAAATCCGGGCCGATTTTCCGGTCGAACCGGGATTTCGGCAGACGTCCAAGGCACTCGTAAAATGTACTCTTATGGAAGGAAATTTACGAATACCTTGACTTGACATAAAACCAGGACCAGGAAAATTAGTAGATCACGGGGGTATGTTCGGAGTATTTTTAGGATATCCGTACATGCCTGATTACCGACCAAACGCGATCAAACATGATCGAAATAGTACCCGGGGTGGGATTTTTCTTTGGAACTTATCCCCTGCCATGAAGGCAGGGANTATATAAAATAATAATAATAATAATAAAAGCAATTAGAGTCATCAACTCTAATTGCTATATATATATATATAATATAATGAGGCCTCGAGGCATCAGTTGCTACTTCATTCTCTCTTTTAAATTTTCATTGTTCTGTTCGTGCAATTTGTTGTTACTCTGCAGAAACTAGAAAAATAGCAAACCAGGCTTAACGTCCATAGGAAAAATCATCTCATTACCTCCATCAACTTTCAAACGCGTAGAAAGTGGGTAACCCGACTACCCACTGTCTATGTGGTTTTTGATAATGTATTGTATGTGTTTATGTGAAAATATAATGCAAGAAATAGTATGTCGAAAATATAGTGATAATTATTCGTAGTTTTAATGCCAAAAAAATATAACTGTACTTGTTGGAACATGTGGAAAGTCCAAATATGTTTTCAGTGGAAATAACGAGAGATATAGGCAAGAAAACCACGCTGCGAATGAGTTTAACGCATGGTTATTCGAATGACTAAGCATAGTCATTCGAATAACCATGAACTTTACTCATCCAGGAGCAAAACAGCCAAGTCATTTCAAATGACCAGGGTGAGTCATTCGAATGACTCAGCTAATTTTACCCTCGGAGAGCAAAATTTATGTCATTCGAATGACCAGGCTAGGTCATTTGAATGACTCAGCTAATTTTACCCCCGGAGAGCAAAATTTATGTCATTCGAATAAACAGCCACAAAAACTCAAAAAATTGTATATAAAAGTAACTATGAATTTATTGTACTTATAATAGCATGCATCATGAGGACTCGGTCGTCGTTACGACTTAGGACGACTGTAGATAACTAGAAGTTATCACAAAATGTTTTAAAAGATCATAATTGAATCTTAGGGAAAAAGTGGTATCTTAAAAAGGTTCTGGCCCAGAGGTTCCGGTGTACCTTAGAGAAAGTATGATAACAAAACTCGGTTATCAAAACGCACCCAAAACGCAATGATACAAAACGCAGGCTTAGACCTAAGCGCGGGCATCAACTCGATACGAGAGTGAAGTAAAGAAAGAAACGAACGAAAAGAAAGCAAGGAAGAAAGCAAGAAAGAATGAGTGATTGTATCATTGTTGTCCGAAGGCGAAGTATCGCCCAGGGCTAAATGCTACCTGGATCGACGGCGAAAGAGAGAGTGATTGTCCCCAAAGCAAGGGACCAAGGAGTGAAAGAGTGATTGTCCCCCCAAGTTGTGGAAAAAGCGAGCCCCCTCCCCGGAGTTAGTGACCCCTTCACTATTCTACACGGAGGATGGTTGTCCTATCGTTAGCCAAAGGCAAAATATCCCCCAGGGTTAAATGCTACCTGGATCGGCACGATACGAAGACAACAGTAGGTTGTAGCCGAATGGGGATGACGATCCCACGGACTACATGGGAGACATGATGGGCTATAAGTAACGAAAAAGACGCGACCCCGGTCCCCTAGTTGGACCGGAAGCATAAGAGAACCTCAGATCCCCTCATACATAAGATATGTGATGAATGAATATATGTATGTAAGTATATTTAGCGTGTAAGTACCGTCAAGAGAACTCTCGAGATGGCCTATATGAAGGTTGCAGATCAAGCTAATAAAGTTAATAAGCACGAAGCCATAGATAAGAAAAAGATTAGAGATTCTCCGTCACTTAGTAAAATAGGTAAAGCTACTCAGGATTAGGATGAAGCGTAATAATCAGTAGGGATATAGTATGCATGAACACGTAGAGATCTCCTGAGTGACCTGGATCATAACCGAGGTAAAGAGATAATCCCTACGCGGTATCCCATTGAGGAAGACTTGTTCTTACCCCCACTCGCTTATGACTCCAGGTACCCTTGATTATGGCGACCTCACTGCTGAGCCCTCCGAAGACCCCGCTACCGGGTCATATCCCGAGTACGATCCTATGCCGAGGCGTGACCCAGTCGACTGGATGCTCACGAAAACCGTCCCATATTCACCGATTGCAACCCCTGGCCGGGATCAACTCCGGCTACTCCGATCCTCCTTGACATAGAAGACCCTGAGCCTCCGCCTTATGATAAAGACGTGGAGGTGGATCCTCTCAGTGAGGCTGGTGCAACGGCCCCAGCAGCAGCCTCAGCAGCCGCCCCGACAACAGTTCTAACTTATCAATCCTCTCTGACGTGGTCCCTGTATGAGTGTCGAGCCCCGATCGATCCGCCTGTTTGTACTGCCAGCCCATGACGCCGAGGCAAGTGCCATCCACAGTGCGCCGGGATCTGTTCACAGTCCCGGAGGCAGCGCAGAGGGTGGAGGAGGACGGCGATTCTCCCATCGTCGACGCAACCGCCGCCTTTGATGAGGACCCAAACATAGAGCAGATGGAGGCCGACTCAGAGGAAGAGGAGGAGGACGACGAGAGCGATCCGGAGGAAGACCCGGAGGATGACCCCGTGGAGCCGTGATCGAGCCGTCACAGCGTTGCCGATTTTCCGTGGATTTTGTACGGACTAGGTGGAGGTTGTTCCACTAGTCCCTAGATGTTAGGATACTAATTTTGGGAACAAATGTGAATACTTAATTGTTGCTTGTATCTATTGTGTATTATTACGGGTGCAATGTATGTATGGGCCCTATGCTTAGCTAATTACTCTATGCTTATTTACTTATTCGTTCGCGTGTTTGAAGATCCATAGGCCATGAGGCCCTATCGCTTGTATTATATGATTTCCTCCACGCCTAGCTATTAATTTTGTAACTAGTAAACCAAGTTAAGAAAATTTCAAATCGGCTCATATTTTCGTAAACAAGTAATTCTGAGGTAATAAAGGACTACAGTATTCCCACCAAGTAAATAACAACCCAGCAAACCCGGTTTACGACTTAAGTGTGAACTAGCTAGCTAGGGGTGTTACAAACAACACTGTGAGATAATGAGCTAGGCAACATTGTGAGATAATGAGCCGGGCAGCATTGTGAAGCAATAGCATTAATGTAACCATGGAGTTGTTGCCTTTTTACCTTTTCCTTTTTCCAGTACATTCTCTTTCCTCTTTTTATTAGAGTAGACAATAATCATCAGAAATAAAAGACTCAGAGATGAAAACTGCAAAGCATATGGTATAGTTCTGAATAGTATAAATGGCGAACAGAAAATTTCTTTGGAAGAGAGCTGTTGTAATCAACAAAGAGCTGCTGGACATGTGGTAAATTTAGCTTGAAGTTAATAAGTAAAGCAGACAAACCAGTTTATAAAATACCGTATGACTAGAGTGAATTGATGAAGTGCTTACTTCATAATTCAAATAGTTTAGTTAAAAGGGTAAACCATATTTGACATTGAGCCTTGACACAACAATAAGGTTATAATCCTGAAATAAGGTTATAATCCTGAAACTAAATAACTCAGATTCTGTAACACATTATAGATGTTCATATGTAGGGAAGGAAATTGAGTTGTGCATAATAGATTACAAAATACAAATGATGACTGACGAAAACGTTGATATTTAACTGCTTTTACGCCTATGGCCTTCGTTGGAAGACATGAAAAGTAAATAGGAATTTAAAATTGTAACATCATGTTAAAAGCAGGTCAAGAAACAGACACAGAAACAAAGGGCTCGTTTGGTTGTGCTTCTAGGGAGGAAAAAGTACTTATTTTGATGGGGGGAAATACCTTTAAATTTTAATTAGTTGTTTGTGTGTGCTTCTCAAAATAAGTTGGATCATAAAATAATCAGTTTCTACTTATTTTGAGAAGCATATGGGGAGCTGATTCTCCCATAAGCAGAAGCAGAAGAGAGAGAATGTTACTTTTGAAAATGTACTTCTTCCATAATCTCAACCAAACATACCCAAATACCCAAGAAGAGCATGTTGATTAATCCAATTATTTTTATTTTACATTTAACAAATAACTTCATTTTATTTAAAACCTTTCAAGAGTTTGTTTGCCATGTAGAATTGGGTGAGTAACCTACAATAGGGGGCTCATTTAGGTTCGATCAAAGATCTGAATATAAAGGTATCAAGTTTCTTACCGCATGGGCTCTTATGATCAAAGATAACGTCATTTAAGTGATGCCAAACACCATCAGAGACTACTACCACTACCACTACCACTACCAGTAATCACCACAAGAACACAATCCATCTGAAAAGTGATGAAATCGCTTTGAATCACGGATAATGATAACACGCTTCTCTATCAGCGAGACAAATTTTGCAGTGTTGTGGCAATCACGGCATATTCTGAGATTCTTTATTATAACTAGTGGCATATCAGCCCTAGTAACCAATAGTCCATATGCAAGAGCTATCTTCTCACTATGCTTGTTGATCATATTCGTTTTGACCTCCTCATCAACATCATGGTGAATAGATTCAGTTTCAGACACAAAGCCAACCTCTTGAATTTTTCGTAAAAGTTCCTCCAGCTTCTTGTGTATTTTGTCTGAATCAGGGTGAGAATAATCATCCACCACAAAACGGTGGATTTTATTCCCATGCTCAATAAAACTGCATCCAGCGTTTCTAGTTACCCCATTATTCTTCATTAAGGCCCTCACTTTTGATGCATCACTCCACAGACCTGCAGCAGAATATAAGTTGGAAAGCATAATATAGTTTCTAGGGTCTGACGCATCTAACGCAATCAAATTCTCTGCAGCTTCCTTCCCCAGGGTGATATTTCCATAAATCCTACAAGCACCAAGAAGGGCACCCCAGACTGCAGAATTTGGTTCTAATGGCATATGTTTAATCAGCTCATAAGCATCACAGAGAAGACCGCAGCGGCCAAGAAGATCAACCATACATGAATAATGATCCAATCGGCGTTGAACTCCGTAAACATCAGACATGATTTGGAAGTAGTACTTTCCTTCGTTGACAAGCCCCGAATGGCTGCAAGCACTTAATAAATGAGTAAAAGTAACATGATCAGGCTCCATACCTTCCCTTACAGTCCTTTCAAAGAACTCTATTGCTTCTTTTCCACACCCATGCATAGAAAATCCTGCGATCATCGCAGTCCATGCCACTTTATCAGGCTTACGTATCTCCGCAAAGACCTTTTGAGAAGCATCCAACCTCCCTAACTTTGAATACAAGTTCAAAAGGGTGGTTACAATTGTGACATTTTCATCAAGACCGCAGGTGAAGATTACACCGTGCAGGGCCTCTACCAACCTTCCTAAAGGCAAATTTTCACAGGCTTGAAGCAAGCTCACCATTGTGGCCTCATCAGGGAAAAATCCATTCATCCTCATCGCAATAAAGTAATTAATAGCTTCATTAGGGATTCCATTTTGGGTGCAAACAGCCACCATTGAATTCCACGATACCACATTTGGATCCTGCATAGCCTGAAACAGCTTGAAAGCAGAGTCAACGCAGCCAAACTTTCCATACATATTAATAAGAGCATTAACAACCTTCACCTCAAACAGCATACCCAATTTCACTGCACAACAATGAAGATACTGACCTTCATCCCTGACCTTCGCTGAAGCACAAGCCGAGATAACAGATAGGAACGTAAGCTCATTCAGTTCCAACGGGAACTCAGATTTCATCATGGAAAACACATTCATGCACTTGCCAAGGTGACCACTTTTCCAAAACCCGGAAACCAAAGAATTCCAGGACACAAAATCCTTGTTGGGCATTTCGTCGAACAGCTTCTCTGCATCAAGGGTGGAACCCATGTTGAGATAACATGATACCAGTTGATCACCGATAAACCCGTCTCTGAAATCCAGAGACTTGATCACACGGGCATGAATGACCCTGCAGCAAGAGGCAGAGGATGAAGATTTCAGAGCAACGAGCAGAGAAAAAACAAGAGGGTCACGAGAAGAAGAAGAAATGGCGTGGAAGTGAGGCGAGGTTTCGGAGCGAAGGTAACAACGCGTAGGAGAAAAACGCAAGAGTGGAGGGAATGAGAGTTCGAATGTTATAGGTTTTGGTGGATGCGGTGGTAGCAACATGCGACCCATGAATTTCGTGTGGAACCACCTTAACATATTAAGTCATGCATATCTCGTATACCATCTGAATTTTCTACAGAATTTGTAAAACATGTTTCTTAGGCTCTATGCGGATTAATTGTTGGATAAAGAATATCTTGGCATATAATGTTTCCTCATTCACGTTTGAGGACACTGCTATTTTGTCTGAATTTGTGAATGCGCATCCAGATTTTGCCCTCCCAGTTGACTTTGGCTTTCACCGACTGTTTCTCGCCTATCGGTGCTTTCTTGCCTTTCACGAGTTTACTACATCTTGTACCCTTCACGAGCTGTTGCACAATCACCACGCGCCATTCTTTTCCTTAGTTGATTCTTTGCATTGTCATGGCTTTAAGGGCGTGTGGTTCGACAAATCGAAAAAACTCTGTGAATGGTCTCCTTCCTCTTTGGAGAGTTCTCAGCGTGCCACCTTAGCTGTCGACCGTGATAGATGCATGATAACTATTCGAGCTTTAGAGAATAACATTACTGCTCTGAATAAGGAGTTGCGATTGGCTAAGGCATCATAAGAGAAGTCTAAGGCTGAACTAGCCACAATTCTTGAGAAGGAGAAAGTCCTAGAGCTTAGGGACGTGGCCTTGTCCTCTCCTTTTTCTATATCCACCCTAGACCTCTGTCTGTGACTATGCCGTCTTTCCTGTAATATGTTGTTTTTTGCTATAATTCACTGTTTTTGGTACCTGAACTGTGTTTGTTATGTAGTTTTTGGATTTTCTGGGTCTGTAAATTGATACAATGATGGATAATTGTCATAGTTGTATTTGGCGGCCTAGGCTAATGTACCCAATTTGCTGTTCTTGTATATACCATTATATGTTTTGCTTCTTTATGATTTTGACACCTTTTGTTTGTTACTGCCTCTGTTGTTGGTGACTGTTGTTACTGCTAGTCTTTCCCCCTTTTGTTTTGCTAGAAGGAAAGGGATGCCTTAGAAAATGGTGTTGCCTTGCTTCTTTCTTCAACAACCACCTCCAGACCTGGTAATTCACATGCAGAATTAGAGGTTTTTTTGTTATGCATTGTTCAGCTACCCTGCTTTCTGTGAAGGCACTGGTGTTATTTCTTGTTGCAGGGGCCCCTTCTGATTTTATGGGCTTTTGTTTCTGATCTGTAGTCATGAGATGAGGGGCAGGGTGTATTATACATCCCTCCTACCCCAGAATACTGACTGAACTGTTCCCTGAGGTTGCCTATACAAATGATGATTGTGTGTGTGTGTGTGTGTATATATATGTATGTATGTATGTATTCAATCTATACTTTTGTTCCTATTTCAATTTGTTTTCTGTAGGCGTCCCCTTGTTTAGGGCCTGTGTGAGTGCACACTCATCATTCCTTGCTGTGAAAGTGGAGTGCTTTGGGCCTTCACACGTTGGGACCTTCACCAAGTCTCATTGCTCGTCCTTTTCAGTCCTGACTTCCAACTAGGGAGAACTCTGGTAGGTGGACAATATCACTGTAGATGCACTAGGATTTAACCCTTGTGTCCTGGGTTATAGCCCCCCGCATGCCTGGAACTTTATTTTTGGCACCCTAATTTTGTCTTTTGTTTTTGTTTCTGAGTGTTGTGTCAATAATTTTTTAGTTATAATAGAGATATGATAAGCAAAGCTTTTCAAGCTTTGTGGTTAATTTAGTTATTAACTAAGTTATGTGTTCTGTTTCTACTTTTCTTTTATTTATCCCCAATTTCTATTATGACCCGCTCTATTTATGTCTCTGTTAGTGCTGTTTGTGTTATGACTCATGATGTTTTAGCCGCACCGCATTTTGAAAAGGAAGAAAGTGTAGGAAAAGGAAAAAAAAAAAAAAATTATAGATTGCAGTAGTCAGTAAAGTGTACCAAGGCATGGGGATAACAATAAGATGGCCTTTCATTTTCAAAATAATGCCTCTTGCTTGCATATATTTCATGTTTTTCGTTCTGGGCATACATGAGTTGTGCTCCCTACCATACTAGTTAATCAAAATAAACATCACTGTTAAAGCAGAAAATAACTAAATTGGGCTGTCCACAATTGGCTTGTTTTAACAAAATATGCCCTATTAACTAGAATCTCCTCAAGCATAATATTTTTTGATGAACTTAAAATTAATAGGAGCTGTTTTCTTGCCGGATTCCGGGTTCAGAAGAGTGTAGTGTCCATTGTTGTTGGCCTCCTCTACTATGAACGGTCCTTCCCAATTTGGGGCCCACTTGGGCATTGCTTGTCCGCTCATGACGACGTCCACCTCTTTCATCACCATCTCTCCATTCTCAAACATTCGTAGGCGCACATGTTTGTTGTATGATAGCATGGGTTGTCTCTTGTAATTTTTCATTTTTTCTGCAGCTCTGTCTCTTGACTCTTCCAGCTTCATGAGTTCACCTTCTCGGTTCCTGTCATTTTCATCCGTCAGGGCCACGCTTGTTGTGGGGACTTCAATCTCTACTGGCAACACTGCTTCTGCCCCATACACAAGTAAGAATGGGGTGGCCTTAGTTATGCAAGTGGCAGGTACTCTCCCCATTCTTTTGGCACATCATCCGCCATCCTGGTTAGGATTTTCAACAGGCTTTTGTTAGTTGTTTCAGCTTGCCCATTGCCTTGGGGGTAATAAGGTGAAGACCTGTTGTGCTCAATCTGAAACTGCTCCAACACCCCTGCTACTTGCTTGTTGATGAAATGAGTGTTGTTGTTTGAAACAATTCTCTTGGGGAGTCTAAACTGGCATATAATATTTTCCTTGATGAATCGTACTACTGCCTTAGCATTAGCTTCTCGTACTGCAATTGCCTCGACCCACTTTGTGAAGCTTTTGGTTGCTGTAAGGATCCACTTTTTTCCTCCAAAGATAGGTGAGATAGGTGAGAAGTTATCATTCATGTTCAAACTAGAATAATGAAATTAGATTATAAATGATGTTTGCAGTGTTAAAAATGATTTATTTCCAACGCATATTAACATAATTAAATAAAAAATAATATTAGAAGCATAAAAATTAATTCCTGCAAAAATTTAATTTAGGCAAATTATGTACCAACCTTTCGTGAGATTTGATAAAATAATTATACTTTGCCACTTCCATTTATAAAATTGTCTCAAGAGACTCCTAAATAATTATACTTGGCGTTAGTTTTAATCTCCGAAAAGTTGTAAACATGCAAAAGTAAACTTTAATACCCAAGAATAATGACATTCGATTACAAATAAAGTTTATTGTGTAAGAAATGACTTATTTTCAGCTTAAAAACCGTTACCGCTGGTTTTTTTGTGTGTTTTCTGACAGTAATTACTGTGTTTCTAGTAGTGTACGACAGTGTCAACTCAATTTTTAATTTGTAAGATTCAAGTGTCTCCATAGATAATTTTATAAATGGAGGGGACCAAATATAATTTTATTAAATCTCACAGGAGGTTGGTGTATAATTTGTCTAAATTGAATTTAACATGAATTATTTCTTTCTCTTCTTCCTCTCTAGCAATTTTTATTTTTCTTTCTTCTCTTTGTGGTCAAAGGGATTCATAGTGTGTGATTAATTTTAGTCCCGAGACAAGAAGATGGATAGGGGAGGTGTTGCTGCATATATTTTTTATGATGGTGAGGTTAGAAAAAATAATGTTGAAGGTGTTGCTCATCATTTCCAAAAGAGTTTGGAAAGAATAAGATATAAATCTCCAGTGTCATTGTTGAATGGGCTGATAAAATATCGGTCTGTTACAATATCAAACGACGCTCAAGTACAGTATATGTTTTATCAATATGAACTATATAAATCACATTTGAGTTGTATTGATTTATATGTAAACTTCGAGGAGGCATCCAGTGCAAATGTTGACTCAGGGTTTGGTCCACGCTCAAACGAGCTGCATCCACAAGGCGTTGAGGCGCCACTCGTGTCAGAGGATGAGTTTTTGGCGGAGGAAGAGGGCGATAAAAGTTGGAGCGAGCACGAAAGTGACGTGTCTGAAGGCGATGGATCGGACGATGATTCAGGTATTGTTAAATTTAGGTTTAATTTAAACTAACTGTGATTGTAAATATAATTATATTTAATTGTTGACATTATTCAATTGTTACTAAAATTGCTGGTATTACTACTACTAGTAATAATAATAATAAAAATGGAAAAATAAATACTACTATTAATAATTAATACTACTACTAGTAATAATAATAATAAAAATAGAAAAAAATAATAACAATAATGTATATTATAATAATAATAACCATAATACTAATAATGTTCATACTTTTGGGATTTTAATCTGTTAATAGGTTAAATGACTAATAATACTACTACTAATAATAATAGTGATAATAGCAGTAATAAGAATAAAATAAGTATGCTAATAACAGTAACAATAAGACAAGTATAAACTTGATTATCCTGCAGTATGTTCATCGAGATGTGTAGCGATGGATTCATAGGATCATCTTGCCCTCTCACCATCGTGACTATATTTTTTCATAAGCCTACAGATAAAGAGTTTACAGTATCATTGTTATAACTTGTTTGAAAGGAAAAAAAATATTAATTTAACCGTTAAAAAATTATTACTGACTACTACAATGAAAACCAAAAAAAATAAACCAAAATATATTATATATCATATCATTATAATTAGAATCACAAAATTTACTATTTTTTTAAAAATGATGGTCGTAAAAAAAATTAGAATCATATCATTATAATTAATTTTTAATTATTTAAAAATGAAAAAAAAAGACAGAAATTTAAATATGCATTTGAATTACCATACAACTACAAACCAAAAATAAAAACTAAAAAAAAATATATTAAAAAGGCAACAATAAAAAAATCATACCACTTAAAGAAGTGAAGGAAGGGAAGAAGAGAAAAAAAAATGAAGAAGAAGAAGTGAAGAAGTGAGGGAAGGGAAGGGTTTCAGAAGAAGTGAGGGAAGGGAAGCAGAAGGGGATTCGGGTTGAAGGGGGAGGAAGAAGGGGGATCAACATTTATGGCTGGGGTTGCATCGGGAAGGAGGACTGCGGTGATGGGCCACCCTCCCCTGAAATCGCCACGGCTAGGTCCGATTTCAGGCTCTGCACCTGCAGTCAACGGCGCAGAGATTCCCGCCGCGTGTCACTCCCCTATGCGTCCTCACCTGCCCCCGCACTGCCGCCGCGTCCCGTCAATCCCCTCCTGTCTCCCACGCCCCCTCCCACGCGTCCTTTTTTTTTT
>QANU01075037.1:9748-172073 GCA_003254905.1 Nissolia schottii | reverse complement strand
TGCATTAAAACTAATTTTCTTGGCATATCAATCATAAGCAAAGAATAAGTCAAGGCATGTTAACATCAATTGGGCCTCACATGTTAGTGTGTGTCACTCGTCACTCAAAGTGTATAGGTTCATCCAATGCTCTCTCAATCACTACACTAGAGTCGCCTCCATAGGCTTGACTTTCTTCTAAGCATCACGGTTCACCAAATATATATGACATGCATCAAAAGGTCTTTTTAAGGCTGTAATGGGGCCAAGGTCAAGGTGGGATATCATATGGCCAGTGAGCTAAAGCCTAAGACTTAGTAGAATTCATGGCATATGTGCTTAACCAACGGTGCAAGGACCTTGATCTCCACTAGCTTCTCTTGTTCTCCAATTAGCTTGATGACAAATTCCCAAACACTTTTATTCACTTTTTTTTTCTCTTTTTTTTTCATACTTTTTCACACTTCTTGGAAATCTTGCCATCGCTTACCCATTAGCTCAGGGGAGAGTTTCTGTCGGTGCACCTAATTAGTTGTTTTGCAGATTAGTTGCCTCAATTTTTTTTTTAATAATTTTTTTTTCATGGGAACTTTCATAGATTTTCCAACCAATAGGCGCAATTGCGGTTGCTTCCCAAAAATCGTTCAGTTCAGAAACCCTGCCGTTACGCTGCCAGAACTAGGAGACCAGCCAGGAAAGCTACACACCCAGGGAAACCTCACCCTCCTAACCATCTCTAACCCTCTCCAAGACTGGTAAACTTAACTTGCTCACCTCCTTGGTGGCTTCTATGTGCTTGTGTTTGATTCTGTGTAATTCTGTGAACTGTTGTAGATTCTGTTAGCTATGCTAAGTTTAGGATGTATAGATGACTTTGAATATGTTTTGTAAGCTGAAATATGTTGTATTATGGTTGTTGGAACTTGTGGAAGAACCCCAAGAAGTAGGCATGGGAAAGGATGGAAAAGGAAGCAAGAGAACAAAGGAGTGAGCCTAAGTGGCGCCAGGGCGCTGAGCGGCCTCCAGGGTCCGCTGAGCGGCCTAGGGTTGAACTTAGCCACGGATTTGTAAACGTTGTTGGAGACCTAGGATGCTTCAGGGGACTGTTGAGCGGCCTCACGGGACCGCTGAGCAGGCTGAAGAATATGCTAGGGGATGGTTTCGAAAGGAGTTTTTGTGATGAGGATGGTCTCAGGGATTGTTGAGCGGACAAAGGGGAGTTGAGCGGCCTGAACCACGGATGTCCCATGGAAACCTGGATAGGGGTGACGAAGTGAACTGGGAATTCCCGGGGGTGTTAAGCAACCCAGGGAACTTTAGGTCACCGAGCTAACCTAGGCCAGGGGAAAAATGTTTGTGAAAACTATCTTGGCCCACATGTTTCCAACAAGCATTGATCTATATAATGTATGTTGATCTGTATGATGTATGTGGAACATTGACTATAGTTATGTTTATAATAAAATGCATCATGAGGACAGGGTTGTCGCTTAAGTGTTAGGACAACCTTAGATAACTAGAAGTAATCACTTAATGTTTAAAGATCACAATTGAACGCTAGGGAACAAGTGATGTTCTAAGAAGGTTCCGACCACCATGGGTTCGGTGTACCTTAAGACAAATACATAGTTATATAATAGGAAGTCCGTCTCTTGGCACGTCTACAGACAAGCCCCTCACCAATCCAGCAAGATGGATTGTTCAATGATGATAAAAGAAAAGAAAGAAAAGAATAAAGAACGAAAAGAAAAATGATGAAACGATAATGATGATGATGTTGTGTGAGTCCACGCCTGGTTGCGTCGAAAGGACGGGCCCCACGCATCTCGCAAGGTGGATGGTTTGCCCAATTGATAGTCGATAAATCGACCTAAGCTTCCATTGGTGGTTCACAACCACTCAGGTTAAAGCGTTGTCTGGTCGTTGTCAATATTGGAAATGAAGTGGTTGTAGCCGGATGGTCACGGCTACAAAGGTGGCAGACTAAAGGTAACAAGAAGGATGCGACCCCGGTCCCCAAGTCTGACCGGAAGCGTAAGAGAACCCCCATGCATAAGTAGGTAATGAATGATTAAATGTATGTAAAAGATAAGATGTATAAGTACTGTCAAGAGAATGCTCGAGACGACCTATATAACTAAGCGCCTAAAGTTAAATAAGCACGAGAATCTAGATAAGGAAAAGAATAGGAATCTCCCGTCACCTAGTAAACTAGATAAAGCTACTTAGGACCTAGGCAAAGATAATAATCAGTAGGAGTGTAGTAGGCATGAACACCTAGAGATCTCCTGAGTGGCCTGATTCATAAACGAGATAAAGAAGTAAACCCTACGCTAAGGTATCCCACTGAGGACGAATGTTCTCATCCCCACTTGCTCATGGTTCCAGGGGAAGACGAGGGCTATGAGGAGCAATGAAGGACTGTTACCGGTTGCCGGTGTCAGTGAGGCAAGACTCCAAAGCTACCAAAGACATGCGAAGGGCATTGCACGTTAGATAGCCTTTATTTTGTGGAAAGTACACTGTATTTTGACCTACATGTGGTGTGTGTGTGTAAATTATTATGATACTATGTGAATTGTTGTAAGTATATATATATGTGATGGACCACGTGTTTGCTACTCTCTGATTATACTGTAATTGCTTAACCGTCGTAAGCCTAAGGCTCTATCGCTTGTATTATATGTATCTTATTCACGCACGACTCATACTTTGAGAATAAATCACAAGTAGAAAAAGTTTAAAAACGGTCCGTATTTTCCTTAACCAAGTAGTTTCGAAAGTAATAAAGGACTATAAGTATTCTCATCAACTACTTAACAACCTAGTGAGCATTGCATACGACTTAAGCGTAAGTAGCTAGCTAGGGGTGTTACACTATCAACTAGGCTGACATATCTTTAATGCACCAACATTTTTCAAATATTATTTCACCATGGTGCCTTTGTTTAAAAATTTTTGGTGCATTTCTAAAAATGTTGGTGTCTTTGTTTATAAAACTTAGTGCCTTTTTTTTTGTCAAATACAAAATGAGAGAGAAAATGAAAAGAGAATGAAAGAGCATACTGACAGAGTAAATGTAGGAGAGAGAGAATGACAGTGCCATTTTTGTCTTTTTCCAAACAAAAAGACACTAACTTTTATGAACAGAAGCATTAACTTTTTTAAAAGACAAACTTTTTTAAACAAAGACACGAACATTTTTTTAAAAAAGTTGATGTCTTTTCAAAATAGTCAGTGCCTTAGTTTATAAAAGTTTGTGCCTTATTTCTTATTAGATACGAAAGGAAAGAGAAAGAAAATAAAAAGAGGGCAGGAGAAAAAACTAATGGAGTAAATGCAAGAGAGAGAGAATAGAGGAACGTTTTAGTCTTATTCTAGGCGGCTCAAAAGGTAAATTTATATAAGTTGTTCAAATAACATTGTAGTTGTCCATACAACATTATATTCAAGAATGTTATATGTGCACTATAAATATGGATAACAAGAGCCAACTTTCCCACAAAAGCATGAGTCCCATGGAGAAAGAAAATGCATAATGGAACCTATGTTTTTGTGAGAGATTTGACTCTTATTATCCACATTTATGTTATACACATAACATTCCTCTTTATCTTTAGTCCTTCAATAGACTACAACATACATTATCATCAAACTTTAGAACAAGGGCGGCACGTCCTTAGACTTAAGCGGCCCGATGCCCCCCTCCCCCGCCACCCCAAAAAAGAATTATAATTTTCTTTTTATTCTTTATCCTCATCCTATTTTTTTTTATTGATATTTACACTACTAAAATAGAAATAATAGTAGAATCATACATGCTTAACCCCTCCTAATGTTTTGATCGTTACACCATAATACCAACAAAAATAGACAATTGGCACTTTACGTGCAAATTCAATAATAAATGTCTTTTGAGTTTTATAGATAAAGTATTCTGTATGTATATTGTGATTTTTTATTCAAATTCGTAGATAAAAGTAAAATTTATTTTTATTTTGAAAAAAAAAAGAATATACATGTTACTTTTTGCATAAAATTTTCTCTATAAAAGTAACAAATAAATATTTGTCCTTCTCGCCAAATTTCTCTAGCTCCACCCCACCTCAGAATAGGATTTATAAGGTTGAAAAAAAGAGAGGGACCTTAAATTAATAAAGTAACTAGGCAAAAATAATAGTGGTACAAATAATAAACATTGGGGACTGTCTAGTGAGGGTGGTTGTAAAGGCTTACACAAGATCATCATCCCAGAGGATAGGCCTCAATTAGTGATCGAATTAAAACTGCAGGATCGTCCACATGCATTGAGGGCCAGNGGGGGGGGGTCCATGCCCCATTTTTGCTAGGACGTGAGTGGACCGTAGTTGTGGTATATGTCCTTGGTAGATTAAAGAAGGGCATGCTTGGCGGTGTTGGTAATGGTGCATACCCTTCTTTGTACTAACAGAGACATTGATTTATGCTTTTATTTTACATGTTACGCGGATTTGAATGGTATACTAATGACTAAAGACTCGACCATAATTAATGCATATGGGCAGGGATGAGGCACAGTTGCATGTGCCCCCCAAGTGGTAGTTGTTATCTAGTCGCACTGGTTAAAAAGATTTTAAATAAAAATATATGTTTAAAAATTTTAATATATTAAACACTTTAAGTTATTTTTTTAATATGAATTTTTGTTAACAAGTGCTATAAGACAACATTTATTTACTGAAACAAGACAAAAATACTAAGACAAGAGAATAAATATCTTGCTTATTTAATGAGACATGAACAAAAAGTGGTGTCCCAGGAGAGAATTTGTTCATACAACGGGACATGGCACGAGAATACAACCTTTAAAATTAGGATAATTTGTTTTTTTTCTATTAAATTATGCAATAAGTATATTTTGAATAATTTGGAGTGTACTGTTTGTATTGTCTCTATTAAACGAAATAAGATATAATTATAAATAAGTGTATCTTGTACACTGTCACCAAATAGAATATAAGACTGACTTGTTCTCTTATATTTTTATGTCTTTGTCCCGGTGTCTCTGTATTCATGTCCTATCTCAGCAATCAAACGTAGCCTAAGGGCACTTGTCAAGGAAACACAAATAATACTTTTTTTAATTGAAAATTGCAAAACTTGTATATTTTCAATAACATTCAATGCTTTATAAACTTAAACTTTTCCATTTTAGTTCCCTTAACCAATGCCCTTAGGGGTGTATGATTGGCAGAATCTGTCAGCATTGTAGGTATAGCATTGTCATAATGTTATTTCCCAAAAATGACATTTAAACATGTTTGGTTCACAGATTAAATTCTTGCGAATCTTGTAGAATATGCCTAAGACTGAACTATTCTTGTGTTTGGGTGACATTAAAATTCTTGTGAATATTTTTTATTTTTCAAAAAATTCCCCAAACCAACTAAAGTAAAAAATTGATCATCACATACATTAAACTCATATTTAAATATAATTTACATATAACTAAATATTTTCTCAACTACCAAAAAAAATATTTATTTTCTCAACTTTTTAGTAATTAGAAATAAATATATAATTTTTTCCATTTTTATGCTAAACATAATTACTCAAATTTCATGCAAACTGTTTGACAAAGTGCATATATCATGTCAAAATTCCTTTGCATAAACCTTAACTCAATAAAAACATTTAACTTGGAACTTAAATATCACACCTTAAAGGTTCATACTCTATAATAATCCATAAATACAAGTAACATAATATTTACCAAAAACACCAAAAAGTAGTAATTTAAGTGACTTAATAATCATATAAATAAGAAGTTATGCAACTCTTCTATGAAGGATTCTCTTCACAAAACTACATGCATTTTCTGGAACAAGTAAGAAAACAAAGTCAATCAATTCGGGGTCCATTCCAATGATAATGAAAGTGGCGTTCCTTTGATCCTCTGTCAAGTTGGTGAAGTCTGTCGATAGCATCATTTTGTTCTTTATTTGATTAGTGGCATCCTTCTCATGCTTGAAACAAGAAACCGGGGCATCTACTTTTTTTTAGCTTGAAGGTGATAAGAACCTCTAAACTCTCTAATTGAGTTAGTTAGTTCAGCATACATCTCTGTGTTTGCACTTTTGTTATCTCTCTTTCTTTTCCTTGCTTGGGTAGATGAAGAACTCAACCACCAGGAGTTTGAGGCATCAAAAATCAATTAATAAAAGAGGCCACTCTGCGGCATGCTTGGCTGCTTAGCGCCCTCGGCGTTTTCAGAACCCTAACTTTGTGGTTTGGCCCCTTTACCTCACTTCGTTTCAAACCATTTTCATACACTTATTCAAAGGTCTCACCACATGATTCCACTAACCACTAACTACCTAGAATCAACCTCAAACATCCATCCACATACAAGTAAACACAATATGGATTACATACAAGCCATATACACACATATGATTATACAAACAAGAAAAGATCACCAAGGAGGTGAGTAGGTCTAAGTTAGCCACCTCAAAATCCAGTTTGAAAACGGTGGAAGTGATGAGGAAAAATCCCTAAGCACGTTAGAGTAGTCCCCACTATTTTTCCGGCGTCCGACCGCATCCCAGTAATGCGCGAACGAAACAAACAAAGAAAGAAAAACGAACGAACAAAGAAAAGAAAATTGAAGCAAATGGCTTCAAGTGGCTTGCCTATTTATAGGCAGCTTCCACCGCCATTAATTAATATATATTATTATATTATATTATTTATATTATTATATTATTATTATTACTATTACTTTTATTATTATAATATATAATATTATATTTTATTATATATATAAATCTTATCCCTGCCAACCGTGGCAGAGGATAAGCTTGACCCGTCCTGTACAATTTTGATCATGTTTGATCGTGTTTTGTCATTCGTTGTCCCAGTACTTCGCGTATGGTTGTCCGAAAAATATTTTGGACACACCATCGTGATCTACTAATTTTTCTTATTAGTAGTTTGAGTCCGGTTGAGGTATTCTTGGATTTATTTTCTTATTAGTGTATTTTACGGTCAGTTTGGGTATCCGAAAAATTCCCAATCGGATTGAAAGTCGTCCGACATCTCAAGAAAGTTCGAGAGATCGCGAAACCCTAATTTTAACTGCGATTCTTATATGTTAAAGGTAATAATTTAATTTTCTCGCCTCTCTGATCGGCTTATAATTATTTATTGCGCGAAATTTCCGTACAGGGAAAAGGCGGGATGTTACATGATGCATACCTCTTAAAGGTGGCGGTGCGAGGGCCATGGAACGATGCCGAAGGATGTAGAGGCCATGGAGGACGACGGAGGATAGAGAAGACGGTGGAGGTCGCAAGAGGATGTGGGAAGACATCGCGAGGTGGTGGTGCGACCGTTACTGGTGTGATAGCGGACGGAGGAAGGTGCACTTGTCATTTTGGATCTCGAGATGTTACGGATCTGATCTGAAAATTGGAGAGGTTGATGATGAGTTAGGTTAAATTTTGGAAAGGTAAAGTTGGGTTTTTAATTTTAAATGAAGGTAAATTTGTCTATGCATTTTCAGTAGGGGTGAACATGGGTCAGGTCGAGTAGGACTCGCCCATGTCACCGATCTGATCCGCCTATCAGCGGGTGGGTTGGGTCGAGTAAAATTGATAATTTTTTTACGAGTACCCGCCAGACCCGCCACCCGCTCGGGTTGGGTCGGGTTAGGCAGGTCGGCGGATGACCCGCCCTTCTTTTTTTAAAAAAAAAAAACTAATTTGTTTTAAATAAATTCAATTTCTTTTTTAAAAAATCATTTTTTAATATAAAAAAGCTATTATTTTTTTAAAAAATAGACACCTATTTTTTAAATTAAAAAATCTATTTTTAAATTTAAAATAACCATATTTTAGTAATTAAAAATTAAAAATAATATATATATATATATATATATATATAGGCAGGTCAGAGGGTCGGGTCGGGTTGAGAAGTAGGGACCCAAAACTCGACCCATATAATATGGCAGATCCATTGGATCTGACCCACCGACCTGAGTCAACCCGACCCAAGCGGGTCGGGTTGGATCAGATCGGTGGGTCAGATCGAACCAATGTTCACCCCTAATTTTTAGAAACATTTATTGCCTATGAGAATGTTAAAATCCCATGGGAGAGGATGAGATTAAAAATGAAAGAAAGCGAGTGTTTTTCAATTCTAAGGAATATAACTTTGTCAAGAATGTTTTTTTTTCATTCAGCGAGCCAAACGTAAGAATATGTCATTTATAAGCTCAAATTCTCAAGAATGTTCACAGATTCTGCAAAGTACACGCCCCCTAAAAGCATTAGTTAACAAAACTCTTTTAATAAAATCTTGCTATTTTAAATTCTTTAAAAAAAGATTCTTTAAGAAGTGCCCAGAAAACTCATAAACAAATAATACACTCAGCTTAATGTGTGAAAAGGAAAACAATAATGAAACCATTATCCAAATGTTTTACATTATCCAGAAGCTTACATGCACCACAGGAATATTCAAAACTAGCTTGACCTTTGTTCCATTAAACACGAATTCCTTCCTTCAAAGCCTTATTGTTATTCACGTGCACGCAGAAGCACAGCAGCAGCACATGCAGCATGCTCCCCCCTCCCACCACCTCCTTTTGTCCGTTTCATCTTTACCACTAAAAATATTATACTATTACACATCACTTAACAAAAGCTAGTACATCAAAAATCACACTAATGCCTTCATTATAGCTTGTTTAAAGAAATAAAGAACCATCAACAAATGATATACTTATTTAGGCTATCGGGTCGCCCACTCATATTTAACAAGTCTTCAACGGGTTTCCACACAAACAATCGTTATTACTAAACGACGACGCTTCAAGGTGATCAAAGGGTGAGCCCATTGGAATGGATCCACACAAGTGGTTGTGGCTAAGATCCAAATGCCCAATGTACTTGGCATTTGATAACGAACCGGGCACCCGACCCTTCAAGTTATTGTACGACAAATCTAGAGCCATGAAATACGATTTTGACCCGAAAACATCGGGTATGGCACCCTCAAACCCGTTTCGGCTCAAGTTCAAAATACCCATACCCGAATTACCTAACAAACTCGAAGGTATTAGACCCGAAAGCGAGTTGCTATCGAGATTCAGCATAGAGAGAACCGGCATTTGCCCCAACTCGTAAGGAATTGAACCGGTGAGCCGGTTCATGGACAAATCCAAGTCCGCGAGCCGGTAAATCTTTGAAATCGAAACCGGAATTGAACCGGTGAGTTGGTTTCGGCTCAGCAACGCGCGGCTTAGCATGGAGAGCTTTCCAAAATCGTCCGGAAGCTTTCCGCTGAGCCGGTTGTTGCTGAGGTCGAGGTGCTTGAGCGAGGCGAGGTTAACGATAGACGCCGGAATTTCGCCGGAGATTGCATTGTCGGCGAGGTTGAGGACGGTTAACTTCTGCAAGTTTCCTACGCCGGCCGGAATCACGCCGGAGATCTGATTTCCGATGAGGTCGAGGATGCGGAGGTTGGAGAGGGAGGTGAAACAGGCGGGGATCTCGCCGGAGATCGCCTTCCAGTCGGCGACGACGAGGTTCGTGAGACGGTCGAGCTTGCAGATCTCCGGCGAGATTTTACCGGTCATGTAGCCGGAGCGACCGGCCTTCTCGAAGATCGGGTCCTCCGACTCGCCGCGTAGGTTGACGTCGGAGACGCGCCCGGTGGTGGCGTCGCAGCTGACGCCGTACCAGTTCACGCAGCAGTTGTCACCGGACCATGTGCGGAAGATTCCGAGGTAGGGCTCGCTTAGCGCCGCCCTGAAGGCCAGCAGTGCCGCACGGTCCGACGATGTACAGCCGTCGACGACGGTGGTTACGGCGGCGAGAATGACAGTTGCTAAGAACAGAAACGACGAAGCCATTGTTAAGAGTTTGAGCTTTTCTCTCGTAGAGAGAGAACGAGTGAGGGTGAATTCTTGTTCTTTCTCTTTGGCGTTAGGGGCTAGAAATCGCATGGGTTATATTTATATAAATGTTGAGTGACGAAGATGCCCCTGGCACGGCGGAGTTATTGCATACAGTTGGCTTTAGATAGTAGTTGAGTGGTTCACTGTTTTTGCACATGCCATTGCCGGCACATTATTTTGTTATTAAAGAGGGGTTGACAGACTTTTCATGACTAAATTCTAATCCCAAAGTAAGGAATTTGTCTAGAATACTTTTAAAATCTATTTTAAACTTCACATTAAATAAATAAGTAAATTCAATGTGATAGATAAGCATTTCTTCCAAGGAGTAAATTAGTTTTTCTACATCGAAATAAATTAATAGATTTGAGTCATAATAATACTAAGAGATGAAATGCGAAAAGTGTTACTTATAAGTTGGATTAAGATAATTGAGTGAGAGTATTGTTTCGAATACTATATATGAATGACGCAGTAAGATAGTAAGTACTATAACCAAGTTAGTGATATATAGAGTGAACTTACATGAAAGTTTAAAAGGAAGTGACAATATTTTGAAGAAAAATGTACTTTACTATGTACACTTATTATATCGTACTGCTACTATGTTGTTAAGATATATCATACCAACTTTTATATTTTTTTTTCTTTATCATCTTTTTCACGTGCACAATTAACTCTGCATTTTTTTTTCATATTCTTTCTCTTTCTCTTCCTCCTCCTCCTCCTCCTCCTCATTCGTCGCGGTTATCACATGCTCATTTTTTTTTTTGTTTTATATCTTCGTCCTTTGTTATATTTCTTAAAAAAGTTTATTTATGAGAGTGTAAAAATTTGTATGTGATTTCTAAAAAGGTTTGAGTCTATTATTTTAAAAGTTTGTCCATGTTATTTTAGGAGTGTGTATGCAAGACTAAAAGTTTGTGTGTTTTTTTCTTTTGCAAAGGTTTTTGCATTTTTGGTTAAACATTTGTGTATGATTTTGTAAAAGTTCGTGCACAGTTTTTGAAAAAATTTGTGCTTGAGAGAGTATAAAAGTGCGTGCGTAACTTTTAAAAAGGTTTAGGTTTATTATTTCAAAAGTTTATGTATGTTTTTGCAAAAATTTGTGTATACTTTTTGCAAAAGTTTATGCATGTCTATTTAAAAGTTTGTATATGAATCTGTAAAAGATTGTGTGCGTTTCTTAAAAAAATTTGTGTGTAAAAAGTTTGTGTAGTAGCATTATTTGAGAAGAGTTTGGTGAGAGGCTGTTTATTGTGAGCAGGAGAATGTGGTGTAACCAAGAGAGGGAGAGTGAGAAAGTGCGGACAATTTGATTGTATTTGCACGCGCGTTTGACAGAGAGTGAAAATCGTGGGTGTAGTCACGGTTGGAAAATACAAAAGTGGGGCCCAAACAAATGTTAAAGGACCTGGTGGTAGTACGGTGCCAGGTTAATTGTGTACACCTAGCAACATTCTATTTTGAATTTCACAATATTAAACAAAGTAATGTGATATTTAAATTATAACCTCTTTTATCCAATAAACTAATTTTTTGAATTAGGTATTTTTTAGTGTTTGTTTCGTAATCATTTGGAGGCATTCAGCGTAATTACATTGGCCTGAGATAAGGGTTGTTTGATTAACTTTTTGAACATTTAAACTTCATTTTTATAGGTGAGAAAAATTAGTTATAATGAAAACAAATGAGATGATACTTTTTATTTTTGGAGAAGAACTTTTGAGATGGAAGTTTAATATTATCCTTCATAACTCTAACATTAAGTCTAGCTTGATTCAATTTGAGAAGGACCTTTAGTATGAATACAACCAAGTACTCCATCAAGAATAAATTTAGCTACTCTCATAACTCTTACACTATAACATTAAGTCTAGCTTGATTCAATTTGAGAAGGACCTTCAGTATGAATACAACCAAGTACTCCATCAAGAATAAATTTATTGGTTCCAGAAGTCCCAAGAGAAATGGATTCGGTTAGGTGATCAAAATAAAGCGTATAAATCCTTAAAAGTAAACTCACGGAAAATATTATTTCTCATCATATTAGTTTGTGATGTCTTCATATTTGTCTCTTGTGTGGAATAGGGTGAGATTAGATGGTTTCTCTTTGAATCGTGGCTTAAGGCAAGGGATCCGCTACCTCCTTACTTTTTTGTTCTTTGTAAGGAGAAACTTTTCATGATGATTAATGACAAGGTAAATTTTTGGCTTTGGAATCTTGTGGTAGTTTCTTGCAGTGGGCCAAAATTCTCTCATCTCCCTCTTTAAATGATATTCTCTTATTTGTGGAGGATAAGAAGACAAAGTTATTAAAATAATGAAGACTTTGAAGGAATTCAAGCTCCTATCGGGTCTTACTATGAAATTGAATAAAAAAAAAAAATCAAAGGCCATGTTATCCAAAGCAGTCTTTCGCTAGAAGCAAGAGCGGATTAGAGTTGCGTTTTTTCGTTTCCTTTGCAATCAATTTGGGTACTTATCTAGGGTCCCTCTCTTCTCAGGGAATGACTACTAAGGCTAATTTTCAGTTCCTCATCGACAAAATGAGCTCGCGGCTATCAAGTTAGAAATACAAACTCCTTAATAAAGCTGGGAGAGTTACCCTTGCTCGCTTAGTGTTAACTGCGCTTCTAGTTTATATTATGCAAACAATGTGAATTCCTCAAGGAGATCGTGATGGTATTGATCGAATGCTACAAAATTGATCTAGAAAAATAATGCAGGGATAGGGATGAATTATTGGGTCTTGGTGTTGATCGAATTTTATCATGAATTTTATCTAGAAAAAATAATGATATTAATCGAATGTTACCCAACCTAGTGCTCAGGGAGGTCTTAGTGTCCACAAGGCTTGTCGAACTAATGGTGCCTTTATTGGGTAGCTGTTGTGGGAGTTTTTGAGGCCCATCAAGAAGCCTTGGGCTTCTATGTTGTATCATAAATATAGGTCCCCTAGTAATATTCTGGATGTGAGGCCTCAAACGAATTGTTCTATGACATGGACTGTGCTTTGTCATGATGTTGATTTCTTTCGTTCAGGCTACTCCTTGCGAATGGGGAAAAGGAAGGGATCCTTTTGGTTTGATTCCTAGACCAAAATGATCACTCCCAGTGAAGCAGTAAAATTGAATCAGAGATGGACGTATTCCATATCAATAAACTAAGAATATAACCCTGCTAAAACCACAGTTAACTAGATATGAATTCCAATGAGTGTTGTGTGTTAAAATAAATAAATGTGAACTTCATTCAGCACATGATCAAGCAAAAATGTCTTCAGTAATAAATGATTCCTCCGTATCAATACAACTCTCAGAAGAGATCTGAAGTTGCTCGTAGTTTAGTTGTCTAGAAGCTTCATACAATGCTATGCCGACGCTAACAGAAAGATTCAAACATCTGACATAAGTTTCGACCATTGGGATCCGGATAGTCCCACCACCGAATGGTTCGGTTTTGCAGTCTAGCAAGGCTTCGGGTGGTAGGCCACTAGTTTCAGAACCAAATAAAAGATAATCACCTTTTCTGTAAGAAAACCCCTGCAAGGTGAGAAGCAAGCCAAATCATTATATTACTGGTCTATGCTCATTTTGAAGTTATATTGTTCCGCTTTGGAAGCAATTGCACATAATCATTTTGATGCATAATAAGTAACGTTTTCTTGCAAACGTCGGTTGGTCGAAGTGGTAAGTGCCTCGGCCCTTAGCCAGAGGTAAATTGATCATTTTCACATGTTTCTTGTTAGTTGCAGATTAAAGAGGTGGCAACTACAGAGGGCCAAATTTGCAGTAGTGTTTTTAAGAGTTCGTCATTTGTTTCTTCAGTGAACTCTCTGATTTTCTGTGAAGTTCTAATGAAATAGAAGAGAAAAGGAAAATCTTCTTTATTTTGAATGAATATTTGTTCAAACGAAAATAACGAATAAGACACTGGGATTGAAACAAAACCCCATGAGAAGTAATGACATAGACAGGCAAAACCATTAAAGGGACTAAGCTATTAAAGTTAAAGGTGGAAAACTCACCGAATGAACTTTTGTTCCCCTCTTTGTAAACGCTAGCAGCCGCTTTTCACCCTCCTGCACTAGACAATGTTACCATGTGGAGTCAAAGGAAGAGTGATGCACAGGTGCAAGTTTCTGGAATTTATCTTTGGGAATGATAATTACCTGTTTCATGAAATAATCACGAAAATCTTCCCAAGAATCATGAACTTTAACAACCACATATCTGCAATTTTGCATCAATAATGGAAAACATACAAAAAGCAATAGTGCTATTATGTCAATATTAGATCAGTTGAAAGTGGAAACTACTATATGTGCTAAATTTGAAATGCAACACCCTTTATCTAGTCAAAACAAGATTAAGAGGAGGTGGGAGACAGAGTAAGGCAGAACTTGATTAAAAACATTCACAGAGAATACCCGGGTGAATGCTCACTTTTGTCCCTAAAATTGAGCGCACAGATCATTTTGGTCCCTAAAATTAAAATTTTAATTATTTAATCCCTGAAAAATAAAAATGTGAGTCAAGTTAGTTCCGAAAAAAAAAATGAATTAAATTTGTCCCTCAAATATGAAGAAGTGCATTTAAGGGACTAATTTGATTCATTTGTATTTCAAGGACTAATTTAACTCATGTTTTTCAATTTCACGAACTAAAAAAATTAATTTGTTAATTTCAATGATCAAAGTTACTTAAGTGTGCAACTCAGGGACTAAAATGAGCATCCACTCAGAATACTGCCTAGCATAATATAAAAAAAATTCACTTTTTAAGAATATCATGAGATGAGAGTGTAATTGAGAATGAAAGTTGCAATTGCAAAAAAGTAAATGTCACGGATACGGCCAGTAATCCAATCCAGCACGCTTTAGTTTGGTATCATCCACCTGAAATCCTAATGGCTGAAAAGATAGAGAAATACAAAGGCTGTCATTAAACTTTACAACAAAACCTAGAAATAGAAGACACCCTTATCATCAAATGTAATAAATGATTAGACTCAGAAAAGCAAAACTCACCCCAACTAAGTGTAGTCCAACAGCTGATGCCGCACATGTTCTAGCAATGCACCCAGTGTTTCCTGGAATCTACCAAAGAAAATGTTTGCTGAGACCAATTTACTATGCAATAATTTCAACTTTTTTAGGTGATATAAATTTGACATTCATCTAAATGAAAATGCATGAGCACTTCAAGTTTGGTGAGGATTCGAAACGACTTCATTTGTTTCAGTTGCAAGTCCTCAATTAATGCAACTACTAACTGGTTTTAGTGTAGACAAAATAACAAGAGCAATGAAAGAAATCAATGTTTTTTCAATACTGACGTCATTTTAGCTAGCTTTACATTTCTCCCGTCACTAACCATCACCAATGTCAACAATAACAAACACATTTCCGCATCAATTAACATATAGACAAAATGGTTGAGGATATCCTACTTCTGAAAACATGCTTCACCAACAACACTGAAAGTGAGCATGTTATGAAATCAGCCATTGAATATCAAGTTTAAATGAGCAGCATTATATTCTAAATAGGGTAGAGAAACATAAACCAAATGACCATCTCAACTTATTGTCAAAGCTATGCTTTGTTTTATAGAGGATAATATAACATACATCATCGAATAGTCTTAATTTACTAGACTTGGTCTAGTCCAAGATTAAGCATTTAATTCCTTTTCTTAATAGATATTGTTATTATTTTCAACTTTATGGATATTGGTTTCATTTCAATATATTCTCGACAAGCATGTCAAACTGGAAAATATGTGATTAGTCACTCAAATTTTCAGGACATAGTTATATACTTATACCACCACTACTTTCATAGATGTCAGCCATTCTTTTGAATAGAAGCCATTTGATCATAGGATTAAGGAATTTATCAGGGAATTACATAAATCAATCTTTCCTGTAGTATAAGAGTGATGGGCTAATGGGTTTTACAAGTAATGAAGAAATGTAAAGTACGCATTGGAAGGAAGAAGACTTTGAACACTGATAAGTCATGGACAACATAAATGTAAGCAAAGAAAAAATATTGGTGTATACTGTCAACAAAAGTTCCTCCTCCTCATCTAATCGTCTTACATGTACTTAATAACAGCCCCCAACTTCATACATCCCCAAATAAATAAATATGACAGCATCCTGAAGAATGTATACATTCTGCAACCAAAACATATTCATTACTTTAGGCCAACAATAGTCAAATTGCAACTATTCCCCAGCTCAACTGTATGCTCCTCCTAGACTCAAAGTTCCTCTTTTGTTGGGTGTATGTTGATTCACACTCACAACTAGTGTAGAACATAGTAGTTTGTCAAACATATTCACTTGA
Organism: Nissolia schottii; assembly: GCA_003254905.1. Classification (NCBI taxonomy): domain Eukaryota; kingdom Viridiplantae; phylum Streptophyta; class Magnoliopsida; order Fabales; family Fabaceae; genus Nissolia; species Nissolia schottii. Next base: position 155,796 of record QANU01075037.1, on the reverse strand, counting down.
ATGTACTATTAACTGATTATTAAGTGACCCCCAGCAATTGGCACCTAATTATTAAACCTCCCTCCGCCAACGATTTGGCTGTGCATGTGATTGCTATATGTTTTTTGTTGAAGCTTCTCAAATACAGTTCACTGGTTCAATGAAGCTAAACAGAAATTGACAGATCGAGTGCCAAGTTCTACCAAAGGTTGCTCCAAAGTCGGAACCAACCAGCTTTCATCTCCGTGACAAAAACAACTACCAATTAGTGTCTTCTTTCATTTGAGAACAAAAAAACAAGAAGAATTTTGGGGCTACTTTAATGTATCATTGGCTACTTACTGCATTATCAGAATTAACAGAAAGGAAAAAAGGAAAATTGCAATATATATGTGTGTGTGTATATATATATATATATATATCAACTTTAACTCAATCTCTAACCTGAGGGGAGACCAACACAACCTGTAGAACCTTGGAACGTGATGGTTCATTCACAGCCTCTCCAATTCCCCGAGGCAAAGTTCCTTCCTTGCTTATCTCATCTGCAGCAGGTAGACAACAAAATTGGACTCATTGAAATGACAAAAAGTAAATTACCCAGAAAAGTGAAACAAAAGAATATGCAGAGAGAGTGGTAGATTACTGAGAGTGGTAGTGCAAAGTGATGAGTGGCGAGGTGAAGAAAGAGCGAGAAAAGGTGTGGCAGGTTTGAAGTGAAGCAAATTGAATGGACGAAAAAGGGGTCGGAAATGAAAAGGGGTTGGTATGTTGAGGAATTTAAGGCCGGTGGTGATGTCCATTACTGCACCACCCTCACCTCTGCGCTTCTTTTTTGCTTTCCTATCTAATCTCAGTCGCTTTTAAATCTCCATTGCGGCTATAGAGTACACCAAACCTTCAAATTCGTTTTCAGAATGCGGTCAACTTCGTCATCAAGGAACGGAGATTTTATTTAAAAAAATTCTTCTTAACCATTTTATTAAAGAAAAAGTTAAGTAAGTTTTTACTTTAATACACTGAATTTTAATTTTGAATACTATTAAATTTTTTCTTTGATTTGATTCTTTCATAAAAAATTTTAGTCTCTAACGTTAAGTTAAAAGATAGAACCATGGACCAATTTAACCATATTTGACTGACGATTAAAATTTGATTTAATTATATTTGACCAAATTATAATGAAGTTTCATCAATGGGTCCAACTTAAAGTCATGACTTAAAACAAAAAAGAAATTGCCGACGACTCAAACCAAACAAAAATTTTAATAAGGTGCAAAATTCAAATTTGCAATTTATCAGGAGACAAAAACTTATTTAATCTAAAAGTTAAAAGATAAATATCTTACCCATATCAATGTATCATAAACTATTTCATTAAGAAAATTATAAATGTAAGTTTTGTGTATTGGAGGGTTGTATGTCCAAGTTACAAAATTATGAAAAATAGCATAATTTGCATTAGCATTAGCTACATAATAAAAGGACATAAGTAAAAATATATGATAGAAGCGAGCCTTCATAAGAGAAGTCTCGAAAGTTGTTGTTGAATCTGTTAATGGTATTCGATGAATCCCTCTCCAAATTAATTTTAAGTACCATATCTCTCGAGCGAAATAACCCTTCTCTAGCAGCCATAATTTCACCACGAACAACTTTAAGTGATCCTAAACTATGAACTCCATTACCAGCAATAAATTGTTTTGTGTTGTTCCTTGTAACAATGCTCATACCAAATAATCCTCCAATACTATTGTTTGACCAGATTTTTGGTCAATGGGATGACAAAAATCACAGTTTTGCTTCTCGATCTTGATTCAAAGAACAGAAACAATTCCTCTAATAATTTTAAAAAATTTATCAATAGCGGGAAAGAGAAAATTAAAATGAATAACTTTAATAATATTGCAATGTTGAAATACAAGTACATAGGCTAAAAAATTACATAAAATGAAAGTAAAAGGATGAACTAAAAGAATAACTAAACTGGAATTAAATTGCATAAATAAAGGAAGAACGAAATGAAGTGGTTATAGAAAATCTTAATGTCTAATAGCCTTGAGTGGTTTCTTTCTACAACCTCGAGTGATTATTTTCTAAACATAACTTCTTGCTATTGCTCTTCAATTTGATTTTAAAAGTGCCTTAAGTCTCTTGATGTGTTTTATTATTCACGATGCCTCTTTGCTTTGAGTCATGCTTCATCCAACTGTTTCTCAATTGATTTGAGTATCAGTCTTGTTACATGTACACCCGAAATACCTGTCATCGTACTACCACCCACTACATAAACAAACTCTGTACTCACCCACCTATTTCTCAACCACCTTCCACACCCACAACCCCCACACTCACCCACATATTTCTCAACCAGCTTTCACACCACGACCTCTAGAGCTTTCTAATAATTTGTTGCACATATATACACGAAACAAGCACAAAACGTTGACACTAATATTCACAAAGGAAATACAATTTCAATACACAAAATTTAACAACGTAGGTGCACAAACATTAACAACATGAAAAACACATATTATCCTATGAACAATTTCAGTGCACAAACTTTAACAACGTAAGTGCACGAACATTAACAATATGAAAAAAAAACACGTATTATCTTATGAACAATTTTAGTGCAAACACTTCTAAAACAATAGTGCGCAAACATTAACAACATGGGTGCATAAACATTAACAACATTAAAAACACATATTATCCTGTAAACAATTTCAGTACAAAAACTTCTAAAACAACAGTGCACAAACTTTAACAATGTAAGTGCACAAACATTAACAACATGGGTGTACAAACATTAAAAATGTAAAAAATGCATATTATCATGTGAACAATTTCAGTGCACACACTTTTAAAATAATAGTGCACAAAATTTAACAATATAAGTGCACAAACATTAATAACACGAGTGCAGAAACATTAACAACAAGATGAACATTAAAAATGAAGAACATATAATGCTGCGTGTTGATTATTCTGTAAAAAAATGAAGAATGATGAAGAGGAAGAAAAGGACTGCGTGAAGAACTGAGGAAGAAAAGGGTTGGAGCGAGTGAAAATTCAAATCACGTTTTTTTGTTTGGTCGTGTTTTTCCATTTTGGTATGAGATACGCACTTTTTTCTTTTTGTGTTTTTTGTATATTAAAGCTTGTAGCAGTACCGGTGGCAGATTTTGGGTGTTTATAAATGCTGCTTGGTTAAAGACTTGCCACATTGACTTGTTACTTGATAACTTCCAATGTGTAACTTCTGGTAACTTCTTATAATTGTTCCAGTTTCTTAACTTCATCATGACTCATGGGTTGTTTCCCACGTGCATTACTTCCTTCAAATTGCCATAACTTTGAATTTGACTTGATGTGCTGAGCCCATGAGCCACGTAGACACGTCTTGGACACATGCTTCTGTTTCATTCAATGACCTACATGTATTACTTCACTTATATGCTACTGAGCGACCCAATACTTGTGTTCCCTTACTTGCTTTTCAATTGCATCAATATGGATCCCTTGGCCACTTGGTGTCGAGCCATTTAGTTTGGCATTGTCAACCCATACATATATTTATTTTTCTTTCTTGCTTCCTCACTTTAAATTACATGCTTCAACCCTCTATTGTTGTAGTCGACCCTCACACCTTATATTCGACCCTTATGCATCATTAGTTGATTTGAAGACTCAAATGCCTCTTCACAAATTATTAATGGTCACTTCAAGGTCATGACTGAGTCGCTTTTACAATTTGTTATTAGTCACATTGAGGGCATCATTGGGTCATCTATCACAAATTGAGATTTAGTGACCATTTTCTTAACTTAATAAATTTTTGGTGTAACAACTATCAAAAGCCAACTTTTTTCTACAGCGAAGGTCCGTAGCTTGAGTGGCTAGTGTAAATCTTTGAAGTGTGATTTTTGTTGCTCTATCGTGCCTTGGAGCGCTATAGGCATCATCGGAGCACTCCCTGGAGCTTTTTCTTCATGTTTTCTTGACTTTTCTTGGCTCCTAAGTTTCCCGATCCTTCTTGACTTCCTAGGTACATTACACATGAAAAACATTAAAAAAAAGCACATATTTCCACATAGTATGTCTCAATTGTTAGTTTATGCAACCTATGTGAAATTCTATATCAATGCATGCAAATGCTATAACATCCCACTTTTTCTTAGCAAATATTTTGCGTAATGAATAAATGTATGTGAGTGATTTATTAGGATTGGAAATTTTAAATCACTATTATATTTTTGATAATGACAGTTAAGGTAAAATTTTCGAGTTCTCACGAAATTTTGTGAGACCCAGAATTAATTATATTTCGTCGCCGGAATTTAATTATGTATCAAGGGTATCTATGAAACACACTTTTATGAAAGTTAATTCATGAGTACCTTTGATTAATTTAAATTCCTTATTAGAAAAATTAGTAGAATGTGTTTTTATGTTTAGAAAATTTTATAAGATATCCATTAAATCATTACGCAAGTATGACAATACACGTACTTGGAAATTTAACAACCAAACACGATCAAACACACTATTCATCATTTCCTTATTAATTCAATTTTTCTACCAAAAAATTCAGTTTCCAGTCGTGACATTCATGGCTTCACCCCCCAAAATTAATTAATTTATTCTTAACTTAAGCAACCATACCTTGCACCATACCTTTCACTGTACAAACACTATACACACACTATTCACTATTCATTTATTTAATTTAATTTTTCCCAAGAAAATTAGCCCCACCAGCCGAAACTCCCCCACAGCTCCCTCTCCAAAATTAAATTAATTATCCCCCAAAATTAAATCAATTTTGCCCCAAAAATGGACAAGAACAATCAAGCTCTCTTACACTCTTCCATCCTATCACCTTACCTTCTTCAAATCACTCATTTCTCACAAAATCACACCACACTCCATGGCAATGTCTCTCCATGGCAGCCCTCATTCACTTCACGCACACACACCAACTCTCTTACAAATTCACTTACACTTAGTCTTACACCATCATACTTCACTTACACATACCATGCTTTCCACTATGCACATTTCTTTATTTTAATTCAAATTTTCCTTGTAAATTCTGCTCCCAAACCGCGTCCTCTCCCTCACTTCTCTAGAGAAATTGTCACTCTTCATTCTCTATAAATACAAGGCCAACCCAAAGCTTAGAAGACCACTCCATCTTATTCTCAAATTCTTCTTAAGTTCTTTCTTTTCCTTGTCTTCCCAAAGCAAAAAAAAAAAAAAAAACCAAGCACACCTACACGGCCCCAACAACTTTTGCTTCCTTATTTGCATCTCTTAGCAACCAAGCAAGAACACCACATTATCGTCCCTTAAGCTTAGTCCCATTTCCCTTACAACACATTGAAACAACACACCATCATCCTCATAGAATTTCCCTAATTTCTCCTCATCAAAGCCATAGCCATCATCAACTAATCCCTTCAAATTTTGTCTTAGAAAAAAGTGATCAAGCAAGCTTTGGAGACATCAAGACTTCCCAAGGAACTTCCTCTTAAAGTTGCTTGAATCTTCTCAAATTTTGTTAAGTGTGGGTAATCTGAAAACCCACTACCTTAGTGGCTTGTTTATGATGTTTGTTTGTGATAAAATGTTTATTTATGCTTTGAGAAACTATGTTGTACCATTGTGTTTTAGGGACATGAGTATGCATATGAATGTGTAAGGTTTTGAGCAAAGTTTTATGTGTGAAAAAAATGAGTTTTGGAGTGATATAAGAGAAAGCATATTTCGGTTTTGGAATAGGAACTCAGGAGAATTTCTGGTTGGAAGTTTAGGAGGTGGTGAAAAATGGGGTTTTTGGTGTTTTATGGTAACAAGAGTTCAAAGGAAAATTAAGTGTATGAGGATGCAAGAATAAGAGAGTATTCGGTTTTTGAGCATCTAAGAGTTGAAAAAGATTAAGGTTTTGTGATTTATGGTAATAAGAGTGTAAAGAAAGTCAAGAGTATGAGGTGTGTGTGAGTTAGAGAGAGATTAGGTTATGAGAATAGAAGTTAGAAAGATTAGGCTTTGGAAAGTGCAGGAGAGAATATAAAGTTTAATTAGTAAGTATGGATAACAAGAAAGTTAAAAATGAGTAGGCGTGGAGTATGGTGATTTCGGGTTAGGTGAGTGAGGAAAGGATAAATGAGTTTAAAATAGAAGTGTGAGTATAAGAGGACTATAGAGTAAAGTGGAGTTAGAAAGGGAAAAGGTATGAAAGTACAAGGAAAGAACTATAAGTGTTTCAGGCATATAAGGAGGATGATCATAAGATTTGATGAGGAAAATTTATAAGAGTATGTTAAGAGTCATAAGAAATCACAAGATAATTTAAGAGTATGAGAGTTTCCACTAGTACCGGAGATTACACTTATCCCGAAAAGCACTGGTACACTTTAATTTATAGCTTATGATTGTCATGTGAAATTAACTGTATTCTATGTGCTATATTATTATAATTATGCATCATGAGGAAATGGGTTGCCATTAGAGCGTTAGGGCAACCTTAGACAACTAGAAGGTCAATCACGTAACTATTAAAAGATAGTAATTAAACATAAGAAACAAGCAACATCTTAAGAAGGTTCCAGCCACAATGAGTTCGGTGTACCTTGAAGATATGTACATAGTTATATAATAGGGAATCCTCTTCTCTTGGGAAGTCTATGGACACGCCCCCCCACCATCCGACAAGAAGGAATGGTTAATGTTACGAAAGCAAGCTTAAAACTTGCTAAGAGATATATGACACGATATGATGAGAAAGATACGACATGACGATAAAAGATGATATGACGAGAGGATCATGATATGATGAAAAAAAGGAAAGTTTATGCTACATATGCAAAATATGCTACAAAAGCCAGAATATGATAAGAAAGCATGAGTTCACCCCTAGTGACGCTGTAAGGGCGACCCCTCACCACCCTGCATGCAGGGCTGATCATTAATATGAACTTGTTGATGCTAAATGCATCTGTGGTTTGCTACCACCTCAGGTATGAGCTATGCCTTCAAGTTTACAGAATATGGAGTAGGATGTACATAGTAAGGAGACGATGGTCCCACTGGGTACAAAGGGGAATGATGGACAACAAAGGACAAGAAGGATGTTTCTCCAATGGAAATACCTGATAGGGCGCATAAGAGAACGCCCAAATCACTTCATGCATGATATATGTGATGTATGTATATAATAATAATATCTGTATACGCTATAAGGCAATGTCGAGTGGAAAAGGTTTCACAAGATTGCCTCTACGAGATCATGAGATACGAGAGTATGTGATCCAATGTTACGCTACTCAAGCGAATAAGATTAGAAAGCACGATAACTTTTCCTTTATAGTTAATACAAAAATTTGAAACTAGTGAGCATTGTTTATGACTTAAGCGTAAACAACTAGCTAGGGTGTTACAAATGCAACCTATTGTGCAAATAAAATGTCTAAAATCTACGTGAGTTATCAAGAAAAAAGAACTCTAATTAGAGAGTTATTAGTTACACCTCCTCCTTTACTCAGTCCCTTTATTTCTCTTTCTCCCAACCTTTTCGACACTTCCTCCTCCAACCCTTTCTCTCTTGGTTGGCTAAGAACACAATGTCAAATACAAGTGTAGGCAGAGCAGTAAGCTGATGGCATTGTGCAGTGGTCGCAAGATGGTCAAAACAAACAAACCGTAGATGGCGCAGTCGAGTGGCTGTTGGAGGAAGACGTGTCAGAGGGGTTAGGAAAGAGAAAAACAAAGCGACTAAGATAAGGGAGGAGGGAAAGTGAAAATGATGTCCTTAATATTTTTAAATACAGTTTCAAAATTGTGTTTAACAACATTTATAAAGTGTGCTTGAGCACAGATGGACTAACTTAACCCAAGTTTGAAATTGACAGAGACTAAATTGTACATTTTTATTTGTTAGGAACTAAATAGTCCCAAGTTAAAAATTGATAGAGACCAAATTGAACATTTTTTTTTATTTGTGATAAATTTGGTCCATTAGGACTAAAATGGACCTCTACTCATTTTTTTTATTTTTCATAACAATATTCCAGTGGGTTGAATTTTTATTTTTAGACGTCTTTAATAGGTTAATGATCATTTAACTAGCTTAATAATATTTAAGTGAGTTGATTTCTTATTTGTAGAAGCCTTTTATAGGATAATGGTCATTTAACTAGCTGATGTATTTATTTTCACTTAAAAAATGGTTTTAGGTGCATTTACCTAACTTTTACTTTATATGTTTTTGTTTCCGACTGGATAGGCCCGCCAATCATAGCTTGGTCATGAACAAATACCAAAGCCCAATACCACTCATTGATATATCCTGTTTTCGAGAACCCAACTTGCCCCTTCAATTTTGTTCTTATCCATGCGGCATACCACTGCATTTCTTTCTCTCGCAACAACGAATTTGGTGAGAGAAATAATTCTATGTATATGAAATAGATTTAGTGCATGTTTATAAATTATCATTATCTTTATTTTTAAATAATTTTTCATTTTAATATTAAAAAAATGATTATAAATTCTGAAAATAAAAAATTTAGTAATACTTTGCAAAATTACTTTGGTTAATATCTTTATGTATTACTTTATCTATCTTTCACTATTTTCATTAAATAGGGGCATATTAAAAAAAATTAAATTTTTCTATATTTAGGAAGTGGACAATTATTTATAAAATATTATAACGAAAAGGTGATCGATTATTTAATAACGAATAGAGTATTGATTTTAATTTATACATGTTTAAAAAATATAAAAAAGAAATAAATATGTATTCAATATTCAATAAGAAATAAATATAAAAATAACAAAAAATGTCCTTATTTATTTCTTTTAATAAGTGTCCTTATCATACTTATTAAAAAAATATAAAAATTTAAAGTGAATAAATATTTTTTTAAAGTAACAGATTAAAAATAGAGAGATTAATATATTCAAAACAAAAAGAAATGTATCTTCTTCAAATACATGCAACAACTTGTTGTTTTGTACCGTCAAAAAAAAAAAATTGTTTTGTAAACTAGTGTCAAAATTTACAAAATGTCACAAGTTTGTGACAGCGCCAAGCAACACGAGAAAAACGTTTGGCTACAACTAGCTGAAACGGGTCAGTCAAGCTGAGAGTGCTAATTTTATTATTAGTCCCAATTAACCATTCATTATCAATGTGTGGATGCAGAATGGTGGACTTTTTCATTGGAGCATGAGTCAATCTATAACCCGTTTAAGTACAATGAATGGTTGTGGATATGTCAAATGGGTAATTAAGAGTTGGGAGTTTATAAAGGATTTTTGATTGAGACTCAGCTGTTTGTCTTGTTATCCATACAATTTCATTGAACCAATGCTGTGAATCTTATCTGGTCCTAACTGAATTTGAGGCTTCTGACATCATTGGCATGTTTCATTTTAATGGAAATGGGGACTGCCCGTATGCAAATTAATAGACTAATATATTAGCCACCCTTAATACAGTGGGAAAGCTAAATATTTTCGAAATTGTAGAAGAACGAGGAGAAACGAAGTTACGATGAAGTTATACGTTTCAAATTCTCAATAATTTTTATTGTTAGCTTCTCCGCCCTGAAATGGAATAAATAGTGTTACGGACTAGCTCTGCGAAGACTCAAAAATAGTCTTAGAGGCTTCCACAGACTGTGGGCCCCGTGATTCATCCAGGCTCCACTCGGCCTATGATCACCAAGAGCTCAGTTCAAGCAAAGTCCACTTCGGGCCGCCAGTTTGACCTAATGGGCGAAAAACACTCCACGGATCCAAAATTTTTGTCAAAGGGGATCCAACCCTACAAAATGAGCCATACGGGTGTGATGCCAATCCACTATGCTAACAATTTTGTTGTGTCATATCAGCACGTTAAAAATATATATTATATACATAATTCAGTTACATTTATATTATTTTATATTTATTTAATTGAGTAATTAAAAAACAATTCTTGAGGCATAATTAAATAACACTACACATCATTATTATAAACCAGCGAATACTCCACTTTTTTTAAGTGAGTCATAATAATTATTTTATAACTTTTGAATAAAGTTACTAATATAATATAAATATAAAAATATCAATATATTATTTAATGAAATAACCTTAACTCTTCTGGTTTAAAATACATTTTTATGACATTAATAAGATTATTTAGATTTAATAATAAAAATAAGCAAGATAATTTGCTAAAAAGTCTATCTAATTTATAAAGATCTAAATTAAATATTTTATTGAGAATTTTTAATTTTAACAAAATATTTAAAAATTTCACGTTTATAGTATATAAATAATTTTAAAAACTTAAACTTGAAACGTATGAGATTAATATGATTATTTGGATTTAAGCCAGGAAACTTGCTAAGAATTTTTGCTCTAATTTATAGTAGGTTTGAATTAAATATTTTTTTCTGAAATGTTAATTTTTAATAACATCTTTAATAAATTTACACTTATAGATATAAATACTTTATTAACTTAAATTTGAAGATATTACTAAAAATTGTAACTTTACGTTCTTAAAATATTTGTATTTATATGCTATAAACGCCGATTTTTTATTTGAACACGTGGAATTTGTAAAAATTCTATTTTAATAAATATTTAATTGAGACCTACTATAAATTAAACCAAAATTATTTTAGTAAAATGTCTTTCTTATTTTTATTATTAAATCTAAATAGTCATATGAATTTCATGAAAATATATTTTAACTAGAAGAGTAAAGATTTTTTGATTAAATAATTTATTGTTATTTTAAAATTTATATTATATTAATTACTTTATTCAAAGTTATAATATAATTACTATGACTCACTTTTAAAAGAAATGGTAGAGTATTCACTGTTTTATAAAAAATGATGTGTAGTGTCAGTTATTTATGCCTAAATGTGGTCTTTTTTTATTACTCAATTAAATAAATATAAAAAAAATACAAATTTAATCGTATATAATATATATATTATTAATGTGTTGTTTTGACACAACAAAGTTGCTAACCTAGTGGTTAGGTAGCATATGGTTCACCCTTAGTTTGACCAAGAATTGTGAGACCCATTTAACTTTCATTTGTCTTCTCATCATTATTAAACCGAGCAAAAAATTATTGAGGACAAAAGTCAAAATTTAAATTTATTGAGGAACCAAAAATTATTTACCCCTCTATTTTTTTTAATTTGCAAAACCTCCTCCCACCCGCTCCCCATCCCCAAAAAAAATTATTTCCATAATTATATTGAAGAAAATAAGTCTAACTCAACTAAATAGTCCTATTAAATGTTGTGCATACATGCGTCTCCTAAGTTATGAGTTATGGTTATAGAATATTCATTTTTTACATATATTATGACTATTTTTTAAATTTTAGTCTAGTAAAAATTAAAAGATATAGGTTATTCTCTCCATAAAGCTATTTGATTAGAGTGAAGAAACTTGAATCCCTTAAATATGAGCGATTTCAAAATTTTATGTATATTTTATAAAAAAAATCATTAAAAAATAACCTCACTTAAGTGTCTAAATGTATCTCAATAAATTTTTCGTGAAATTAATTACTAAGCTTTGTCCCTCTACCAAAACGGTCTTGTTCCACCTCTATTAAGAATTTGGGAAAAATCAATATCAAAGATAGCAAAGAGATACTAATTAGGACATGACACTACTAAAAAGAATGATTAGTTATATTAATGTCTTTTAAAAAGGTCTTTAACACTACTTTTTCATAAGAATTATAAACTTTTATATTTTCCTTAAAGATGTGTAATGAAGATTTCTTTTTTTCGTTTTTTTAATCACAAGTCCAAATATAGCCGTATCATTCTCCCTAAATCCATAGAATGATATCATTTTAGCTTACTACGAACGAAGAAAAACCGCGGCGCTTCAAATATGGCACTTTCTGAAAGGTGCCTTCCTCTAGTAAGTAATAGCCATAAATTAATTCTTGACCAAATGTATGATTTTCAAAATAAAATAAACGTTAGTGCCCCTTCCTGCAACCAAAGAACACCAGCCGTACATTTATTATTATTTTTTTATTCTTATTCCCCGCACCACATTCGCCACCAATGCATACAAAGGGTCGCTTCGTCCACAAGCCAGGCAAGCATCACTTATCCACAACTAGTACTTAGAGATGGCATCTTTTCTTTATTTTTTGTTGGGAAAAATTTAGGAAGAGAGGAGGAAGTAACATTTACCTCACCTCAAGAAAACGAGTGAAAGCTTGAATAGGCTCAATATCACTTTTATGAAATTTATGTGTACATATACGAGATTATGATTATCTGAAGAAAAAATTATAAAATTGTGAACGGAAAAGAACAGAAAATTTGAATTTCAGAAAATATTAAAATAAAATAAAAATTCAAAAACAGAAATCGAGACTTAAGCAGCATCTTCAATTTATTATCGCAATTAAAAAAAAAAAGACCACACTTCGGCAAATCTTCAAAACAACATAGTATAATAATTTTACACTTTTAACATCACAACCTATTTATATCTATTTATAATATATAATTGCTGATACATCTTTATTTGCCCTTGTCATATCAGCTTATTTGTTGAGTTGTTATCACATATCAAACTCCTCTTTCTCTATCTCAAACCTCTCACTCTTTTTCTTTTTCATTCTTAACACAACCTCAGTCTCCCAAAGTCTCATAATAGAAATGCTCACACACAAATGCTCCAAGTATCACTTGAGCATGACCCACTCTCTCCACCTTAATGGCTTCAACCCCTTACAATTTTTCCAAATTGCTCTCTACATCAAGAACAACTCCCACCTTCACCTGAACTTCTTCCTCAAGACCAAATCCAATTCCTCTACTTGTGTGTGGCTGCCTCATATGCTTTGTTGCCATGAACATGGAGGTCGTGCGGCCTCGAACTCCTCCACATATCAATCGCTTGAGATCTGTCGCACTGTCGTCGATATGGAGGTCATGCGATGTGAGGGAGTAATGTTCCATCTCCACCATGTCATGGCGCCATGTATCGAAAACCTTGCCACAAATCTCAAATCACCCCTCACATAGTTCCCCTTGCTTGGCCAGAGTTGCGCCTACTGGGTTTACCTTAGTCATAGCTTTTCAGATAGCCCACCATTATTGTCATCATTGTCCCGTGGTCTTGAACTCACTTTGCCACCTTGAAACGATCATTAGTGCCAAAATTCATCACAATCTCCCCTTCAATCTCTGCAACAACACTTCACCGTCGTTTCACAAGCGCATCCCCATCTGTCATGGTCTTGAACATTTCAATCACCATGTCCTCCACCTTTTGGGCTTCGAAGATGAAGGACTTCCACCTTTTGGCTTTCCAAGATGAAGAAATGGCACCATTGTGGCCATGTTCAACTTGGAGCAATTTTGAATTAGATTAATCTGAATTTTTTATGTTTATTATCGGTGTATGAAGAAAGTCAAATACTATAGATAATGATCCATGAGATTACTAAGCTAATTGTGTCATTGGTTCTAAAAATTGGGTTGACTTTAGTAGAGCAGTTAATCTAACATAAACCTATGCATAGCTTAAAAGTGCTTTTAGGTTAAAAACAAGTTGGATTAAGATTCGACATTTATATATTGTGATTCGACTTTTCAATAATATTATCCAATCAGCTTATTAAATTTTAAATTATTAAAGTAACACATAATGAATTATTTCATTAAAAACATAAATTTATTTCAACATTTTATTTTTTAGACACTAATTTTAACCTAATTCAATCTAAAAACTACTCAAACCTACTACCCTATCAAATCTAGGAGTATTGCTCCCCTCGGCCAACTCGGTGAGGTTACATCTTTTTCACTTTAATTTGTGAATTATAAAAGCCTAATAACATCCTAACCTAATGAAAATGGTACTATACAGTTAATCAACTCTCACTATTCAATGTCGACTGTCAGAGTTAGATCCATTGACCAAGATTTTGAAGTTTGACAATTTCTCGTTCAACTGTTTTTGTTGGTCAACGGCAAGAGCGTGAAAACTAAAGGCGGCTGTGATGGACCACATGATGTCGATGAAGGATATGATCGTCATAAAGTGCAAAAGATAAGGGTGATTTCTGAACAGGACACACAGATATATAAATATGTCACTAAGTGCAGGACAAGTCGACAACAATCCTTTTAGCTTTCTTCCCCCCCGAAACAAACTCATCCATTCTTTCCTCTTGTCTCTCGTATGACTTTGTGTGTATTTTGAGGTCAGAGGCATACTTAGGAAGCTGAAGAACCTGAACCTTGGACTTGAATGCGGCAAATTTCCTGAGCTTTCTAGTCCCAGAAACCACTCTGATTACGGTAGGAACTGAGTTCATGAAAGATTCTGGAGCTGAAATCACGTTTCTCAATTCTCTTTATACTGTATAGTAACATTTACTTATGTTTCTTTTTAACTATTGGCAGAAATTGGCTTTTGAAATTTTGTTGAAGGTCTAGGTTGAATTCCTCTTCAGAAGTTTGAGCATAGCTTTTGTTGAGGTTATCATAGTCCCCAAGGTAATATCAACATTAACTACTAATATATTACTCCACCCCTCCACTTGTATGGGTCAGCTCACTTCTAAATACATCTTAAATCAATGCATAAGAATAAGAATTTATCTAAAAAAAATCAAAAGTGACCTATGTGGACAAGAGGAAGTACCACGTTTTAGTTTTCCAAAAGTTGGTTAGCTAGCTTAAGAAAGGAAAAATAACTGGTTTTTTTTTTCTTTTTGATTTTCAGGTGATTGCATAGACAAGTATGAGTGTTATGTATAGCCCTGCTCTAAAGTACTCAGATGGGGTGCTAAGGAAAAGTCAAGAAATGGATTCAATTATTGGTCATCATCATCATCAACAGCAGCAGCAGCAGCAGCACTGTCACAACCAGCAAAATTCTGGACTATTGAGGTACCGTTCTTGTCCAGGCTCATTCCTGGCAAACCTTTTCGATGAAAACACCACCGGCGGTTGTGTCGATGAGGGAGCTTTCAGAAGCGAGGACCCTCACCGCTACGCTCCATCGACGAGTTCAGAGATGGAGACCATGTTCTCAGAGCTGATATCTTCAAACAGCGGATGGGGCAACCCGGAACATGTGAAGCAAGAGGCACCTGTTCCAGAGGAACCGCTGCAGCAACAGAATGGTTACTCTTACGGGTCTCAGCTAATTTACCAACAGAATCAAGGCTTGCCAAATGACTCTTCAGGTGCCGCCAATGGTTATGATGGCACTTCAGGTGTGGTGAATTCCATCACATCAGGCCACTCCACTCAATCTAAAATGGGTGTTGGGAATTGCTCCAATCTCATCAGGCAGAAGAGCTCCCCAGCAGGATTTTTCTCCAATGATTGTGGTATGCTTTTTCACTTGCTAGTTTGCAGTTACATGAGAAATAATTTTATACAAGAGCATGTGACACGTTGCCAAGAGTTAACATTTTCTCATATTAATGCCAGAGTTATGGCTTAAAGGTGTCTTAGAATTGAGTGGACTACTCAATCCCAAAAGCTAACCAAAGGAAAATGTATATTTCAAACTCATAAAAGCTTGACTACCTTGGCCATATACTCAAGTAATGCAGGACTTAATACACCCCCCTCACACCCAGAATCAGTAGGAACTTTTTTTTTTTTCCTTTTCTTTCGGCATGAAATTACTCTCTAAACCAACACCAGATACATGAGTGACAGAGGTTATACGGTCATGTCCGTACTTAGATTTATGGAAATGTTAAAAAAACAAATATCCAGAATTAACTACACCTTGCAAGTTAATTAGCATTAAATCAAATGAGGATATGAGACCATCGTTTCTGGTGTATTGCTAGTAAAATGAAGAGATTAGTCACTTGTCTGCAGATACTTGACTCTTTGAGCAAATCTTATCATATATGTATATGTATATGTATGTATGTATGTATGTATGTATACACATATATATCTTTAAATAAAAATAAAAATAAAAGCAGAACACTTCACTATAGAAGTACTAAAATTTGGAGTCCTTGAAAACTGTGTGTCCGTGTGGGCGCAACTGTCAATAATGATAAAGGCATTTGGTTTCAGCATTATGAATGCTGCTATTAGTTTCAGGTCTTGGGGCATTGAGAGAGGTTGGAAGCTTTAGAGGCAGTGATGTCTCAAAGGGACAAGCTACCGAATCAACTAGTGGCTTACATGGTACCATTTCCTTCTCATCTAGGCCATCCTCTTGCTTGAAACGGATGTTGCTGATTGCTGAAACCGAAAACGAAATGCTAGAAGCAGGTAGTAGAAACCTGGCAAATGACAATGGCAGCTCCAAATGTTATGTGCCTAGTTTCACCAGTGAATTCTGGAACGGTTCTGCATTCAATTCCCAAAAATCAGCAAGTAAAAGTGAAAACATGTTCTCTACTTCAAATTCTTTGGAACCCCTGGTATAGCAGAAGTTTGTGAAATTTACTATTCAAGTTTAAACCAATAGAACCATTTTTTTTAATCCATTGTTGATCACTGGAAATTGTTGATTTCATAGGGTTCAGATTTTCGCTCTCAAAATGTTGGTTTGACTCATCATATGAGTCTGCCTAGTTCTTTTACCAAGATGGAATCTATGGAGAAGTTTCTTCAGATCCAAGGAACTGTTCCGTGTAAAATTCGCGCCAAAAGAGGCTTCGCCACACACCCTAGAAGCATTGCAGAAAGGGTAAATTTCTATGGCGACTAACGACCATAATCTATGTAGTCTCAATCCATTAGTATTCATTCTACCATACTCGTCATACAATGATTGAGTTGTTTCATATTTCAGGTAAGAAGAACACGGATTAGTGAAAGAATTAAGAAATTGCAAGGGCTTTTCCCAAAATCAGAAAAGGTAATTTATATCTCTCAAAAGCACATCACATTAAAAAAATAAAATAAAAAATAAATAAAAATGGAAACTTAGTGCACAAGGCTTCCACTTGGTCAGGTCTGAGAAGGATAGATATAATTAGTCTTATTCTTGTATACAGAGAAACTGTTTCTAGAATTTGAACCTGTGTCACATTTAGTTCACGAGGCAGCAACCTTATTGTTGTGCCGAGATTCACCCTCATAAGCACATCACAATGTCGATTGAAAATTCATATGCATTTTGTAAACTTGTTGCTTCCCTCTTGACAGCAAACAAGCACAACAGATATGTTGGATATGGCAGTTGATTACATTAAAGACCTGCAAGAACAAGTTAAGGTACTAAAGAAGCATAGAAGTCTTCCCCAATCCCCATATATGGTGTGACGAGAGAATAAACACATTAAACTACACCAAAGTCTATAATATAGTCTAACCAAATTTCTTTCACTTCATGCAGATACTCACAAATGTTAGGGCAAGGTGCAGATGTACAAGCAATCAGAAGCAACACTGTTGACCTTAATGCCTGAGTTAATTCCTTGTAGATAGCAAAAGGAAGGAGTTTTATTTTCGTTTCCCTCTGTGCCAATGTTGGCAAATTGTAATTTATATAAAATAATGCCGATGTCTTCCTAGTATGAGTTTTGGTAGTCATTTTCCATTTCATGTTTAGAAGAAGTCATCCGTTTGTTTGTAGCGCTCTTTATTTTACTGAAGAAGTTTGACAGCGTTACAATGTAAATCTGATAGAAATTGTGATGCAATGCTGAAGGCTGAGTTGTGTTGGAAAGTACCATTGAAACTAGAAACGAAGATGTGACCATGCTCCATCGAATATAGTTTCAAATCTTAAGGTTTGCTAAGGAGTGAATAACCAAATGAGTTGAGATGTACTGATAGGCTTTTTTTTTTTTTAAAAAAAAAAAATCGGATTATAACGTTAGAATCGTAAACACGTCACACATTATTGGATTGTTTTTGGAAGTATTTACAAATCAATAATACTAATTGTATACTAGAAAAAAATTGAAAAAATTGACACATGTACACACTCACACGAAGAAACAAATATTATAAAGTAAAAAAATTAACATTATAAAATAGTTAAATATTGTCATCGAACATTTTTGCATACACAAATACACGTGTATTAAATATTTACTCATTTGTGTTTGATAATAATTGTTTCTATGGTTTATGTATGTATGATGTGTGAAAATCGCAACACGTGACAAGTATACCACGTCGCGAAGTAATAAAAGTATCCATATTTACGACTGAACTATCATTCTCACAATGACGGTTTTGATTAGAAGTGCAATCAAGAATTTTAACTCAGAGAGTTGAATCACAAAATACATGAAATCGTGGGATAAGACCTTGCTGATTATACTGCAGCATATATGGAGTTTATATTGAAGGTCATGTGGCATTTCTTTACGAAAACACTGGCAGTTTTTTGGTGAGAATAGAGTATTACTGCAATGTGTATGTGGGGATGGGAAGGCAGACTGATATGTAAAGCAAAGTGGTATCAAAGTGAGTGCAGATAATTTTAGCCTGGGTAATATTCGTGTTTTCAAGTACATTAAAGGGCAACATAATGTGTGTGAAGCAAAAGAGGTCACTCTTAGATCGTGTGATGCAAGCACTGGAGTGATGGCTAAGCACCAAAGTGGAGAGGACCTAGCGGAACCCAATGAGATTATGAGGAAGCATAACATGTTAATATGGGGGTTGGAGCTGTTGTCAAGTGGATGAAAGCACAGCGCAATGAATGGAGAGCAGTGATGAGAATTGCATTCAAGATACACGATGCTTGTTTCACGTTGGATTATCTTTGAAACTCATTTTAGTCCATTGTTTGCTTGACAACCCTGATAATTACTTTGTGATGATGTTTGTATGCCTTAAATTGGGCTATTTGGTATCTCTCCTCCCTTGAAAAAAAAAAAGAAAAAAAAAAGGTAATTGTTTCTTTTACTGAACTTTTTTTAGGAATGATAGCCCTTGTTTGTTCCCTTTTGATTTGGTGGAATAAAATTGTTAAAACGAATTATTGAAAAATAAAAGGATGCTAGATTGAGATAGAAACAACTGCCTAATTAAACAGCAATCCCATCACAAGTGTATAATCAAAAGTGAACTAACAATTTCTAATATATTGATTATCAACATCAGAAAAAATTGATCAGCATAATATTTATTATTTTAATTATATATAACACGCATTTCAGCAATTCTATTTTCACGTGGATTGCAAACGTCTAAATCTAGTTAGATTAAGTAAGTCTGCTAAACTTCTAACACTAGTAACTTAAACCAAAGTTGTTCATTATAAACCAAAGTAGTTGATCCAGACATGCCTCAAATTAAGAGTATCATTAAATTGTTGCCTATTATCACAAATACAAATTCAAACCAAATCTATAGATCAGACCCTACTATTCGATATAAATTCAATCGGGTAACAATCAAATTTGGCCATCAAAAACAATTTAAGTGGAAACCGACGTTTGATCACCAATCTGAAATTCAGTATGCGCAGAGAATTATGCATACACAAACGAAGCCAATGGAGTGACAGGCAGAAGGGGGTGAAAAATCACCGTTACTAGTAATTTTATGAATTCAGCATTTAAGCAGTTGGCATAAAGAATTACCCACAAAGATATTAATCCTATTACAGTGTCATCCATAAGCTGCAGCAAAAAAATACTACAAATTATGGGTTGAATTTGCCTAACTTCAACTGGCAATTAAATTAGTTACAGATACAAGGAATTTTATCCAAATGAAACAGTTAATACCCCTATATCCCCAAATATATAGCTCACTGGAAGATAATCAAGTAGTTAGGCAGATGAAAAAAATAATTATATCACAACCACCTCTCCTCCAATCAACTCTGGATGTCTAGTATCTACCAAATCTATTGGGAAAGGGCAGAGAATAAAACAAAAACAAAAAACAACAAACAAAACAAAATTACTTCTGACCGCGACTCAGCACTCATCAATAGCGGAGCAGAGTATCTGGTCAGTCCAACCATCTCAAAATGAATTTCTGGTCTCAAAATAAATCTACCATTGCCAACAAGCCAGCCTTGTAAGTTAGAGAAATTCAAGCCCCGGCCTTTGGTTTTGATTTTTGTTTCTTGGCATCCAATGATGATAACCCCTTGCCCAATCCAACCGGAGCCTGTTCTTGGTCAGGCATTGATTGGCCTTTATCAGCATCGGCCGGATCAGTTGAAGGAAAATCATTTGCTTCCTTCTTTACTCCATCTGCATTCCCACTGCCCCCGGCATCTGGAGTCATGCCTGAATTTATGATATTCATAAGTTGGGTAAGGGGCGGCAAGGCTTGTACCGGTACTCCGTGCGGACGTACCGACAGACCCCTAGCCGCAGCCTTCTTCCTGACTTCAGCAGCAGCCCGTGCAGCCCTTTCATCAATTCCCCTTCCTCTGGGGAGACCCTCACCAATTACTGCAGAATTTAGGGATTTGTTTGCAGTTGCACCTGAACTTCCAGATCCTCCAGCACCTGCAGCAGCTTGGAATGCATGCATCAAATCGGGATGTGCCTGCCATTATAATCCGAATTGTCAGTAGAAATTACACCATGACTAAGGGTAGAGATTACATTTTCTGGTCCTTTATTCTTTGTGAAATAAATATTCTAAGGTGGACAACGTTGAACATGTTTACAGAAGCAACCAAATCAAAACTGTATGACTAGCCAAAGAGGAAAAACCAATGAAATAGAACAGAAGCTTTGACCAAAAACTCAAAACTACACAGATGAATGTCTCCTCCCTTCTTTTAAGCCACTGTCACTGTTCTATCTTGACTACTGTTAGGATTAACGACAAGCCTTTAATATGGAAAGTTTATTCTACACGGGACCGAAAGGACAAGGGAGCGGCCTAGTTAGTTTATCTTTATTAGTTTATTTGTTAGTATTTATCGTTATTTGTTAGGATATGGGATATCTAGTTATTTTAGGAGTCTATTTAGGATTTAAATTAAGTCTCTGTCTAGGATTTAAATTAGGAGTCTATCTTTTAATTTAAATGGATCAATTATTATAAATAGGAGTATTCTCCTAAGGGTTAGGATAGAGGGGATTAATTATTGAGTTGTAAAAGGGAACCAGCCCTTTGAAGAGGAACCAGCCTCTTGGTTTTTGTGATTCAATAATATCCAATTTTATTTATCCATTTCTTGTTATTTGTTCTTGACTGTTGGGTCCCAAAAACAACCTAACATGTACACAACCATGAAGCATACTATTCAGGACTGGGTAACAGAAAATCCGAAAAAAATTCAAGCTATATCAAAGGAACACAAAGTACCTTCAAGATATCAATAGCCTTCTGAGCTGAAGCTGCATTCAGAGCTTGACCCTTTTGCTTCTGAGCATTCATCTGTCAACAAGGTATGACATGCGAATCATATACGACTCGAATGAAAATCATTTTTACTTGCACAGTCAATTACAATTTAAGGGGATAGAAGTCTAGAACGGAATTTAGACCTAAATTTCCAGGTGATTCAACCAGCCTCCATAATGCCATACTCCCAAAATTAATTAGGATTGAGGATCAATGTGCAGTACAATGACATTCATATCCCAAAACAAAAAAAATACATTAAAATGTGCACATTGACATGTCTGCCAACCTTCATGAAAGCAAAACCCTCATATAGCTCACTTCTCTCCCTCTCAATTCATTATGCTTTGTGCCATCTACCACTTTTGTGCTCAATTTTTTTTCCATTCCCTACAGTAGTCACAACCCCCCCCCCCCCCCNCCCAAAAAACCACCCTCCCACCCAAAAAAAGAAGTCCCTCCTCATCTCTCTCCTTCCTTCCTCTAATGTCAGTACTCTAATTTTTTTGAGAGATTGTCTTAATTCCTCCAATTATAATTTCTCCCATGTCAGAAATAAATTTGTTGGCAAGGACTGAACAGTAAAGTAATGCCATATGAGAATATATAATTCTCAGCCAAAGGAAAACAGATAGATACCTGCAGCTCACGCATCTTAAAAGTGTTCATCCAGTTTTGTGAGTCTTGTGTCCTTGAGTCGTCTTCACCAAGTTGTTTGACGAGTATATCATATGTTCTCTTCTCATGCTGTCAAAACAAATGCCCATATCAGTCAACCAGCTAATGATTCTAATAGAAATTAGAAATCAACTTTGCCAGAATACATACCTGGTGGGAGAGCTTGAAAGCACCCATACAATTAAATGCAATGGCAAGAGCATGATAACAAACAGCAGTCTGAATATGTTCCTCACCAAGAAGCCTTTCATTTTTCTTTAAGGCTTCTTGCAAATATCGAAGAGCTGTGTTCATCTTCCCTATGTCCTGATACATCATTGCAACATTGATAAAAGTAGCTGCAACATCAGGATGATCTGGCCCTGATGACAGACTTAATAAGAGCAAAGCACGGGACATATGGCGGAGGGCAAGTTCTGTCTGGTTTAGTCCATGGTAGAACAAAGCCATATTTCCATAACTGCAACAACAATACAGATCACAAAATATTCAAGATCATACTGCTTTATAATATATATCCCGGTGTTTTCCAAACAGGACTCATCCTTGAAGCAATATGGGGAGATATTCAAGGTTTTAGGGTCCAACAAGGGTAGAAACATCGTTCTATACATTTGATATATATTCTACAAATATCAGACAATATGCAAAAAGATATTACATATGCTAAGTATATAAATAAGATGATTGGTAAAAACAATTGAATATCTAACGTGAACAAACTGCTTCATGATGCCTACAATAGGCCAACACCATAAAGAGTGCCCAACACCACACTACAACCATAAAACGATAAATTGACATACAATATAGAGTCGACAAGTTATCAAAATTCATCAGTCAAGGAAAGGAAAAGTTAAAAAAGCCAAAAAGGAATTCCAAAAAGGTTAAATACAAGAAAAAGGGTTAAATACTTGAAAAAAACAAGAGGAACAAATTCAACTATTACTGGCTGGAATAGTTCAAAACCAATTTCAACACTGGCTTTTTAACTTCCAATTTTAGAGGTTTGCCAAGTCTAGTTCCTGGTCCAGTCTCGGTTTCGAAACCACGAGTATATCTCTATATTTTTTATTATTTTTTTTTAATAATTTGGTAGCCCAATTTTCACTTTTTTGGCCATTGCAACATGCCAATTATGGCTGGCATGAGTAAAATGACATACAGATACGGAAAAACATGTAGAATACAGAAATCCCAAAATATTATGGAGATCAAGAAAATCAATACAGTTATGAATACCTGTGAGCAGTATCAGGATGATCTAAACCAAGACAGCGTTCATTTATAATGAGCTCCTTATGTTGTTGCATAATAGCCCCAGCCATGTCTCCAGCATGATACAAGACCATGGCAAGATACCTGAAATCCAATAATTTAATTTGAGATTAGATGCACAACATGAAAGTACATCAATAATTTGATAACCCTTACTTTATAACAAAAGACCGAAACTTGGTTATAGATCGTCAACTTTACATGGCATCAAAATTGAAAATAACATGATACGCACTCCTCTAATAAACCACGTGGGAAATGTACAGAAGAGGGATTGGCCTATACCTACCTTACCTGCATAGCAAAGGGGCAGTATGCTAGGGAAAAATTGTGAGACGGAGGGATATAAGTGGAGAGAAAAGAACGAGAGAGGCAGCCAATTACTAAGTGAGGTTTTGGAAGAGAATTTGCAGGTTTCTCAACTGATCTGTGAATGTTTTCCTTCTATTATCTGTTTGCGAGTTTTTCTCTTACTGTGTAACGGCTTCCTAGGCACCAGTTTTAGCTAAGATCAGTAACTAGAGAAGTCCTAGGAGGATATTCGATAAAACTTTCCTGTTAAGTATCAGGTTCATTTCAACATGCGAGAACTAAGTTATCACATATCCATTATCACAAGTCTAATGTAACATGAAATGCGGAATTGCAGATCACGATTAAACTGTGATTAGTAGAAAAACTTTTAAGAGCATGCCAAATCAATAAGAGATCAATATTGACGTACCGACAGCAGTTAGCAACGTCCCGATGCATGGGGCCAGTAACCTGCAGCCCATTTAAATTTAACAACAATTATTTTACGATCAATACATAATTCCACGACAGATAAAATCATAAAACAATACTGAATTCATGCCTGTTGTAGGATTGAGAAAGCCTCTGAAAATGAAGTGTAGGCTTCACTGAGCATGCCCTGCATCATAGAAAAAAAAAAGTATACAAAAGCAAATTTTATCAGGAAAACTCCAGAACGAAGAATACACTAACCTCCTAAAATTACAAATTTATATTACAGTGAAGAAGATTCTTAAAGTATGACATCACATAAAGCTTAACGATAGTTCACCCAATAAATCCAGAGTTTACAAACAGTATATAAATGAATTCATTCTTATTTTTTCTTTGGCAATGGCAAAATATATGTTTGAAGCTATGACCTCCTATGAACTACCCAAAAACTCCTTGTGTCTCAAAATATACCTATTTTATAGTAAGAAACAGTACAAAAGCATGGTAAATACCTCAGCCAATTGAAGCTTTCCAGCTTCCACAAGTTCCTTGGCTTCTGAACAGGCAGGAACGGAATGCTTGACTACTGGACGGATATCCAAGACATCTGATGTTTGGAAGGGCGTTGTTGAATTAAGATCATATTTACGAGCTGCAACAGTTATACCAACCTGAAATACAAGTATTATTCAAGCAAGGTGAAACATAAGTTTAACAGCATAAAGAGTGAACGAAAAAAAACGCTAAGAAGTAATTAGCATCAAGATCCTTTCAACAACTATTCACAAGTATTATCATAACCAGATAATACGTTACAACAAAAGAACATTGGCCAACACAAGAGCAAACATGCATTGCACAACACATGAGAAAAGTCCAAAAGATCAAAATAACTCAAGTATCATGAAATTAAACCATTTTCATCAGCCAAAATTGAAAAGATGCTGAAACATATCCCATCTTTCTTTTCTGTCATGTATGTATTAAGACATACAAGGTTAAGATGAGAAATATATTTCATGATCACCAAGTAAGCATTGCTTGAAAGCAAAGAATGAAAAAGAACAGAACTTCCCAAAAGCTTCATACTATCATAAGTATTGAAAGATCATAAAAGTTAGACCATGAAAAATTAGTAAAACCTATGTACACCACTGACAAATTCAAACACGTATTGAATAAACCAAAATGATTTTATACTTACCTTCTGACAGAGATTACGTATAACAGAAGTTTTCTTTACACGTGACCTTGCATCGTCGGGCAACTCAAACTGAAACAATTTTTTTTGAAGTTCAAATGTACAGTTACAGAAATATAGATGTAATAAAAAGAAAGAAATAGTGTGAGCACAGACATCCAATTTTATGCACCAAGACATGGATGCTTTGATTCCATATGGTTAAAATGTAATATAGATTTACTAAGCAAACCCCACAAAGACAACTGCATAGCCACACCTCTCAGATGTACTTCAAACAGATTGGAAGCAACCTTAGTAATAATCCATTGTCATGGGTTGAAAATTAAATATTCAGGTTAGGCAATAAATGGTACCTCATATTTGACCATTGCAAATTCTCTAATGTCTGACCAAAGAGCTTCAGAGCTCATATTCATGTACAAAGGTTGGCTCTTTCTCAAAGATGCCCTACCTTTCCATTGTGCTTGCCCTTTGGAATGCTTTCCCGGAGACCGACCAGCATGATCCTGTGAATAAAAAAAGTAAGTATTACAAACTAATTCACAGGAACTATACAGCTTATAAGATATGACAGGAAATTAACTGTGGTTTGTACAACCCACGATGAGAAAAAGAGTTGAACATTAATCAATCAAAACACGGCATAAAAGAACCAGCAAATTAGGAAAATCTAATTGCAGTTATCTTGAAAGTAAACCATACTGGACATGCCTTTTTAGGAGTTTTGGACTGTGCACTATTAGCAGTTACTTTTCCACTAGGAGCGTGACAATTTCCAAATAGACAGTTCAAGAAATGAGATACTGCCAGGGCAACTTCATGATCCTCTATGTCTCTCAACAAGTCCTGCAATAAGTGCATGATTCGAACAAAACAAAGTATATCATGTTTCTCATGCTCCAGCATCAACAAAGTAAGATAAGCCATTTATACATTAAAATATGAACAAGTTATATAAAGACACTGATAAAAACCCACTTAAAGCTACCAAAGTATATGCTAGAAAAATATTGAGGGGGAAAAGAAAAGGGGGATCAGGGGAATGATATGGGACTTGAAAAGGGCCAACAGCTGCCTAACAACAGACCTGTCCCTTAGTGAATGGAGAAAAGGGAATCACAAGAGATATGGGAAATGGGAATATTTGTAAGGGTGTGAAGGAAGGTGAGGTAGGGAAGAATTGAAACTAGGCTACTGGGAGAGGCTGAGCATCTCTAAAGCTCAGAAACTATCTTTTCTTTTATGCACTTATTTTGTATTGTTTTTCTTCTTCTTGAGTGATATTACACTGATATCAGCTCAAGAGAGTGGATAATACAGCAGCGTTCCTTCAATGTCTAGCTCATTTTACCGGTTTCTATCAGACACTCAAGAATGCAATTTAGAACAGACAACCATTGACGGTCAACAACGAGTAATAGAACAAATAATATTTTCTGATCCAACAAAGACATTCATTTAGGGAAATCCTTTGGAGCATTTTTTACGATAAAAGAGAATTATTAAGATGAAGGAAAGAAGAATATACAAGATATAGGAGAACAAGAGATCCTCTTTGCAACAACAATAGCTAACTAAAGAGAGACATCAATAGAGCAAAGCTTTTCAATCTCTCAAATCTCAATACATTCATAACTTATACAAATACAAGAATGAACATAAATATGGATATACTTGAGATCAAAGAGCATTTCTGACTTTTAAAATCTAAACACAGGAAAAAAATCAAAGATAAATGAAATCCTGAAGCATTGGTGGATTTTATTACCTTGATAATATGCTTAGCCGATCTGACAACAATTTCATTATTACAAATATCCCATAGATGAGGCAGATGTTTAGTACCTCCAGCCACCTTTCACAGAAACAAGGGCATATCAAAAGCAAAAAAAGAATTATCAAAGACAAGTAAACAAATGTCATCATGAAAACCGTCAAAATGAAATAGCACCTAATTCACTGCACGAACTCCCTAAAGAAAATACACCACTCACTTTGCCAATATAGCGAACATTAATTCCATGAGCATGGAGTGCTTCTGTCAATGTCTGGCCATCCATAGGTGAAACTTCAAGCGTGCATAGGTCTTGTATGAACTTAGGAAGCACAACATCAGTAAGATATAGACCAACTTTCCTCACATTATCTTCATCAGCTGCTATTTCCTGATGAATATGATCAAATACAGCAATATATAGTGAATGCTAGGGGCATCATTATCTTTTTTCACTTTTTTTCAGGCAGAAAGTACACATACAGACCATGGAGATATAACACAACTGATGGATAGACAAACAGAGAAAGGGAAGGTATATCGTTAGGAACAGATAAAGGCAAAATAAGATTTGATTTTTTAAATAAAAAAAAAACCTCTGGATTCCCAGCCATTTTGAATTCAGTGAAGACATTGGGATTAAAAACAATATTCTCAGATAGATTGGAGGCTTCATCAGATGCGGATGCTAGTTCTTTGACATTCCCTGTTTTCTCTTCCTTTGTTAAATCCTGCAGAAAGAAATCAAAGCCCATAACCACAGTTTGTGTCTGCTATATTGGAGCAAAGTCACCATGAAAATACCCTTAATTCCCATAAACCTTAAACTAATAACTAGTGAAATCAATTTGACATGATAAAGTTCAAATAACAGAATTATCATTAGCAGCAATATTTCTGGTTGTTCAACTAGATTGGAACCAAACAAGCATACAAAACACAGCCAATTTTTCTACAACTGTTAAGATAGCCATGTTTTTTTTTTAAGAGAAAATGAGAGAAAAAAGAATCTTCAGATTAATGCTTCTGCTTTTCCACTTGAGCAGTAACTCTTCGTGCTAGAAACACAATCCACTGGTCAATTAAATAATTAAGTTGTCAAGTGCCTTTATTACCTTTTAGAACCACATAATCTAGAAAGAGAGTGCGTATGCCTCCCATGCACTAGTGTTCAAACATATGTGCAAGCAACAAAGTAACACTACTACTAGATGAAGTTGAAACTAGCTTCTTTTGAGAATAGAATTGGAGATGATGTATTCACAAGTCATAATGCATGGATACCCCTTAAAAACAACCATTTCATATCAAACTTATACAGAAAATCTAAGTCAAGATTGTCCTAAAGGCTGGAAGGGATAAAGAAAACAATTGGTTTTAGAAAACACAAGTTAGTCGAGTGCATATGTTACACTGCAGAAACACTTACTGGCTTGTCGGCATCAATGGCATTTTGGGAATCCGTGGCCAAGTTATCTTCCCCTTGAGAACTCGTCTCCTTATATTTTGACGTCTCTGATGCTTGGGCCTATTGCAACAAAGAGCCAGCTGTGTCAAACTGAATATTCAAAACAAACCCCAAGTATTGTTATCAGAGTGCTGCAGTTACCTGGCAAAATGCAGTAATTAATTCTGGTCTCAATATACAAAATCGAGAACCGGGTCCTGTATAGTTTGCATCCCGAGGAGTTACCCGCAACAAATCAAGAAGATAATGCCTGATTTGGTTACAGAATTTACAAAATGAGAAGAGCATCGGTGCATGAAAGTAGCATATTGACAATAGATTACACAAATGCCACTAAACATGAGCACTATATCAGATAGCATAACTTCCATTCCATTGGAGTTCAATTACATTCTTCAACAATAAATGCAAATCTAAAAATAGTCAGAAGGGAGCTGAAATGAATATCTTCAGTGTTTAAAAAACTGTAAAAATAACAAGATAATTTAAGCATAACTACCGGTCATCACCACCAACAATGCCCTTGCATTCCACTGGAGCAGCTAATTTGAAAACATTTCCAGATCCATCAAAGACTGAGTGTTCCTTCAAATGAAGGCGTTTGGCTGCTTCTGACACCTAAAATAAGAAAAGATTAGAAACAAGGGGGGGATCTGATAGGGAAAAGAAGAAAAGGTTTCTGGTTATTTTACAGATAAAGCAATTTAAAACAGCTATTTTCCACTAACAAATTTGCAACAATTTGATGAATATACCCAGAAGAGATGCGATGGTTACCCACAAAGTTTCAGTAATGCTTAAAACTCGAATCTGACAGCCCAATTAAATTAAATTAAACTTTGACTTCCTTCCGTACCTTTGAATGAAAATCTTCATTCCAGCAAATTTTCTTTCCATTGTCAACAGAGCCATACAAGAGGGAGTCCGACTTGTCACCTTGAAGAATGCCAGGTAAGACACTCTGCAGCATAATACATAATTTGAAACAACAAATTTAAATCGTAAAGGATTCATGGGTTTCAAATTAAAAACAATGAACCAAATTCAAAGTATGATAAAATACATCAAATATCTGTAGCGGAGAAGTTAAACAATTAAATATAAGATTTACTAACAAAAATAGAAAGTATTAAATGAAGAAGTGAAGTATGCAGTATATCAGGAACTCAAAAGCCATTTAATACTTCCTTCTTTAAGTAATTTAATAGAGGACATAAAATGCTCCTTAACAATGCCCTTAGTTCACTTGCTAAAAAAAAACATTCAGTTTAAGTTTTACGAACATCTATCCTGCAACAGGTAACAGTACATTACTGTTAGGGCATGCCCTCTAAATAAAATATTGAAAATATGCTCATATTTATATGAATATAATATAACAAGTTAATATACAAGAAGAAGTGAAGAAACAATTCTACCAATCAATAATAAGCTAATAACAAAAAGAAATTGAAATGTCTAGCCATGTTTACTGCCACTTTGACAAATTAATCACACTTCCATGAGAACAGAGAAAGTTATAACAGGTAATTTGAGCTTCACTACATACTTGAGCAACCACTCTATGACCCCTGTAGTCAATTATAGCCATAGCAAGATTATAAAGTCCAGAGACATCAGCTTCCTGGTAAGCCTTGGTGCCTTTCAAATCATTGTTTGCAGAAGCATATGTTGCTTGCTCATTCTCGGCCAACTGAGCTTCAGGAGAAACATCTGTTGTGACCTCTGGGCCATTAACAAGTTCTTCGGTACTTGAACCTTCTTCTTTCCCCCCATTGGGAACCTGACTTTCTCCGTGAAGTGGACTATAAGAAGATTTATCAGAAGAACTATGCAGAGTGCCTGAGAAGCATGTTTTCGTACCAGCATCTGTGCGTTTCTTAGACAGCTTCTCAAGGTCAGCATCAACAGCGAAACTAAAGAATATATTGTTGTGCACGTACCTATTACCACAATTACATTGATGAGCCAAACAATTTCCAAGTACAGAGGAAACCTAGTCAGCGGAGAAAGGCGCAATATTACAGATGATAATAAATGGTATGAAGAAGACAATCTGAACAATATTTTTTTTAATAAACATTTCAACAAGATTAACATACTTTTTTACTGGCAAAAAACCATCTACAATGCTGAGACAGCCATGTCATGAACAAGTTATTCACAAGCCAAAATCATGGGCCAAGGNCCCCCCCACCCCAAAGAAGAATAAAACATGCAACTTCCACTCAAGCACATATTTCAGCACTTCAGAAACCAAAATATAAAGAAAATCAACAATATCTTTAACAAATTGCTTAAGCTTTAGAATAGTTAAAGATCTAACATGTGAAAGCATTCTGGATCAGTTGGGTTTATTGGGGGAATGCAGCCACTGATCACTCCAATAGCACCATTAATGGCTGCATCAACAAAATCTGATGTCACTTTATAAAGTGCCCTGTCCCGTAAAATCCTGCAGAATAAGGAAAATCACCCAAGAAGCATAGATAATAAATGACTCAGTCTCATTATCAACAGAGAAACTTAAGAACATGCACACTTCCAAAGATATCAATTTATGAATGAGAGAAAATAAGGCACCTCTCTTGTGGAGTTGTATGAGGAAATTCTCGACAAGATTGCAGCTCTTCATTCCAATCTCTTTGCATACCAATTGGCTCACTGCCATATAGAAGAGTCAAGGCATTCTCTGCTCTAGCTGCATCTCGTCTGTGGTCTGCCAACAAAGAAAGCCACATAGCAAAAAAGTATCAAACCAACCTGAGACTCTCATTCACACCTCACTCATAGTACTACAAAAGTAGGAATCTAAATAAAAATAAAAATATACTATAAATTTTTTTGGCTACTGCTTGACAAGCAGAAAAGAAAGATCATTCAAAATGGAAATTAGCTTAAAAATCCTATGCTGTTGCAAAGTTGATTTTAAATCATATATGGGACTAAAATTGGCATGAATTAATATCACAATAACTCAAAGCAAGCTGAGTTTCTCAATCATTCTTCATTAACACTATGAAATTTCAAATCCATAATGAGTCACAGAGCATGACCCTTACAAAAGCTAAAATAAAAATAGGACAAAAACTTAAAAAATTGATTCCATTTGTTATTCCGTTTTAATGTACAGAATGTTGCAAATATCTATGATTTCAGCAACCATTTATAATGTCTATCAAACCATAAAACTGATGGTATTAGACCACCTTTCGATAAAAATAATTATTATTTATCAACATGAAATTGGGCTAACATAAAATAATAATAATAATAATAGCAATCAGGTTTGCAAAATTTTGAGGAGCATTTATCCCTTGTCTTCATATTATTATCAAACAAAAAAGTGTTCAAAATTTATTTATCAAGCAAATATCTAGTAATAACATCACATGTCACAACTGGCCCAAAAAATTTGTATGCAGATGACAAAGTGATTGAAAAAATGTGCATGAAAACTAGCTAGCCAACTACACCACCAAATTTTAGATGTTGCAAAAGAAAGATTTTCAATAAATTCTCCCTCACAGACAACACATAGGGAAAATATCACCTATCACTATCGGAAAAGCAGCACTCTTAACCAAATCCAGTGTGCACATTTTGCAACTATTTAGTGTATTTGGTTATAGTGCAATTATTGCACCTTCCACGACAAACTTTCAGACAAGCAAGTTCTTGGCATAGGATTAGGCATAGGATTAGGCATATGGCGTCTATTTGGTGTAAAGCACAAACTTTTTTTTAGAGGTTTTTCCCTCTCAAATGTGTTGAGAGATTGGAAAACTCTATGTAATTGATGGTCTTTTTCTTTTTTGTTATGGTTCTTGTAAAGAGGACCATTTGTCCTCTTATCTTTTGTGATTAACTTAATATAAACTACTTTTGTCCAAAAAAATAAATAAAAAAATCCATGAGAAGTAAATACTGCAGCAACAGATAGAATTGAAAAGATAATACTAATGAAAAAAACTGCCAGAGGCTGAGCTCACCGGGAATTGGATATAACCCAAGCCATGAATTGGGCGGCAACATAGATTGCACATTTTCAAAAGGATGGGCTGCAGCTCTACCATCCAATATTTCACGGAAAGCTTCAAAGTTGCACAACGAAGGGATAGGTTTTAGTTGCCAAGCAAAATTTCAAGAAATTTAAGCCTAAAGTAATTAGTAATTTAATTACAATTTACTACCTTTTTTGAACTTGGGACTGATCTTCTGTAAGAGAACAACAAGAGTTGTTGCTTCAAAAGTAGCTTTACTTGGCCTTGGGTCAAGAGAGTTGGCCGAGCTTGAGTTGACATAGAACATTTTTGTACTCCCCGTAATACAAAATTTATTACCCTCAAGAGTCATCACATCCAAATAAATCAAATCTCCATGAAGCCTGCTCACCACAAAACAACCTTGTTAAAAAGCATATAAACTAAATGAGGGTATGAGATAATATTTAATTGGAGAATGTTTCTCAAGTTACCTTCTATAGCTCGGAGGAGGATTAAAAGATGAAAATACTATGCTCTCTACACATTTAATATCCTTCAAAGGGGATGATAGCAAATTACCCAATGAACCAGAGACGTCCTCGATATAACCAAGTCCATCAAGCTCAGGAACCTCGGGTTTCAAGGTATCTGATATTTTGGGAAGGGCAGAGCAGACTAGTAACTAAATAGTACAAGTCAATAAATTAAAATACCACAATATAATTTAGGGACAGAGAATCATCCTACCTCCCGAATTTGCAGTTTTATTTTGTGCTATATCACTTTGTAGGGCAAGTGATGTTGACAATGAAGCATGGACGTTAGAAAGGGAAAGCAGATCTCTAGTTCGGTGAACATGGGCCCTTATAGATCTATCATCATACAATGCTGCAAAGAAAATATTTCATATTGTAATGTAATAATGTTTAAATATCTTATTACTGTGAGAGAAAAAGTTCATTAATATACCATGAACCATTTCCAAGGAGCAACCGCCAGTAGTAATATCAGCTACCTCAGAAATTTCATTATAATCTTCTAGGTGATGGGTGGACCCATCCTTTGTGTGCAGCAGTAAGTCATAGCATGTAATAAAACATGTCTCTGAAGCATCAAGAAGGAACTGTCTTATATCCATAACAGAGTCTCCTGGATTCAACTGTAAATAAATTAAACAGCTTAGAAGATGCTTTTTATGATTATAATAAAACAATGTTGAAAAGATTTAAACTTCATATAATAAATAGTTTAAATGTTCTAAATGCAGCTAAAACAAATTTTATATCAATATGAATGCATTGAAATATTTAGACTGCTGACAAAGTTATCTAAGAGTCTCCTCATTCCACAGTTGCACTCTGTGAACTAGTAACAACAGTAGATTATTAATGAAGCTAACTCACCTGAAGCTCAAGCTTCTCCCCAGTTTGTGTTTTGACGGTAACAGGGTAAAGGTGAAGATCACCTGCACCATCAAGTTAGGCAAGGATATTAGTTATGAAGTGAAGTTGTATAAAAATTTGACAAAATTGCCACTTTTATAAATGAAGACCACACAACCACATAAATGAAGATCAGAAACTTGCACAATCACCAAATAACTAGGAAAACAAATTCTTGAATCATATAGGTATGGAAAATCTATCTTGTGTTACATTAAACTAAAGAAAAATCATCGCTAAAAAGACATATAATCGTTTAGTATTGAAACAAATACAAACGATTCAGAGTGACCAATAAGATAAAAAAGATAGATGAAATCATGAAACCCAGCTGCTGTGTGCAATGCAATGTCAAAGTGAATTTCAATCCTTAATTTAGTTTGCGGGTGTTAATGGATCAAAAGAACATAATTTGGGCATCCAGTCAGATGGAAGTGGGTTTTAGTAGGTCAATACTTGAATTGAAAAATTGCCTCCCTACAGAAAAGGGGCCACTCCAATTGATATTTTATGAGTACTCCAAGCCAGAGCAGTGATGCACTCCACTACAGACATTCAGAAGTGGTTCTTGGCCACTCTGCTGTGCTATGCTGCTATTGACAACCATGATTTGAAGTTGGGGAAGAATAAACATACCTTCTAAAATTATAGGGTTTCTAATTTTATTTCGTTTTGCAAGTAAAGACGGATTAGAAAAAATGACTCAGCATGCGTTTGAAATGCCCATTAGAGTCTAAATTTCAGAAAGGCTCAAATTCGCAACAATTGGATTTTATGCTTGAATTTAAATAATCTGGTTATGCTTGGGAATGTTTATGCTAGTAAAATTGTGTATAAAGCACGGAGACACCATTTTTGAGTCCTGTCAGTGCATCAGACAAAATCTAACACGACTCTTGTATCACACTGACAACAAGTACCAAAATGGACCCCAGAAGGTTGGTATGGATCTATCCTTGCACATATGACTTACATCAAGATGTTATAATATAAATCATTAAGTTTATATGTATGGTCTTACAAACTTCAGATCCTTTTCCTTAAATTTTCACACACACATATACACCAAGTCTGTTTCCTACAATTTCAGGCCCCATCTCTATGACAGTGTCTAGCTTCGTAGGATATTGTTTTTCCTTATAAAAGCTTCGTAGGATAATATTGATCAGGTATTAATAGCAAAAATTACTTTCTGCAGTCAAATTTTTAAAAACAATGATATGGATATAGTTCTATAAAAACTAAGTTTTAATTACAAATAATAATAGGACAAGTTAGGTAACTTCCACAAATTTTCTGGAAGCATGTAAGTCATCAATTCTTAGATTCAGTATTGTCCAAGGCCAAAGAAGCTTTGATCTCTAGATTGAAGCATGGAACAGCACTATGCATCTGAAGCTAAGGAAAAGGACACCTGAATATGAACTAAGGGTAGAACTCAATCTGGTTTGGGCATCAGGAAGTGGTTGTGGGAATTTCGAACATATAAAGATACACTTAAAGTATGACTGTATTTTCTTCAAGCAGGCAAGTTTTTTCATTTGGATAAAATTCAAGCAGGCACGTTTCAAGACATTAAGGCTTCGTTTGTGAGTTAACTTTCGAAAGGGAAAGGAGCTCTTTGGAAGGCATCATCTTTCATGGGAGTTTTAATTTAAGTAGGAAATGGTGTCTGCGATTTTTCAAACAACCCCCGCCCCCAAAAAAAAAAGCCCTTCATAATCCCCCTTTTGTAGTTCTCAAAATGGGGGCTTTTATACCCTCTCAAACAAAGGGAAGGCAAACACCTTCCCCTTCCTTCCCTTTCCTTCGTAACTCCTAAACAAAGCCTAAATGGCAGAGCAGTAAACCAAATATCAGTCACTAGCTATTATCAAGTATAGTCTACTGGCAGGAAGAAGCCAGTATATCTCGGCATCTTAGAAGCACCATTCTGGTTCACGCTAGCATGGCAAGGCAAGCTTTTAGCTCCTTAACGATATGTCATTGACAGTAAAATAATATCCCAGAAAGCCCAGCCATCTAACTTGCAAACTGTGACGCTAAAGGAGGTAAAATAGTCAGATTGTTGAAAGAATTACTTGATGGTCTGAGTCTCTTATCAGCAAGCAGATTAGGGTTTGTAAATTGACTAGTGCAATTTTTAAATTTATTATTATAAATTGTATGTTTGAGTATTTAATTTTATACAGAAAAGAAATGTAAACTAGCCATGTCCTTGACCGTTTTCTTTGCCTAATGTTAATGGCTTAACGACTTTAGAAAGGCGTGTGCTTTTTGGCACCTTTGTCGTTCACTGCCATACTACCAATATGCCACCGCAAGTATTTCATGCCAAACATATCCAAAGTATTCACCAACCGGGTTCGCCTTACTTTACTGCTTTTTTCCCTAATGTTAACGGCATAACAACATTAGAAAAGCATTGCCTTTTTGGTGCCTCTGCCGGTGACTACTTAGTTACCCATAAGCAACTACAAATGAGTTTGCCCTTTGTAACGACACCAAATATAATATAGGGAAAGACTAATATTTTATTGATGTCAATATGAGATAGTAAGAACAAGGATTGGTAGCACTTCGAGAGGCCACTGACCCTCCTAATTCCAGTCTAGGGTTCCCAATTTCTTATTCTTAATGCATTCTACCCAACCTTAAATAGCCAATAATTAGTTATAAACTTACTAGATCACCCTTAACCCTAATTCCTAATTCATAATCATATGTAGAAACATAACATTGGGCTGTGACACACTCTTTCATGCGAAACACACCAAAAGTACATCTCTAACCAGGTTCGCTGGCTTTACTGTTTTGTTTTCCTAGTGTTAACACCTTAATGTTTTAACACCTTTAGAAAGGCACATGCTTTATGGTGCCTCTTACCGTTGACTAATACAACACGGCAAATAAATTTGAATTCTCTCATGCGGAACATACCAAGAGTACTTCTCTAACCAGGTTCACCTTACTTTACTGCTTGCTTTTCCTAATGTTAACCGCTTACGACTCTAGAAACGGGTGGTTTTTAGCGTGTCTTGCCATTAACTAACTAACCACTAATATGCCACTGCAAATGACTTTGCAGTCTTTCATGTGAAACATATCAAAAGTACTTCGTTAACCAGGTTCACCTTGCTTTGGTTGGCTCACTTCATTTCCTGGTTCATGATCCTTCACCTCAGGATCGGAACTAGTTGAATCACCAGCAGCTTGAACTTCATCTGCATCAGCTTTCACAGACTCTGAAGTACCTTCCGCATTATCCTTTGCAGGAAAATCAGATTGGGCCGATGGTTCTGAATAATTGGAAGAAGTGGAAGCATTATGCGACCCTTTTCTGCCCCTCCCCTTGTTTGATTTTCCAGCCATTTTCTTCCTTCTAAAATCCATATAACCAAGTCAGTAAACCAAGAACCAGTAATGTAAAGCATATACAGAAACTGGTGTGATTGGCATATGAAAACATGTAAACAATCATGACCCATCTCTCAAAAAAAACCCAACTCAAAAATATGTCCACCACCATTTCTAAAACTCATGAAAAGGCCTATATAAATCATGAAAGCTTCAGTAACACCCAAAAGAAAGAAACACAGTGACACATGCAACCAACGCCAGCATCTGTCGAACAATTCAACAAACAGCTAACAGATATTCCATGTTAAGTTCAACCACCACCACCCCCCCCCAAAAAAAAAAAAACAAAAAAACCAATCATGTCTTAGCCATAAACTTAACCAGCTATCCTGACACATGCACTCAGCTAAATGCTGATTCCCACAAAACGACATGACAAAATCAACAAATATGAATCAAAAAACAAAAATGAACCACCAATAACACTCACTACCTGCTTAGTTCATACAACATCCCACCACATGGAAAAACCATCAAATACAAACCCATTTTTCAAAATTTGAAGATTCCATTTTCTCCAAAAAATAAAATAAAATTACTGCACAACAAACGCTTTATTACCAGGACTAGAACCAATTGCTGGTGAAGGGCGGATTAGATAAGAAAAAGCATAGAAATAGATAAATAAATAAATAAACGAAAAAAGGAGTTTTAGAAGGTTTTTTTGTCAGAGAAGGCTTTGAGGTTTTGCTTTCGAGTGGACAGAGGTGTAAAATGAGAGAAGCAGTGGCTGAGATGAGAGGCGGCAGAGACAACTTAAGTAATATAGAGAACCATCATTGTTTCTTCTTTTGCTTTTTGGTAGAAGAACCATATCTCTTGTGGGCTTGGGCCTTTCATTAATATTTTTTTCTTTAACTTAATCTTATGTTTATTTATTTTCCACTGCTTAGAAGAAAAGGAAGTTTTTTTTCCTACAATCCTTTTCTTTTTCTTTGATAAATAAATCACTTTATTACAAAATTTCATTGAGCAAGCGAGACAATATCCGTTCACCTAAATCATGAAACCTCAACAAAGCTCCACAAAAAAGGACCTTATTAAAATCACTCTTAAAAAACTATTCCTTCAGGATAAAACTCATAATTATTTAAAGAGAAAAAAAAGAGTATATGCCCTCCTAACAAACTAAGGTAACTAAACAAAAATAACAAAACGACAAACATAAATGTCTATGTTTTACACGAAATAATTCTAGGGAATAACTTGGCGCAAACGCAAAAGATTATTTAAAGATGAGACAAGCAATTATGAGTTCAAGGTAAAGAATAGGGGTGTGAATTTGGAATACAAGAAGTAGAGAAGTGAAATTAAAATAATTTTATAAATGATCACCGAAGGGTGATTTTGAATTACAATATCCTTGCAAAAGCAAAGGTTAAACGTGCAAGTAATAGAAGAAAATGTAGTAAAGAATTACGGCTAATAACTACTCCTATTGAAGTAAGAAGTAAAATGCAGAAAAGTAAAGGGAGGTGGCATACATTGGGTTTCGGTGTACTGCTAATTGTCGACTGGGGACTTATGTGAGTATTTGGTAAATCAATGAATCACCCCCAATTCATCCATGGAACCCTCTATTTATAGAATTTCAAGGCTCCTAACCGTCATTCTCCCACTCTGGCGACGGTTACCACTCGGCCTGTTGTGGCTCGAGAAATCTGGGCCAATTACGTGTAGCGGTTTTCTCGTCACGTATCCTTCATATTCCTGTCAAGTTCTGAAGATGGGTATTTATTACCCTTCGTATTAGAGATTTTTGTTAACTGGTCCCTCCCAAAAGACTACTTTTGAATTGTATCATACTTCCCTCGTCAAGTCTCAAATCATGTCGCAATCATAACCTCGTATAGGACTTTTGCTACTCTAACGTGACCATCATTTTTAGGCAACTTTTTACCCTTGCGATAGTCTAGATTTACCTTTTGATCCTTTAGTCGCAAAGTAGTATCATCGACACATTTCCACGACTTTAGCTAGCAATCTTAATACATACCCACTATTCCAAGATTGATTTTTGTCGCCTATCATGAATTTCGACTTTTTCTGTCGCGACTAACTTATTGGAGCTATTCACATAATCGACCTTAGCGGCCTTCGTGTCGCGAGCATTGCTGGTCTTCATGTCATCAATATTTTTTATTCAACGATTACTAGTATTATCACTACTTAAACTTGCCTTTATTTTCTCAGACCTTCTAGTCTTGTCTCAAATTTTGGCAACCCTAATAGATGCCCCCCAAGTTATCACGTTTGGATTTTTTGGATAAGAAAAAGGTGGGAACTTCAAATTTTAACATTTTCACTAGGAGGGTACTTATGTAAAATACTATTCCACTCTCATTTTTTGAGGCCTTCTTAAATGTCACATTAATCATTAATAAACGGTTTCGATGCAAAACTCTTGCGCTTCCTAACCGTAATCATTTTCACATTGTCCCGTATCATTATTTCTTTTAAAAACATAGGTAACAAAGGGTAAAAATAAACTTACTCATCTTTCATCTTCCCTTTTCTCACTGTTGCCCTTCAATATAAATAACTTCTCATTCCTTGTTTTCTTTTTTTACTGTTTTATCGTCTTCAACCTCCCAACTCTTCATATCCTTTGAGCTTCCTATACTTTCTCAGAGCAAATCGTCCTTTTCCTATCCTCAAATCCTTTCACTTTGTCTTCCATCACTACTTTAATGGCTTCCAAGACCACCAAAACTTCCTCCTCCAAGGGCAAAGCCCTACAAAAAGACTCCTGGCGAGTTGTTACACCTGTAGTTTCAGTTCCTACCCCACTCGTACGTCAAGGGGTCCATCTGGCGCCAACCATGAGTCCTACAACTCATAACATAAAAGCCAGCCAGGTATTAATCCATTTCTTTTTCTCCAACACTATCTATAGCTTTTTAGGACCCTTCTCCACCATTGTTGATGCCACCATAGATTCATCAATAGATTCATATTTTCCAACCCACACTAAACAACATCCATTCATTTATAACCCTATCATCCCTACGACCTTTTTCCATGAGCCTAGGGTCATTCGTGCTACCCTTAAAAATGGAGAAAAAGAGTATAAATTTCAGTCTTGGTTTAGTATAGTGGAGGCTGAAAAGGGGATTTTTTTAGAGAGATGGGGATTTACGTTGTCTCCAGATCTTTTGTGAGGATGTGAAACTCAACGTTTCCATGATTAAAGCAGCCCTCAATTTTGGAACATCACCACAAATACATTCCATATCGCCTATAGAATGATTCCCCAACTCTTTTTTTAAGTCGCAGCAATCACGAGACTTTCACCTCTCGGAGAAGTCATTCACCCTAATATGGACGTCCTGCGACCAAATTACGCGGTTGATTACTCCTCCTCAACCTACAATGTTTTTATTAATAACAACAGTCGCAAAGAAGACTCTGTTAGTGACATAGAGCATGTCGCTTTTCTTCACTAATGGCTCTAGAGTTGTGTTTTCTGCTCAAAGAGCCTGAAGATGTTAGGAAAGGGAAGCGACATATCGCTTCTAGCAATCATGCTACATGAGGGGAGGAGGATATGTTTGACAAAACTCCTCTTATCGAACCTTTATTATGCCATTTCTGACCCCTCGGCTAACATTCATGTAGCGACGTCAAAGGTCGCTTTATCGGGGCCTATTTGGCTCTTACAACTATGGTTGAACGCCATTTTTAAATAGCACCTTCAAAGTCGCACTATAGACAAAAACATTTACAACAAGGTTGCGGGACCGCGACTATGTTCTTATCAACACTACGTGAAAGCTTCAAAGGCTTCCCCGTCTAGGAAACTTCACTTTCTTCTTCGAGCTTCTTCATCGAGTTGGGATGGAGGACCAAAGGGGTTTTGATGTTGCTCCTTTCATGAAGCAGGACGTGGGGCCGTCATGATTTACACGACCCATGGTCCCAAAAGGGTCTTCCAAAAGGAAGGAAAACGACCGCACCTAGGCAGAGTTCCTCTGTGTTCAAATTTTTCCTTATAGCTTCCCTGGCCGAGGAAATTCTAGGAGTGATGTGCTTCACGCCCCCAACCTCATTGCCAGACATTTCGGCTTCTCTCAGCTCATACTCTCACTTCCTTTTACTGACTACAAAAGGGTCTTTTGTCGAATAGAGTGCGATTCGAGCGATTAGCTGGCGGTGGCCGTTCGAGGCAATAAGTCTACGAAGGCCCACTTCCATTGTTGTCACTTTAAATAGAGCTCGTTCATGTCCAAGTCTTTCTATGCTCAATGGATCAACTTTTATTCCCAGCACGCATTTTCCTTGAGTAAATGTCTAAACTTCATGCAACATTCTTTTGTGCAGACACAGCCAGCTGGCTCCAAGTTGAAAGGTACACACATTCATGAAATTCAAGCTTTCGAGAAATTCTTTAAGTTAAGTATAATCTTAGAGCCTTGGAGGCAACCTCAAGGGATGCGGAGGAAAATTGTAGGAAAAAATTTGAAGCTCATCAGGATCATTGTTTAAAATATTTTGAAAAGGCGAAAGCCAAAAGCCCATTTTCCAACTTTCACTCATACATGTGACCATTTAAGTTTCCTCCTTTTCCAAACGCATCTTTTGGGTTAGTTGATCATTTTCTAGATCTTCCTCAAGGGGCCATAGGGTTGCCTTTT
Organism: Nissolia schottii; assembly: GCA_003254905.1. Lineage (NCBI taxonomy): Eukaryota > Viridiplantae > Streptophyta > Magnoliopsida > Fabales > Fabaceae > Nissolia > Nissolia schottii. Next base: position 113,869 of record QANU01075037.1, on the reverse strand, counting down.
AACCTTAGAGAATTCAAGTACAGACGTAGAGTCATTACATTCTCCGACCATTACTGCGACCTTTCTTTCGGATATGTCAACACATCCGACTATCCCATCAGGGTAGTACACGACGTACCTCATGGTAATTGCCTTTTGTATTCTTATGTTTTTTTTTATCTAGTTCTTCACTAATGGTTTTGTCTCAGTGAGTAAAGGGTTCGTGGAACCTGAGAAGGCCGCATCCATTAAGCAGCGTCGCGAAGAAAGATGGACAAGCAACTAAGAAGAGGAAGAGGAGGCCTCAAAGCTGAAAAAGAGAACTCGTGTGGTGAAGACAGCAATATTAAGTTCGCCAAGGCGAAAAGTTCGCCACCCACCACAATCACAGTCCCCAAAAAAAAATCCATTTCCAAGGTATTTTTCTGTCGCTCATTTTTTCTTTCATTTACTACTTTTCGTTGCGCCGAATGTATATCCTAACTTGTCTTTCTTTCAATGCTTGCTTTAATCTTGACTAATACTTTTGTATTTCTTTTCAGCAATACGTCATGATGCTTCCTAAGGAATCCAAATCTTCAGGGTCACATGATGCTCATGTCGATGAGTGAATGGTGGAGGTGGCCTCAGACATCGAGGGTGACTCAAACGACGATATGCCTCCTTCTAAGAGGTTCGAATTGGATAGAATTGCTCAGGCTACTCCACCTGTGTCATCGTCGATGACAGCTAAACTTCAAACTCCCCCAACTTCTCCTGTCTTCTTACCACCATCACCACTACAACGACAACCATCACTTCCACAATCATCAACTCTTGTTGCTGCTCCCACTATGGAAAATCCAAATGCCACCAACCCCGAGGACGATTTCAATGATCTCCTCAATTTTGACTTCTTAGAAGAATATGAACAGCTTAAGGCTGGGGCTGGTGGCCCTACTGAGTCAACTCTCAGCAACATCCAAATTGAAGACAGTGGCATATCCTCGCTAATGTTTGAAGAAGATCCCCAAACCAAGGCCACAGAACCTGAGCCCAATCTCCCTGTCGCCTACTTGAAGGCCTTAAAGAAGGTCCTTGATCACTCTATCAAGGATCTTGCGACATCAACTCCAAGAGCTTATAGCTCGCCTCAACACTCTTCCTTATGTGCCTGTGGCAATTTACTAAATATTTTGATCCTGTGTGGATCACATTTCGAATGTGGGTAATGCTTTACAACAACAGGCGACCCAGGAGCAACGATAGTTTTAATGCAAGTTGATAGTTTTAATGCATAAAGAACAAGTGGTCTTATGTAGTTCTAAAGGGTTTTCATGAGTTCTAAAATAGTTTCACAAATGCTTTCATATAACTAAAAGAAAACAATATGCCCTTCCTCCTAGGGTTTTATAAATACGGCATAATTTCTAAAATAAATACATGGCTTAAAAGTAGACCGTGAAGAAATTTACTCACTTGGAATGACAGACAACTGAGGGCAACTGACACTAAAAGCTCTTAAACTAAGACACCCTATATGGAGGCACTGCTTCCCCCACCAATAAAAATACTAAAGCTTAGAGAAAGTTCATGCTAAAGCGAAATCATCAAGAGCTCTTGTGAATTAGCTAGTCAAAATACTCTAGGAGGGATTCTATTTATAGGGGGGCTCATTACCCTCTCTAAAGAGCTAAGTTGTGTGGGACTTCTACATCGCACCGCTACAACGATCTTGACTGCTATAGCAATACGGGTGCTCTGCACCACTGCATCGGTGCATAACTGCTACAACAGTCCTAAGAAAACTTGGGTTGCCACAAGTTTGCCATGCTCTAGCCCGTTTATGTGCAGGTTATATGTGTATTGGCCCTTCCCACCTTGTCCTTTTTGCTATCCCTATGGCCTATTTGGCACACTGTATTAGGTAGGATGGGATAAACTAATACAATATATAATAAGTTTATCAATCAAACACCACTTATACGTCAAAATAATGGATAACTAATCAATCCAAGGGAGGCATGATGAGGCTTGATTACCTTCTAATGTATAAAGATAGATATGTTATTTTATTCCTATTGGAGAAAATTACAAATGAGTCCATTGTACAAAGCAATTCCAGAAAGTGGGATACCCCAAAATAGGAAAAACACAGGAAAAACTTGAAGAAGATTATGACATAAGAGAAATTGAGATGTTATGGGTCTTGAATTCTTCTAACAAATTCAGAGCATTGGAGTAGATGTCTTGAGGCATGGTGTATTTGTTCTCAAAACACTTTTCCATTCTGAGCTATCTAGAGCTTCCAATTGTTGCGCGAGAGTCCTTCCTATTGGGGTCATTCTTCAATTCATCAACCCGCATTAGCCACCATTCCCAGAAAGGACCATTGGCGTTCCAATCAGGCTTAGCTGGTCCGTGCATGTACCAAATTGGCTTCGTGCACCGTGTGGGAGTAGGCAACGAAGCAATGATATACCTATTCCTCTTCAACGGCACACCTTAAATACTTACTTTTGAAAATTTTGTGGAATATTGAATGTTTATTGGTTAGCAGGGGCCAACGTTGTTTCCCCAACATTATTAGGTTGACCCCGCCAAAAACTGACAATCATTCTATGAATGTCCTCTGGCAAGGTATCAGACAATTTAAAGCATCCTAGAGAATGGATGGGGATTGTTGTCCCTACTGCCTTGATCATACCTCTCTTCCGTTGCTGGACAGGTAAGATCACTTCTAGTGGTTGAGCTTCTTTACAACATTTTTACTTTATAAAATTGAATGTTGCCCTTTTTGACTGCTGAATCGTTGCTGGAAATCCCATATATTTTTTTTCTGTGTTCCAATGTTGGGGACTTGGAAAGATGTAAGGTAGCTGCGTTCTTGATTCATTTGGTGTTCCTGCTAAAGAAAACTGCACACTAGTTAAAGTTCACCACCTGGCCACTGACCACTTTGTAAGTATTAAGGAACTACCTTTAGATTTTTGCATTGTTGCCTATCAGCTCTGCTAAAAAGGATCGAGTCGCCAACAAAAATAAAGTCTATTTCAGTATTATTTTTATTTTATTTTATTGATAAAATAAATAATATAATAAATATTAATTAAAAACTAAAAATAAAGTATCACATAAATAAACGTATATTTTTTTAAAAATATTATATTTAATAAAAAATATTAATTATCAAAATACATGAATAAATAATTAATGATATTTAATATATATATATATATAATTATACATAATAAAAGTAAAGATTTAAAATAATGATAAATAATATTAAATTTTGTTTTATATACTATCTACATTACAATAACAAGGATTTCACAAAATAACTTCCATTTTAGTATCAAAATTTACATACCAATTTTGCCCATAAAATATAACCATTTACTTACTATTTGTAACCACATTGCACATTCTATTAACCGCCCAATTATGTTATTGTTTCAGATTAAGTTCAATTTTCAATTTTTTTTGTTTCGAAGGATATTTACAGTTCAGAACTGCAGGCAACCCCGCTAATTATGTTAATTAAATTTACTTTAACTAATTAAGAAAAAAATATTTTGTATAAATTAAAACTTTAAATAGTAAAAATAGTAAATTTTGATAATAAAATAATTATTATTAATTTAAAGTTTATATTTGAGTACTTAATAAAATTTATTATTTTGTAATTATTTTATTTTTCATCTAATATTTTTTTTATAATTCAAATTACTTTTAAAGTGAGAAAAAAATTATATAATATAATAAAATATTTTATACTATATCATACCAAACATTGTATAATATTAAAAAAAATTATCTGACTTTATACTATCGAGTCATATCCTATCAAGCATATCAAACAAACACCTAATTATAAAACAAGAATGCACTGTGTTGTGTAGATATAGATGCAAGTATGGTACAATACAATATGTAAATACGACAATTTTATAAAAATATAAAATATGAGTACAACATATATAATTATATAAAAATTTAATTTTGATGCACTAACAATGTAAAAAATTTCACACAGTCATATAATCAATTTATTTCATTTAGATAACATTTCAAGTAGTGGGTGTGATAATAAATCATATTTGTTGTGTGTCGATATATAATTTTACACTATCTATGCATTCTAATTAAATCCATTATATAATTATGCAATAATAAAGATAAATATTAATAAAATGATAATAACAACGTGATTAGATAAACGTAATAGAAAGTGTCCCAATTATCTTGGAATTTTTAAATAATAGAACTTTAGAAACAATAGATATCCACTATTCAAAAAAATTTCAAAAGTTACATCAAAAGCATGAAAGCATAGGTATTATAGAAGCATTATACGAATATTAATATGTGATAGGCCACAATACGGGTTCGTAACCAATTTTGAAGTATCTGTGTTGGAATCTCTTAGTCACTCTGCAACAATTGCACACTGGCGGTGATCGCTCTCGTGAAGATCAGATTGATAGCATACAGTAAGCATGAGCTTGTTGGTTAGAACATGTATGCTTCATGACATGACCAGTGTGCCTCTATAAATTACAAAACCTCAGTGATTCGCAACACAAGAGTAGCAAAGAGGATTTTCATATATATTTTTTTTTTCATTGAGAAATTGGAACACAAAGCAATTCAAAATGAAGCTTTTTAGCTGCAGGACTCGGTCATTGCTGTGGTTTTTTTTGTTGATGGCAGCTTTGGTGGCCCAAGCTCAGAGCACACCATGCACAAGCACCTTCTTCTCTGCACTCGTCCAGCTCATTCCTTGCAGGGCGGCGGTTGCACCTTTTAGCCCCATTCCGCCGAGCGACGCCTGCTGCAATTCCCTTAAGGCGCTTGGCCAGCCATGCTTGTGTGTTCTTGTCAATGGCCCTCCGATATCCGGGGTTGACCGTAACATGGCCTCACAGCTCCCAGAGAAGTGCACTGCAAACTTTGAACCATGTGCTTCCCCCACTCTTACTTATTTTTTCAGTTTATTTGATATCAAATTAGTTTTTCATATACCAACGGAGGTTGGTCCAAGTGGTAAGCGGCTTGATATCGCTTAAGCAAGGTCCGGGAGACTCACCCGGGCAAGCAACCTATAAAAAAATTAGTTTTTCATATGTTTGGATAATTTAAAAAATAATCTGAATTCCTAAAAATAGTCGTTTCCAGTTTTTCAAGTTAAAAGAAATAGCTTGTCAAATAAATTACTTGCAATTTTTTCAGTTTTAATAAAAAAAATCAATTTTTTAATGCCTTTTAAGCCCAAACAAATGCACATTGATTGAAATGTTTAATTTACAGTAACACTGAAATGTGATAATAACATTCAGGAACACTTTCTACGTAGAACTCCAAATATATATCAACTTAATCTCAAAATATCATTGGCTTTATCAATGTTTAGGGTGTAGTAGAAAGAAAAGTTAAAATAGCTGTCTGACTCAGAACATTCTTCATTTGCAAATGTCCAAGTGCATATTGTGACTTAATTCCCTGTCTGGTTGGGCCTTGTTATGTGTTTTGCTGGTGGAACTATGATTAATCTTTTTCTGACTCTTTATGCAGGTGTTATCATATGAAGTTGGAGCAAGAAACTGGACTGCTTTTAAAAATAAGTTATGAAGAGTAATTTATGTAATGCTTCTCACAATAAGGTTGCATGAGAAGAGATCGTGTAATTGTGGGATTAATTTTCAATTTATATGTACTTTCTAATTGTTCTGATTTAGAATAGTAAATTGCTGAATTAATAAAACATGCAAATAGTTATTCAGTCATCATTCAATCCTCCAACCATAGCAGACCATGGAAATTAAAAATGTTTGGGAGAAAGGACTTAAGCTGCAAATTAAGAATTCTTTCAAGGAAATAAAAATGAGTCATGTGTCAAAAGATAATGCAAATCTTCACTGATCGTGTACGCCTCCTTACCAATACAAAAAAAGAAAGGTTCAACCAAATATGGATGAGCCTCAGAACTAGCCAATTAAAAATACTAAGTAAAAATGTTTTTTTTAATATATTTTCACAAGTTTATGTGAGTTTGGTATCAGTCATCTTACTAGGGTCAAGACATGTCTCTAGACTCTTTGTATACTTACAAAGATATTTAACATTCTTTTAGAATGAGTCTACTTTTTACCAACTGTGCCAATCATCTTTGACGTAACAAAGAAGTTAAATCTAAACTTACAAAAATTATTTTAGGCTTTCAACCAGCAAGAGTCTAGTTGAACACACTTTGAAATAGGTGGGTTTGGTTCAAGTTATTTGATTAGATTTGTTTGGCTTGAATTATGAAATTTTTTAAGTATATCGGAATTAAACTAATCTGACCAAGACTCAATTGATAATCCAGGTCATCAAATTAAGGTAAAGTATACAAAATTGTATTTATTTTAAGTTTTTATCTTGAATATCTAAAGATAACACATGAAGAGAGGTCAGTTCTCTCTTCTTTTTGAACATGAATTCCTCCTCGACCAAATATTTTACATTGCTTCTGAGATTGTAGGGCACCTCACCTAATTTGGCATCGATTGGGGGTGAACTCTAATTTTATGGGAACTCAGGACCTTTCGAGGTTGGCGGCATTTGGTGGGGACACACTCAAATGTTCTTGTGTATTGTGCCACGGTCTGGTGAATTTGGTGAAGTAGAAATGACAAAGTGATTAGCAATGTTTGTCATCCTATTGACTTGATTTTGAGTCGAATTTCTGTAGAGATGGAGGTCATGGGTTTAGAAACTGGTTCTAAAAATCATCATGTGAGAAGTGCAAGAATGGTTAGCCTAAGGTGGGGCTGGGTGAAGATGAATGCTGATGATAGCTCTCTTGAAAATTATGGGCAAGTAGGATTCGGAGGCCTTCGTGGTTCTAATGGAGAGTAGATTGTTGGTTTCAAAAGTGCTATTGGCGTTACAGGCAATCTTCTTTACGAGTTATTAGCAATTCAATTTGGCTTGCAAGTAGCTTGTGAGTATAATTACCGTCATGTTTAGTCATGTTTAGTGTGAAAGTGACTCGTCAAAGGCGCTCTGCTTGATTCGTGTGACACAATTTTGGACCATAGTTTTATTGTTGTTGTTAGTCATATTAAAGAGTAGTTGCCCAAAGATTGGGAAGTTCACATCACTCGCGCTACAAGGAAATTCTTGTGCTGATTTTCTCACAAAGGAACGTTGACAGATAGCTGCTTTTGAATTGTGGATACTCCTCCACTTGCATTGCAGGCTTTCCCTGATTATAGAAGAACCCGGTTCTTGAGGCCTTAACTTGTTCTTTAATTTTTCAGTTGTACAGGGAAAAAAAGAGCCATTAGACCTCGGATCATAAGCCGCTTATCTCCCTATTCCATGTAGTAAACTTAAGGAGGAAAAAAAAGTTGCAGTAGGCTTCAGAACTAGATAATAATAAAAAAAATAATAATAAATAAATAAAGATTTCAATTCAGTGTTTTATGGTGAGATATCAATATTGATTGAGAAACTGGTTCCCGTTTACCAATGATCCAGGGATTAGTAAAGGTTCCTTTGTTAAGATTGTAGCAATAGAATGACAATATATTACTTGCACCCCTTCTTATGTTATAATGATAATATGTACAGCAGAGACTAGAATACTACCCGTCTACAGGTGCTTGACGAGATTGCCTTCAAACCTTAAAAATTTGAATTGTGAAAATCATCACTTAGATTGAAAAATAATAATACATACACTCAAAAGTGGAGGGGGCGAAAAAAAATTACCAATCCTTAATACTCCTACAAAACTTCAACAGCAGGTGATGCTTTCCTGCCTGGTTGATCAATGATTTCATGATTTGTTAATAAATGAAATACTGGAAACTCGGCGAACGTTTCATCCCGATGCTGATGCAGCTCTCTCACTAACAAATTCCCCTTGCTCTTCCTTGGAAAACTCTTCAATCAATTCACGCTGTCTCTCTGTCAGGTTTCTGCACGTTACAAAAACAGGCTTTTACATTAAATCGTCAATCACTAAGTATATTTCCAAGAAAAAAACCTGAGGTATAAGAATATCAAATGTAGTCCATGAACAATATCGAATGTACACTCACGCTGGGATGCTGACATTAAAATGAACATATTGATCCCCGAATGTATAAGAATTTTTAGTCTTGATCCCTGTTAAGTGAATAAACAAGTTAATAATGGCAAAGTCATCAGCTTAAATATACTACTGTTGAAATCTATGCAACAGGTTCATGGAATTTCAAATATATTTTCACAGCATTTTCTTAAAATATCACAAATTTCATATAAAAGATATCTGCTTGTTCACCTTTCTTTTTCAGAACCACCTTCTGACCAGGTTGAGTGCCAGGTCGAACCTGCCAAACCCGTCATTCAAACTCAGTTACCAAAACCAAAATGCTATAAGAAATCATATTGCAATATCAACACAAACCTTAAGAACAACATCTCCAGTAAGAGTTGGGACCTGTATAGTTCCGCCCAAGATTGCCTGAAAAAAGCAGTATTTTGATTATTTTTAAGTAATAGTTTAATACCCCATAATGTGACAACAGCTAACGAAGATGTTTTAGATCCAAAACATGTAAGACAAGGCAACAACAATTCCAAGAACAGCCACAAACACCAATGACAAACCAAACAACATTCATAAATCTACCAGAATCAAACGAGAAGATGCAGACCAAGTAAAGAAAGCAACAGAGAGAAATTAGGGTTTGAGCACTATAGCAGCCAAACTCTCCCAATCCCAAGCCAAAATAGCAAACTACCTTTCTCCTCACCTCACTCCCCTACAAATATTCCCTTCCTTAGTACGCAACATGCACATTCAGGCCATCAGTGCGCGTGCACACAAACGTGCACACAAACGCGCACACAAACGCGCACAACAATTCTGTTAGGCCAATGGGGGCCACTTGATTCTCCCAATCCACTTGGGAAATCATTTCCCATCCTGCCCCAGTATTGTTTTCTCTTGTACACTAGTATCGCTTTAGGGACTCAATCCCTAACACAATCATTCCATAACCCTCCATAAATCTACGATGACACCTGGTTAATCCAAGGAACCTGCACATAGCTTTCAAATGGGACTGGCCATTCAAGCATGGTCTTAGTATTCCTTGGATCTGCAGAAACACCCACTGTTGAGACTATATGACCGAGAGCTTTCAAAGGGACTGGCCACTCAAGCATGATCTTAGTATTCCTTGGATCTGCAGAAACACCCACTGTTGGGACTATATGGCCAAGGAACTCCAACTGCGGTGCCGCAAAACCACACTTCTTTTAATTCACTACCAGACTATGCTCCTTCAATAACTAAAAAATTGATTGCAAATGGCTTCTATGAGACTGTATCCTTACTATACCCAATAATGTCGTTGAAGAACCCAAGACAATTTTCTGGAGGAAAGGTCTATCTCATTCATCAACACCAGGAACGTTGATGGTGCATTGGTTAGACCCAAGAGCATAACAAGGAAGTTGTGCCCTTTGAGTGTAGAATGCGGCCTTCCTTATATCCTCCACTACCATTTGGATTTGATGGTATCTAAACTTAAGGTCTAAGTTCAAGAAAATGGTTGCTCCAGCCAATTCATCAAGTAGCTCAGCTACGATGAGGACTGCAAATTTGTCACGCACCCTTATCTTGTTAAGGGCCCGATAATTGAAGCAAAATATGCCAGCTTCCATCCTCCTTCTTAGCAATGATAGTGGGGCCTGCAAAGGGACTCACTCAGTCGAATGATACCCAAACTCAACATCTCTCGTGCTAGTTTTTCAATCTCATTCTTTTGATAATGTGGAAGCAGCAGGGTCTCAAATTCAATATATCTACCCTTTCCTTGAGTGTAATTGCATAATTATGTCTCCTTCAAGGAGGTAAGCCAAGAAGTGAGTGAAATACTTCCTCATTTTCTTCTAACACCTTCAAAATCTCGATTGGTATAGACCTACCCTCTACTAATTCAGTTGACACAAGCCACAACTATACATGAAAGAATTGACCCACCCTGTGCAGTGTTCCATGGCCAACCTTAAGATCACAGCCCCATAACAGAGTGCTTGATCCCCCCTCAAAGTGATCAAAGCTTCCCCTTGTCTAATAGTGAGATGCAACTCTTTGAAATTAGCCCACACTTCTTCCAATGTATCCAACCATTCCAACCCAACGACAACTTCAGACCCTTCTAAAGAGAACAAATAGAAGTTCTGTGTAAGCCTCAAGAAAAGGAAAAAAAAATGAACTGTATCTCCTTGCATATGCCAGCACCGTCAACCTGGTGCCCATTGCCCACCTTCACCACAAATTCAGTGGTGGCCATTATTGTTAGATCTACATTCTCCACCAACTTGACAAAGAATTTGGGATGCCCGCGTGTCCTCCTTCACCAGCAACCTGTCCCCATAGTCGGAAGGACGTAGTATTGTCCTGGTCGACCATGCTTTTGAGGTCAAGTTGAAGGGTATTAACTCTACCTTCTAGCTGTTCAAGACTTCAGCAGCATTTGCCACTCAATAACATTTTTAGGTTCCTCTTCAATCATCATGAAACTAAATTGTTTATTTTGTTTGCTTTTACAAACATGATCAGGTGTATATCTTTCATCACACGAAAAACACAAGCCCTTCAACATTTTGTCCCTATACTCAACTTCAATCAATTGCTTAAAGATTTTCCCCCACTGTACTAGACCACACAAACCCTGCCTTGCTGTCATTTCAGTTGCTTAAGCCACTACTTGTCCCACCTGAGTCCACTTCTGCATACACCACTTGTATTGTTATTAGTTCCCCCTTTTATCCACCAAACTCCCCCTTCCTCCACTCCACTCCACTCCCAAGTTCATTCCCTTTCACTCAAATTAGGGTTCCCAATTCCTTACAACCAAATTTGGTTCCTTTCATCTATTAACTATGCCAATTCAGTCCATTTCATCACTCTCACATGAATGTAATTCTAATTTAGAGCTTACCTCCTCCTTCAAGTCATTTATGAAGATGTTCAAAGGACCTAGGAGTTGCTCGAGTTAGTTGCAAGACTCCCTCACCTCCCCTGTTTGATTCAACACTAGTAGTGAGCCCTGAGCAGTTAGGGTTCTTGACCAATGTTGGTTGGAACCTCTTCACCATTGCATCTCAGAAGCACAGCCATGAGCACAGCGCCACGATCATCTCCCACTGGTGGAACCATGTTAGCGCCGCTGCTACTTACATGGGAACCTTCACCGCAAAGAACCACTCATCATCTAGCATTCCTCTAATATGGAAGAAACAATGAATGTGATCAAGCCATCCATACGCATCCTCTCCATTGAAGAGTGATAGATCAATCTGCCTCCACTGCATGAACCTTTGGTCTCATTGATTAACTGATGTTTCTTCATTGTCGCAGCCAGTGGGAGAACTCACTCCACACAATTGTTAGAAATACATCCAAGTCGTAATTGCTCTTTGTGCTCAATTATCACTTCAATTGGCTTGATCCGATCTCCCAACTGCGTCTCAACTTGCTTTATCAGAATCACGTGATCAATTCATCTAGGATGAAGAATTATTCCTTCATGGTTTTGCAATTAGCCTCAAACATCATCAATAAATCCATTTTCACCTCCATTTGTCTTCGTGTGTGGACCATAAGCTCTCCTAGATCAGAAGAGCTATGATTCTAGTGCTAGGACTGATTTAGAGAAGAGAAAAGAAAAGAAAATGCAAAGAATCAATGTATATTGTTGTAGGGATCTTGAGCAATGTGCCTAAACCCTAGAATTTGGGGGAAATTAATTTGAAAAGGTATACAAGTTGTGGAAGAGTGAGAGCTCCACAATCTCTCCAAAATGTCTCAAATGACATGACAAACCTTTATTTATTCCCTATCCTTCCTTGCCAACCGTTATTCCTGCTCACTAATTACCTCAGTTAGTTACAAACGGTTCGGCCGTTATCTTGACCCAAACCCCTACTCTTGTTATTTCTCGGTATATGCTTCCCCATATAATGATTCCCTAATACCTACACAACATAACTAACAGAGTTGTCCTTTCCAAATATTCACATACTAAACATCATTAAACTTTTCAGTCAATCAATTCTCCCTGATAGTGGCAAATTGAATTCATAGTATACTTCCCACCCCAAAAACAAAAAAATTATAAAAACAAAAAAAAACCTACTTAATTCATACCATGAAAATCAGCTCAGTATGATGTTCCCTAAAATGGATCTTAATTAGATAAAGAAAGATCCGTGCTAGCAAAAGATGATGGGGGACAACTACATGTGATTCCAAAGTAACAGTAGCATATGAAAAATGCCACTAATAAATGCATACATAAGTTAATCGAACCAGAAAAACTCAACCAGACATTGGCTAAACACTTCTACATTAAGGAACATTACCTGAGTGATACTTAAAACAGCATCGACATGAATATCAGATCCTTCTCTACGGAAGACAGGATCTTCCCTGACCTGCAAAAAGAAAACAGAGAAGAAAAATTATTGGGCTAACAAAAAGATATAAAAGGAAAAAGAAACTGGCCTCCAAGCTATTGAAGAGAATAAATCTTTGACCTTGATAGTAACATAAAGATCACCAGGGTGATCTCCATCAGGATCTGCACCACCACTTCTATAAACTTTAATTGTTTCACTGTTGTCCATCCCTGCAAATGTATAAACAAGTAAAACAGTCAACCTTTTACATATATGAACTAAGTCGAAAATGATGAACTAAGTGGAAAATGATTCAACAGGAGGGTATCACATTATGAAAAGCATCTATTGATAATTGTCCTTCTACCAGCCTAATGGGTAGAATTAAATTTATTAACAGAGGACCACAATAGAGTCAACACCTCTCCAAATTATTCAAAAATTGGTGTTCTAATTTAGTCAACTTCAATATGCTCAAAATCAGTAGCTTCTTTCGGGTGTATGATGTTAATATTATTAAATATATAGTGACAAAACTTGGCTTTAGAGAGGCACAATAGAGTCAACACTTCTCCAAGTTATTCAAAAATTAGTGTTCTAATTTAGTCAACTTCAATGCTCAAAATCAGTAGCTTCTTTCTGTGTATGATGCTAATATTATTAAATATATGATGACAAAACTTGGCTTTAGTGTTTGGTTTCTTCCTACCAAACAAATTTTATGCTGAAAAGAAGGAATAATCTTTCTTTCTTCTTCAAATATAGATTGACAATTAAGAACTTGTAAATAAAAATAGAATAAAGGGCAGATTGACATGCCAGTGAGTGTGAATTATAAAATATCATGTTTAGTAGATAGTGAAACTGTGGCAGGAGCGGTTAGCACAATAAAAAGGAAACAGCAAAGAGAAACTGCTCGTTCTTTTGATGTTTTGTCTTTGTATGCCACATGAACATGATCCACATAACAACACACACATGGAGCTTTCAACAATAATAATGGTTACCAGGCATAATGTCCAATTTGACCGACTTTGTTCCTTTAATAACTTTCGCACCCTTGCATGACTTGCAGAAATTCTAATGCCAGCGAGAAAAGAACATTATTAATATTTTTCCACGAATTAGCAATTGTAATTAAAGACCAGCATAGTTATATGCTGCATATGATGAACTTAGTGCAATTCATCACATGATTTATTGATAAAAATCAAGGGTGAAGTGAAGTGAGAGAAACCTCCAAAGATTGTTTACTGCCACGTAAGAAAATAAGATCAACAATACGCAAGTTACATGAATCACCGCTATGTCCATCATATCTGAACCCTTATACACTACAATACACTAAAACTAATACAATTAGTCTAAAAATATTGAATGTTAGCATCATACCGATACAATTTTGCCAGTTCCCTTACATGTACCACATGTTTTCTCCATCCTAAATATGCCAGCTTGTACAAATGTCTGAACATATAAATCAAAAGCATCAGTTTAATAACATATTTTAAACTTATAACATGATTGAAGAAAGTTAAACTTTAATTTCACGACAGTACTGACCATTCCTGACCCTTTGCACCGCTTACAGGTTTCAGGTCTTGTACCAGGAGGAACACCGCTTCCACCTGCAAAAGTTGAGTGCAGGAGAATTTGCGAGAAGTGCACTAGCTTTACAAATTAAACTCAATATAGTAGTGGCAAGGAAAAAACTTTGCTTATAAAAAATGTGTGATCTGATGAAACATACCACAAGTATTGCAAAGCATGTCTGTTTGAAATGTAACAGTTTTGGTGCATCCTTGGACAGCTTCCATAAAGGACAGTTCAATGAAAGTCTGAAAAACAGATTAACATGCATTACCTCAAATAAGTCCTTAGCATACTTAAAGACATCCAAATATGAAGAAAGAGAGAACCTTGACATCCTCTCCGCCAATATTCTGATGAAAAAAGCTCTTGACAAAATCCTGATCACCAATTCGTCATTGGCAAAATTGCAAGAGTTGAATAAAACCATATTAGACTTCAACTTTGTGATATATAACATAAACCAAGCAATTATTAAATAGCAGTTATACTTCAGATACACTTATATATTTCATTAAAGAGAAAATAACTAAATAAATTCCTACTACAATTAAAATTAGAAACGGATGCATAACCAAGCATACCATATAACAAATTAAAGCGGTATGATTGATTAAGCATAGCATACATATTTATACAGCTTTTTTAAAATATATAGAACATTTTGCCATTATATTGAACTAATAATTCACCAGGTTGTATGACAATTTAAAGCAACTGATATTGTTCCTTTAAAGCATAAATTTAACACCAAAAAAGTATATAAAACGGCTATCTATGAAGTACAATTCCTACAACAATGCAGACTGACCTTTCAACACACACACACACACACACACACACACACACACATGCATATAAGGATCTACTGAAAGCAATGATTAATTAAAAAGATGGAACAAACTCGTAAGGCATTTACATGATCACGGAATATGTGCTCAAATGGATTAAAGCCACTGTGGTCTCCAAAACCAGCACTTTGTTGGTTTATATAAGCATCATGGCCAACCTACATATAGATGTTAACATAAATAAAATGAACGAGAAAGCATAAAGATAAGAGAAGATAATATTACATAAATAAATTGAAAGAGAAAGCATAAAGATATGAGAAAATAACAATTCGCTGAGAAGATATGCACCATTGTTTCCCAACCCTCCCTCTATCTATTTTCTCAATTATCTCTATATGACCTTGTTCTCCATAAAACAGAGCCCTCTGCATAATCATACTGTTTCTGTGATTTGTTCATATTGCTGATCCACAATTTAAGGTTTCTGGTGCATAAAATCGATTATCTATCCTACAAGCTATCCCAATATAGTAATGGCAATAAAAAAAGGGGTAAAAAGGAGGAGCCAAAAAAATATCTAGAAATATGTAAGACCTGATCATATTGTTGACGCTTTTCTTCATCCTTCAAAACCTGGTGCAATTAACAAAAGAAGAGGAGCAAATGTCAAGAAACCAGTTCTCATTTCCTTCATCATTTGATCATTTAAGGTAGAGCTCTCTTGAAGCACAACAACAACAACAACAACAAGAGCATACCTCATATGCCAGTGAAACTTCTTGAAACTTCTTTTCGGCCTCAGGATCATCTTTGTTTGTGTCTGGATGGAGCTTCTTTGCAAGCTGCAGAACATGGAGAAAAGTTGTGACATAGTAGAAAAATGGGGAAAAAGAGCAGAATTATTCAAGACAAATAAGCCATACTGGTCAAACAGGCTTGAAAAATTCATGTCAGGAGAGAAAGAAGAGAAAAATGAAGGGGACTATAATATCATTAAAAAATTAACAATTCTTTGGCATAGAACATGTGCAGACATTATGTTACACACCCTCCTACAGATGCGAAATCAGTTAAGGCTAGAAAAGGAAAGGAAATCCTTCCTTTCCCACTTGTTTATTCTAGAAGATCGAGTAGAATAAGGAAAGAATAAATCTGTTGGGCTGTTACAACAGATTAGGGAGCTGATTTGCTAATCAAATCAGGGAAGAATAAGTTAGGGAGATAAAATAGGAAAATAATGGTCAATCCTTGATTCTCTCTCACCTGCTAGTATAAGGAGAGTTCTAGGAGATAGGGAAAGGCATTCAGAAAATTAGACAGAACTAGGGGGACCAAGGGATCCATCAATTCCCAGGAGTATTGTTCTATTTTTATTCTATTATTTTCGCAGCCCTTGGCTACGCAATTCATGTTCTGCCAGGCAATTCCCCATTGGAATTCCTGATACTATTAATAAAACATCAGCAGATTCAGCAAGTAATTTTTTAATTGATAACAGTTCTTACACATTACAACAATACATGAGGGGGCATATTCTGATAAAGAAAACCATAGAGATAATAGCATGTGCAAAATTTAAACAGCAGAAAGTGAAAAAACATATCCGCATATTATAAAATGCAGATAAGTGACTGCATAGTGCATACTAAACAAAATGTAAGAGCAACATGATATAAAACAAACTCTCTCACATCCACTTTTTTAGGTGGTGCTGGAAATGCACAAGCATCCACTTACAGAAAATGAACAGTTTTCTTAGCATATGGAAAAGACATGAAATTATAAAAAAAAAAATTAAAAAAAAAAAAAAACAGCCACATGACCCACTTGTTCAGTAAATGTATAAGAAATTGCAAAAGAATAACCAGGAAATGGGCAATATGTTTTAATAAAATGCATATCCAACTATCAAAACACATGTACATCAATACACTGGTTAAGCAAAACCTACCCCATAGTATGCTTTCTTTATTTCAGAAGAACTTGCATTCTTACTCACACCAAGAATATCATAAAAGTCTCTTGCCAATGATGCTGTAAAGGAGTTGAGAGCGAAATAAAATAAGTCATTGACATGCTAGGGACACTAAGCACATATGCATAGACGGGAAGGGGGAAATGAATAAACTTCAAGTTCCTTCAACTCTGTTAGAAGACATTATGGGAGAGTGAAAAATTCAACTCAGTCATTTTTTTTTGGGGGGTGGGGGGAGTAATTTTTCAAATATTTTTCCATGTGTAGTTCGATGAAGAATAAAAAGGAAGCATGCGCGACCCAAATTTAATAATTTATACCCGAGCCATGAATGGACCTAGATGCCCCCAAATATGTATTTGCTGCTCCCAATTGCAACCAGTTCTTCAAATTAAAACCATCCCCTGCTGCAATTAGATAAGGCGGGGAAAGTTCAGCTAAAACAATAATAGAAAAAGCACAACCTCACTTTTATTTTTGCTTCAAAAAGAAAAACGTTTAATTCAACAAGCATTGGATCGAAAATAGTCAATTTATTCAGAAAAGAACTGAATCCTTCAACAGATAGTCATGCTTTTATAAATGCAGTTACTGCACAACCAAATCACAAAAACGCAAATTCAAAAATTAAAATAAAAAATAAAAATAAACCTGTTGGTGAATGTAAATAAAACGCGTACCATTTGGTGAATGACTTCTGATAACTCTAGTTGGATTGCAAAGCCCCGAGTTCAATGTCCTATAACCCCTTTGGAACACAGTTCCATATATCTGAAATGCACACCAACAAAAAAAAAATCCACAAAATTGCTGAATCACAGTTCACATCAAAATGTCAAAGAAAAACGAATTTCATTCCTAATCGAGGTGAGAGAGAGAGTGATAGCTTGGTGCGTACGGGTTTCTTTGCGGGGAGAGATCGACGAGCAACCCAGTGAAGGAGCCTGACGCCATTGGAGCGAACCATTTGGGAGCTCTGAGCGCTTTGTATTCAAGAAATGATGAAGGTTTGGAACGAGGATCTGGGGTTTGTGGTGTAACAGCCCAAAACCCCTTCGATAAACCCTAATTATTATTTTTCTTTGAAAAATTGGAAGTTTCTAGTATGAGAAACTGCGTGAGGGGAAAAGGGTAATAGGTGAAGACAGAGGGGTTGAATTTTTATTTAATTAATTTATTAATTTATCTTCATACAAATTTGGATTAAAAAAAACTAATTATAATCGGCAATATTAGGTGAACAATAATAGTTGACAACAAATATGGGATAACGTATAAAAGAGGTAAATAAAAAGTACACACAAATACATTCATACATTTACACTGAAGCCACAAACAATAAAGGAAAAGAAAAATTGAACCCCACTACGCCACTCACCTTACTCGTAGGGTTGTCAAAATGAACCTGATCTGTTTATCTGATTAAATGGATGGGTTTTACATGTTAAAAATAGGCAGTGAAAATTTTTAAAAAATGGTCCGACCAGTTTAAGCTCGCGAGCTAAACGGGCTAGCCCGGCGGATTTATGGGCTAGCCCGTGAGCCCGTGAATTTTTTTAATTTTTTAAATTTTTTTAAAACCAAAAATCAAATTGTTATTTTTAAAAATTAAGTTAATAAAACTATATGATAATTGATATCTCACGTTCAAATTAAAGTTTTAGATCTTCATCTTAAAGCCCAATTGCAAACTAAATTGCTAAGTTGTTTTAGTTATAATTAAAAACATTTTTTAGATATTTTAAAACTTATTGATCATCGCGCAGGTTTAAACTCTAGGTTAATTAAATATATTCTCTTGTTATCCCTTTTCTTTCTATCAAAGCTTTGCAAATAGCTTCTTAATTAAAAAATGTTACTATTTGTATACCTATTCAAAATTAAAGATTTCGTAATCACAATAAAGAGATAAAGACAAAAAAATCACAAAACCTTAATTTTTCTCTACTTATTACCATCAGAAATGGATCCTCAAATTTTACATAAACTATTTCTTTCTGATTAATTAATAGATAAATGATAAAAAATAGTTAAAAATGATCGCGCATACTTATTCATAACTTTGTATTTAAATCATAAAAATATACCAAAATTTTAATTTTTTTAAAAAAATAAACAGGCTGGCGGTCTAACCCGTTTAGACCCGCGGATCGACCATAAACGAGCCGAATCCTAAAAATAGACACAATTTTGGCTCGGTCCATTTGGCATACAGGCCCAAACGGGCCAGGCCTTAACGAGTCGGGTCGGCCCGTTTGACACCCCTACTTACTCGTCATTCTCGCACTCCCCTTTCTTCCCCTTCTTTCATGCACCATTTGAAACTCACTTCTTCTTCTCTATCAAACTACTCACTTCTTTGGCTTTTCTCAAACCCACAGTGTTGTGTCACTTTTCCGTCTCGCTATTCTTGTTGTTGTCTTTCTTTTCCATCCTCACTATCTCGTTGTCTATATCATTGTCCCATGTGCTCAAGCAAGTGTTGGAAATTAGGTCGAGTGTTGGTGGTTCAAAGCAAGTATTTTTCCTTACTCCAAGTACTAGGTTTAGTGATTAGAACTAGGTGCATGTAGTGTAGAGTGAAAAAGTCTCCATCTTTATGATTTGAGGTTGAGGAATGTATAGAGTTTGTTTCTTTTTTGGCGGGTCAATTGATTACGTAACCTTTTAGTTTAAATTTGTGGTCATGTTGGTTTCTCTGTATTATGATGTTGGATTTTCTTTACCCAAAAGGTTAGTGTGTGTTTTGTTTAGTACTGATGCTGGTTTCTATGTTTGATGATGTTGTTTTCTCTGTTATGTTGTAGAAGGTTTATTTGTTGGTTTCGTTGTGTAATCATGTTGGTTTCTTTTTTGGTTTAGAATGTTGATGTGTTTGTTATTTTCATGCTAGTTTTGCTCTTATGTGATGTTGGTGTGTGTGTTTTGTTTAGTACTGATGTTGGTTACTTTTGATGATGCTGGTGCCTGTGTTTGATGATGTCGGTTTCTCTGTTATGTTGAAGAAGATTTATTTGTTGGTTTTGTTGTATAATCATGTTGGTTTCTCTTTTGGTTTAGAATGTTGGTGCGTTTGTTATTTCATGCTAGTTTTGCCCTTGTATGATGTTGGTGTTTATTTTTTCTAGTATTGATGTTGGTTTTTTTGTTATGTTGAAGAAGGTTTGTTTGTTAATTTCGTTGTGTAATCATGTTGGTTTCTCTTTTTGGTGTAGAATATTGGTGTGTTTGTTATTTTCATGCTGGTTTTGCTCTTGTGTGATGTTGGTTTCTTTAGTTTAGATTGTTGGTTTCTTTATCTAATGTCTAATGCTTGTTTATTATTTTCAAGTTGGTATCTTTGGACTATGCAAGTTGGTTATTTGATACAGTAACATGCTTGTTTATTTTTTGTGGTGTGTAGATAACATAGCTCCAAAGAAATCATCAACGACTCCAAAGCTGCGTAGTTGATTAAACGGTGCAATGGGTATTTGATTATTGCCGCGTAGTGAGATCAAGATGATGGCTGTTTGACAAAGGGATTGATGGTTCATTGCAGTGGTTTATTTGTATTTGGTGCAAAGATGGATCATTCCCTTATATTTTTAGTTGTATTTTAATTGTCAATGTGGTTTTGTTGATGAATACAACATTTATCTATTTATTTTAATTCTGAGTTAGGTCATGTTATTGACATTACCTTATGCTGTTGCGTTTCCCATCCTCGCATTTATCTATTTATTTTAATTATGAGCTAGGTCGTGTTACTCTTCCTAAATTGCAACCTGTGGTGAGTTAACCTGAATGAGCTAGGTTAGCCTAGTTTGAAGGTGCTATATGCTTAGGGATGACAGAAAGAAAAAAAAAAACCAGCACACGAGACCCCGTGGAAATTCCCCTAAAAAATTTACAAGTAAAAAGTATAGAATGCCCTTACTTAATATTTAAAAAATCTATATTACCAAATACATTTATCACATTTCACATGTATTTTAATTAAAAAAAAAAACCTAAATCTCTCACACAATCTCTCAGACTCACTCAGACACTCACGGGCACTCTCTCACTCAATCACTCACGCCTCTCTCCAACCGATCTTCCTCACGCCGCACGACGCACGCCTCACAGGCCTCACGGACGGCACCTTCTCTGCCTCTCACTCAAGCCGCCTGCCGCCTGCCGCCTGCCGCCTTCCACTTCCGCCGCCGAGGTGACTGATAAGGTGACTGAAATAATGTGTTTCGGCTGCAGCCAACAAATTTTCTTTTTCTTCTAAATCACTCTTCACTTCTTCGTCAATTTCTGGCAGCATTTTTTTCTTTTCCTTTTCCTTTGCAATTTCTGCTGGTTCTTGCTGGTCCTTTGCAATTTTTTTAAAAAAAATTTTCAATTTTTTTGAACCCGCGGGGCACGGGGATGGGGGCAATTATTCCCCTGCGGCGGGGACGAGGACTGGGACGGGAAACGGGGGAATTTGGGGTGGGGGGGGGGGCGGGGGTCCCTATATATGCTTGAAAGCAGAAGTGTTATGTCTGTTTGATTTTATAGCACTCTTATTTGTTCTATTTTGTTTGTCCAAAGGTTAGAACTGTTACCATCGTGGCACTTCTTTTTGTGGGCGAAAGATTACAGAAGAAAAATGCTTAGAAGAAGGCTCTCTGTTCTCTCAACGTCAATCATCAGAAACTCAATTTGCAGCAAACCCAGTCTCTTATGCCCATCAGTCCAATTTCATCCCTTGACGCTCTCTCAGTCTTCCAAGTCTCATGCGGCGTTTAACCCCAATGTACTACTGGATTTTCAGGGTTTAAGAGCTTATAGTCTTCTGGCCTTGAATGATCTGAGAGATAAGATGCCCAGAAAACAGAAGACGAGGAAGGGTCGTGGGATTGGGTCTGGGAAGGGTAAGACTGCTGGGAGGGGTCACAAGGGTCAGAGAGCAAGAAAAGGTTCGAAATTGGGGTTTGAAGGAGGCCAGACCCCACTTCGTCGAAGAATGCCCAAACGTGGGTTCAAGAACCCATTTAGCCTCACTTTTCAGGTATTTTTCATGTTTATATTTTGTTATGTTCTTTATGTTTGATACCTATGGAAATTGGAAAAACTAAATGCTCAGATTACCCTCTGGTGCACCCAAAAAAATTTGTACCAGTTCAAGTATTTAACCTGGATTCTCATTGTAGTTACCTGGACTTTCTTAGCATCCAGTTGTATTATTATTGAACCTGATAAACCCATTTATGGATCAGATATGCTTTTTTGGGTTTATGTTTTAGATGCATTCCTTTTCAGAAATCTAGGAATTCATACTTTAGGTTTCTGAATAATGCATGAGCAATGAAGAGAGGCCTGTTATGGTCCATC
The DNA here is from genome assembly GCA_003254905.1 of Nissolia schottii. Taxonomy (NCBI): domain Eukaryota; kingdom Viridiplantae; phylum Streptophyta; class Magnoliopsida; order Fabales; family Fabaceae; genus Nissolia; species Nissolia schottii. The sequence goes on along the minus strand of QANU01075037.1, from coordinate 91,759 downwards.
TCGACCTTTTTTTGTTGAAGTGTTTGATTAGATCAGTTGCAGCTCAGGCCTTATGATTCACTACATTTTTCCATCTTGTGTACTGCATATACATTTCTATGTGTAGTACTGGCTATTTTCCAATATAGGTAGTTGCAACTGCCTATAGAAATCGGCTTATACTGCTGTCATCTTTCAAGGCATGCTCCATTTCATTTTGGAGAAACTTGAGAATATCATAAGGGGTGTTTGTGGTTGGTTCTGGTTCATATTTGGAGGAAAAACCAATCAAACCGAACCATTTGGTTGATACAAAAATGTCATCCAGTCGGTTTCTATTTTTTCAGGCCAATGCACTAACAAATTGAACAAAGCACACACCAGACCTATATGGAAATGGAAGAACTTAAGTCAATATCTTTTATACCAGAAGACAAAATCTGAACAACGAAATGAAGAACACAATAAAGCACACCACACCAGTATTTACAGCACAAAAAAAGGTGAATAAGTAAAAAATGGTGAAAAACAAAACTAAAAAACACACAAAAGGGTCCATTCAAATCAAGGTTTGATAAAGGGAATGGGGGAGGTGCTGATTGAACTGAACCAAAAATTGATATGTAGAGAGAATAAATTCAATTTTGGAACCAAAAATCGAACTGAATCGATTGGCTTTTGCATAAAAAGGCCAAGAAACAGTTTTTTTTCAGTTTTCAACCAGGCTTCAGTTTTTCGGTTCACTTTTCTTGGTTCTTTGTGGTTTTGTTTGGTTATGAACACCCTATTCATAAATGTGTTTTTAGTCGCTTATCACCTTCTGTTGCCCTTCATTAGTGGTTTTGTTTCTATTTTCAGTATTTTCTCTCATTCCAAGAAAATGAAATTTTCTCTCATTGTAAGAAAAGGAAATATTAGATATGAAGGCTTCCTTGACACCATGCATGGCTTGAGAAAAGGTTTGCTTAATGTAGATATTACGTTTAATTTTTTATTTCAAGGCATAGTTTGCCTGATATGATTTTTCTTTGTGATACTTTGAAATATCTATGAAGATAAAATGGCCGAATGGTTGATTAAGTTGATTTCTATGGATAAGACCTCTCTTTTTCTTATGGCAAGGATAATCTGCGGCACTTAAAGCTTGTATTTAATTGTAGATATGGTAACATATCTTGTCAACTTTGGAATTCACTCTGGCTGATTGATTGCGGCCTTGGATGTATGAGGGAAGCTTTAGTTGACCAATTAGTTTCGATTCAAGTTTCATGTGAATTTTAATTTGGGCATTTCTTAATTTAAATTTTGTTATTTTAATGCCTTGATACTTTTGCTTTTTGATGGTACATGACTATGGCTTCAGCTGTTATTATTGGACCCTCTGATTTGTGTCAGCCCCTCCCCCTTTCTTCCTCAATCTGTTAGCTATATTTATGGCTATATTTTTAATTTGTTTTTCTTTTCTTGCAGCCAGTAGGTTTGGGAAAAATTGCAAAGCTTATCAATGCAGGGATGATAGATTCTTCTGAACTGATTACAATGAAAACACTCAAGGTTTTGTGACTATTACCTCACTTGAAATTGATTTGTTTGCTTCATGTGCTTCCTCTCAATCTGGTCACTATTATTACCATAGGATACAGGGGCAATAGGGAAGCAAATAAAAGATGGAGTAAGATTGATGGGACGGGGTGCTGATCAGATCCAGTGGCCAATTCACCTAGAGGTAGACTTTGATGCAAAGGCTGAGTGTCTTGAAGATCAGAATCATGCTTTTTTTTTTATTCTATTTTATTGTAAACTAGTTAAATATTAACATGTTCTTTCTTATCCTTTTTGATAATTTTCCCTATTGTTCATCACTCATCATCATTATTGCTTTTGTTAAATAGTTAATGATTGCTAAGCTGTTGGCTTGCGACCCTGCATTGTCTTTTCTCTCTTAGCACCATAAATCATCAAAAGTGGGAGATACTAGATTTTGACCTTGGCAATGGGAATGGTATAGGAATGTTTTAGGGTGTCTAAAGATAATATAACAAACGTTGGCTAACTAGGAATTTCTTGTCTAAAGATCAAAAGTGGGAGATTGCGTCAAAATTGGAATTTCTTGAAACGCAAGTTGGTATCTCCGTTTTTGTTCAAATTTTATATGCTAATTTTTCTTTAATCTTTAGTTGAGTTGGTTCCTTGTTTTTAGGGTCGTACTTTCAAATAAGGCATCTCAGAGATGTGCCCATTCCCTACTGTACAAATAACCGCAGTTGTTTGAGACTTTATTTATTTATTTTTCTTCTGTTTTTGTTAATCAATAAGAAAGAAAAAAATGATAAATTTATCTGTTTTTGTATACTTAAGTTTGTCTTATAATTGCTAACTTGTGAGACATAAAACAGGAATGTGTTTTTAACATAATGAGTTTACAGGTATCAAGGGTCACTGTGAGGGCTAAGGAAGCAGTTGAAGCAGCTGGTGGTTCTGTCAGAAGGGTGTACTACAATAAGTTGGGCTTGCGGGCACTGTTGAAGCCTGAGTGGTTTGAAAAGAAGGGTAGACTGCTGCCTAAAGCAGCTAGACCTCCTCCAAAACAACAGGATAAAGTTGATAGCATTGGTCGGCTGCCTGCCCCAACCAAGCCAATCCCATTTTTAGTTGAAGGAAGCAAGGATGATCCAGTTCCTCATCTTAGTTAACCAAGGAACATGTTTGGTACCATTTGTAGGAATTTGTATTTCTTTATGATGGAATTGGTATCTGACTGATAGTGCTGTTTTTTATGCAGTCTCTTGTGATGAGCTGTTAGTTAATTCGGAATTAGATAAAGGAATTTCCATTGAAAAAAATGGAATGAAAATTTTTTTTTAAATTTATTTATTTTGAGGAACTGGAGTTGGTCACTTAACTGGTCAGAGCCATGTTTTGGTGTGTATCTGCCTAACTGCAGGAACCCTGTTAAATTCAGTTTTTACCTTCTCCAGGATTTTGAATAAGATGCTTTTAGGTTGTCCTTGTCAAATGACTTTGGTTGAATTGACAAGAAAATGATACTTTAAACTGAATTTGTATTTGTATATATTGTTATTTGACACGATTAAGGGTGGCTTCATGAAAGAAGCTGCGATTAATGTATACAAGCAAGTTAATTTTAACACTCCCGAGAAACCTGATTCAGTTCTCCCCTTCTTCAGAAACCATGGTTTCTCAAACGCCCAGATACGCAGCATTATCAGCAGGGTCCTGGAGCTGCTTCCGTGAGACCCCAGTAAAAGGGTGCGGCCCAAGTTCGATATATTTTGCATCCAAAGGCACTTTTCACTCTTGAAATTCTTGCCCTGGTGACTAGGGGCCCGTACTTGCTGCGTAAGAGCCTTGAGAACCACATGATCCCTATGTTCGAATTGGTGAGGATGTTTTGTCCCTCTGATGAGAATACCTTTTCTTGTATAACTTCATGCACCTCTTCCGTTGGGGATTGTCGAGTGCCACGAAATGTGAAAAATGCTGCTTGATGAAGGGTTGGCCCGCTCTAACATTCACCATTTGCTTAGGACTTGGCCTTCTATGCTTTGCTCTCGTGACTTGAGCGAAACCCTGGAGGAGTGTAAGCAATTGGGGCTTGATCCTTCCCACTTAAATTTCAGTGTGGCATTGCTAGGATGCCAAAGTTGAAGCCTTTAAATATGGCTTGATCCAAAGTTGAAGTTGTTTTTGCGAAGATTTGTCTTAACTGGTGCTGAATTATTGTACGACAGTTTCCGAAAGGAGTTGTAAGAGGTTCCATTCATGGGTGTATCAGAATGGGCACAAACAGAAATTATATTAAGATCAATTACATTGGTGGAAACCCGGTTTTTGTTGTTGTTAGCATACTGTTGTTTTATATCCTACATTGCCCTTAGTTGCTATATGTAGTTCTTCGGCCTTGTATTGACTGGCTTTAGGGGGCTGTGGGATTTTCGATTTTTGTAGCTTTCGATACTCAATGCATGTTTTCTTTGTCCATGATTTTCATGGATTGCTTGAATAAAAAGTTATTGAAAAAAAAAAAAAAAAGAAGTTTCGCCAAAGCAGGCCCACAACGCCTTGAGCTTGTCGTTGAGCTTCTCCTTTTCTTTTCTTTTCTTTTCTTCGCCTTTTCTTTTCTTAGCTCCTGATGCGCCACCTCTAACTTCAACGTTGGCTGGTGCAGCTCCTGGTTCATCTTGAACAGTCGCTCGCGGAGCTCGTCAACATTCGGCGTCGGTGACGGCCTGGTAGATCTAGAAGCCAATAGAGGGCCCCTAGACGTAACCGAGAGCTATGCCCCCGGCTGTAGACGCGGTTGTAGATCATACTGCCGATAACATCCAGCCATACCATGTTCTCATTGACAGGAGTAAGCTCAGTACTGGGGGCACACTCTGGGTCTACTGAGTGTAAGCAGCTTGCAATGCCTGCTCAAAAGCAATCCACATACATAAAAAAATTAACAAAAATTAATATAAGAAATTAAAATAATAAGAATTTTTTTTAAATTATATATTGAATGTAATTAAATATTTACAGCGGTTTCTTCAGAGCATGAATCAACCTACTTAGACTTATCCGCCTTCATGGTTTGGGTTTCGTGAAACAACTCTGCCTTAGTCGACGTCAGACCTAGTTGTCGGCTCTGCATATTTAATTGTTTAAATTTAGGCTTAATTATGTTTTTAGTTCCTGTAAAATTTCAACGTTTGATTTTAGTCCCTGTAAAAGTTGAAAGTTTGTTTTTAGTCTCTGAGATTGGTTGGGGTTAACGGCGCTGATGTGGCCGTTAACGGCATTGACGTGGCGCTGACTTGACACTGACATGGCATGCCACGCGGGATGCCACGGGGCATAACCCAAAATTTTGAAAATTTACCCATGACCCATAACCCACCCAAAATTGACTTGACCTGGTTTGATTTAAATTTTTTTTAAAAAAAAAAATTTCCCTTAACCCCAGCTTCTCTCTTCTCTCATCTCTCTCTAACCCTGTCCACCCCACCATCTGTCTCCTCTCATATCTCTCTAACCCCACCCACTCCACCTCTCTTCCCGCTGCCGCCTTAACCCAACCCACCCTCCTCGCCATTACGTGTTTCATGTCTAGCACACTAGGTTATACGCTGAGAGTTTGTTATGTTGATCACAGAGATCTCACATTATAATTACAAGTGGCTAAATCCAAGTTGTTACTTGTAATTTCACTTGCTTGTCTACTATGGTACGTGCGTCGTACAAGACTTTAGTCCTTAACCCAGATCCTATCATTAATGGGCCGAGTCCATAGCCCAATTCCTTGCTATGGACCTTAGACTTATTATGCCATTTGGGCCTTGGGAATTTATCCCGCCGTAACAGTATCATTACTCAAAAAAGAACACTTGGCCACATCTGAGTATAGGAACATATAGTCCTTTGTGACTGAATACATTAGCAGCTTCCTAAAAGGGTGGTGGAGATACTGGTGAATATAACAATCCTCCTTCGTATTTTTCACCAACACCACGTTACTTATAGCAGTCTTCCAAGTATCAGTATGTCCACAACCACAAATTTGTCATTACATTGACCTAAACTCTATCTCAGTCATATGATTTTTATTGGTCAATCATTCAGCAACTACAATAAAAAAAGCATTTATCCACCAATATCAAGCAACAATAATTAAAGGCATAGCAGTTAGCCTACTGAATCAGTAAATTACCCAATGTCTTGTAGCAAATTGATAACTGTCTCCTATTGAATGATGGATGTGGGGTCAAAGAATGGACTAACGATTCAGAGTTTCGTTCTTTTGTTTGTTCAGTGTTTTGGGTGGGATTCTAAACATCAAGGAGACACGAGAGCTTAAAATTGAAGAAGAACAACAATAAGAGAGAAGAGACCAGGCAAAATATATTTTCTCCATTTCGTTGTGTTGTTCTCTCTCTTAATAGGGTTAGGCATTTATAGAGCCAAAAATACAAAGACTCCTCCTTTCTATCAAAAACAGCCATATCAAAAACAGCTGCTATATGGCTGTTTTTTAACATGTACTATCTAGAATAAAGCTATAGAGCAACAAATATAGGTACATATATTCCTTTGTACAATGAATATATTTTACTCCAAGCATGCATGTTATTATTTTTCACTAAAACGGTCAAGAAAGGTTCCTCCGACAGTCGGTACATATCTAAGTTCCAAACAGCAACTGCCATGGAATCAGCGCATTAGTCGAGCCAGTCGCATTTTAGACTTAAGTTTCCTGGCTTCATTTGTTAACCCAATACTGCAAAGACCATCAATAACAGCTCGCTGAGTAGCCCTTAAGATCTGAAAGCCACATTTTAAACAAGAAATCAAAATCTTTGAGGCACAAAGGAACCTTCTAGCCTTGCAAAGGTTGTGCACTAGGATGGTATACGTGAAAGAGTCTTTAACTTCCATTGCTTTGAACAATTTCATGGCATGGTCAATATGACCAGCTTTACCCAAGCCATCAAGCATACAATTAAAGGCAACCAAATTGAAACCAAAGCCCAATGTGTTCATATAATTCAAATGTTGTTGTGCCTGCAAAAAATTACCAGCCTTACACAAACCATCAATTATAATTGTGTGTGTGTACTGATCACATTCCAAACCTTCTTTCTCTATCGCATCCAACAACTTCATGGCATCATCTAATCTTCCTTGCCTACAATAAAGATTTATCAATGTATTATAAGACACCAGATCTGGCTCAATACCATTACTCTGCATCTGCTTGATAATTTCGTCTGCCTCTTTGATCCTCCCAGTCTTTATCAACGCAGCAATCACTGTGCAGTATGCAAAGCCATCAAAAGTATACCCTTTACTCCTCATCTCAGACAAGATCTCTAACCCTTGCTCAAACTGCCTACATTGAAAGCAACCCTTCATAACCGTCGTGTAGGTAATAGCATTAGGTTCGTAGCCTGATTCCCCAAACTCCTTAAGAATCCTCCTTGCCGCCCCCATTCGCCGACCCTTGCAAAGTCCATTAATAAGGGCGTTGTAAGTCAATACCTGAGGAACAAATCCGTGCCGCTGCAAGTTCCTGAACAACGCCAAAGCATTATTTACATAACCATTCTTACACAGCCCATTGATCAATACATTAAACGTAGCTGGATCTGGATGCAATTCACTAAGAACTATATCCTTAAAAACACGGTTCGCCTCATCCGGTTTCCCAAGCTTGAACAAACAAGTCATCAAAATGTTATAACTCCAAACATCAGGATGTATACCTGCTCGGAGCATTTCTTCGAACATGTCCAAGGACCTAGACAACAGGCATTTCCTGGCAGCGCCAGAAATCAAAGAATTGTAGGAAATAACATCCGGGGTTATCCCGGCCTCCCTCATTCTATAAAGAACAGAATAGCCAGCATCTATGCTAACAACGCGACAATATGCATCAATCAGAGTATTGTAAGTGACCACATCAGGTAGCACCCCTAATCTTATAGCATCAATTATCACAGATTCAGCTTTCGACAGTTGCTTGGCTTTACACATTGAGGCTATGCATATGTTCAAAACTTTAGTTGATAACCTTGCAACCATAATTCACCATCACCAAAACAGCGCTACTTATCAGAAATGCACCACGCATAAGATAAATATCCCATTTTTCCACTATCCCAATATCCCTTAATAGGCCAGGCCCTTATTGCAACTCCTCGGCCTGAGCCTGGCCTGGCCTGAAGCCGGTTTACAAAGCCTGTAAATATTTGACTGAGAAATAGACTCTCCTTCCAGCTGCTGCTCCACAATTTTTTGGTTTTCAAAGCAAAACCACCTGAGGATCAAATGGTCGTGAAAGTAAACCTAACATGTTCTATGCAATTGGCAATCAAAACATGTGTTGCAACAAACAAAAACATTATAACACTTAACAAGATGTTCTTATGACCAAAAATAGATTGCAACAATGAGCAAGCAAATCCATAAAGACACATCAAATGACATAAAACAGAGCGAAAGAGAGACTGCGACAGGGAAGTACCAGCGAGTCGCCGGAGAAGAGCACCTCGAAGTCACCCAGTCGCTGCTGTCTGTTCCCCACGCCACTACTGTCCGTTCTCTCCGCCGTTGGGTTTCCGCCGCCGCGTCGTTGTTGTCGCTGGCGGCTTTCGGTGGCCAGGTGAGATGGGGAGCTTTGGAGAAGAGAGAATGAGTGGAGCGGCTGGGTTGTTAGGGGTGAAGACTCGAGTGACAGAGTATGATTTTGGTCGCTTTTGTAAATTTGATTTTTTGATAATATTAATTATATCAAAATTGTTTTATTTAAAATGATTTTGATATAAAAACGATTTATGTTTGTTAATTCCTTTACAAGTGTCTCTAAAAATGATTTTGACATAAAACAATAAATTTTAAATTCTTCTAAAATAAATTTTAGAGATTAGAATCAATTTTAGAAAATATAATTATTTTGGTCCCCAAAAGTGTAAGTACGAGTAAATTTAAAATTTGACTTTTTAATTCTTGAAATTGTAAGTTAAATTAGTTCATCAATTCATTATCATTATTGTATTATCATTTTTTCATTAATTTTTAGTATTAAATGAGAATGCGATAACAATAGAGACGGTGACAGTGTGAAATACTAAAGGCTAAAAATATACATTTGAGATACAAATTTTAGTTGCTATTGTGACTTTGTTTACCACAATAACTGCTACCGACCTCATTTGCAGTTTCAAGTGAAGCTACAACTCATTTGCAGTCTCAATTGTTGTTATTGTGTCTTAATAAATCAACGAAAATGTGACCATACAGTAATATAATTAACTAATGGACTAATTTGATTTACAACTTACAATTTTAGATATTAAAAAGTCAAATTTTTTACTTTCAAAAACTAAAGTGACTTAAGCTTGCATTATGACCAAAATTAACATTACCAAATTTTATGCTCTAAATTTGATTTCCTAACTCAAACTATTTTTTAACATGCTAAAAGTGAAAGAGGAATTAGGGTTTGGGTTCTAAAATTATTTTTTTTTATTTGAAAAAGGCCCAAAATGACGTTATTTCAAGTGAGTCGTGTGCGTGTGCTCACCAAGATGCACTTGCGTCGTACTCAAGTAAAAAGTTAAAGAAATAATAATAATAGTTTGGGAAATTATTTTTTCACAGTTGACCATTGCACACTTAGACTATTTTTGTAAAGTCACATTTGCTGACTCAACACACTCTTAATTGCATTACCATAATCACTTACGCGTCTTAAATGTAACAATTTCTGAGATAACCGCAAATCAAATAACCATTCCGCACATTTGTTAATAAATTTTTTGGCTCTGGAGATTTTTTTCGTCTTTGTTTTTTTGTTCATTCTCTCTCAAATTTTTGCTTTTTTTTATCTGATGATTTATTCTTTAAGTTTACAAATGATTGTGTCTAAACATATAACAAACACAAACATAACTATGATAAGTAACGAGATACAACCTTCAGACATAACCCTTTAGTAAAATTAAACACAACCTTACCTAATTAAAGATCTAACCTTTTTTGTTATTTGAGACACAACCAGTTTAAATAAATAACACAATCTTTTATTATACTCAGAAACCTTACAAAGATGGATATAACCACATTATATGCACATACTTATCTATAGACACAATCATTACATGCATCTCTAAAGCATGATCGAAGCAAAGAGAGAAAAAAAATAGTAGAACATAACAAAATCAACTGGCAAACGCATACATAACCATGATATATAACGAGACAAAATCATTTGGTGAAAACAGACACAACCTTGCTAAAATAAAAGATCTAATATTTTTGTTGTTTAAGACACAACTAGTTTAAATAAATAGACACAATCTTTTATTATACTTAGACATAACTTTTTCATGAACTTAGACCTAACCTTATTAAACAATATGACCTAACCGTTCTCTTTCGTTCTCTCTCTCTCTCTCTCTCTCTCTCTATATATATATATATATATATATATATATATATAAACCTTACAAAGATGGACACAACCACAATATATACACAAATTTATCATTTATGTTACACAGACACAACCATTACATGCATCTTAAAAGCATGATTGAAGCAAAGAGAGAGAAAAAAAAGTAGAGCATAAAAAGGTTGCGATCGAAAGCAAAAATAACAAAACGGGAGAAGTGTGGGTTGATGGAACGGTTGAATAATGTAGTAGCAGAGCAAGCAGGAAGATGAACTAGTGATGAAGAAGAATCAAGAAGAAGACTAGAGTGTAACACCCCTGCTAGCTGTTTATGCTTAAATCGTAAACAATGCTCACAGAGTTGTTAGCTGCTTTGGTTGGGATACTTTTAACCCTATCTTATCTTTGAAAATATTCTTTTACAGAAAATATGGACCAATTTGACAAGAATTGCATCAACTTATACATATATGTATCCATTCCTCAAAACTAAATAAAATCATACAAAGTTAGGGAAATTGGCTTATAATTTCATCTAAAACAATCCATATAAGTGTCATTTAAGCCTATAGAAATACCAAAATATGACACTTGTCAGCGACCGAGGAGAATTAATGCACTAAAACAAAACCATAATCTTGCAACTCTTAGTCTTTGGTAATGGATAAGATGACTAAATAATACTTTTAGCTCTTTTGATGTATGTCTACTTGAGTGATTTTCAATATGCATAGAATTTAATGTTAGCTTATTCTGATTGCCATGATACTTGTTATATCTTTGCATAAAGTAGGTCTGCATCATGAGTCATCACCTAGTCGAGACACTAAAGACAATAGAATAATAAATGAACCAAGATAATTGAAAGAGACTATAGGAGGTTACCGAATAGGCAAGTCAGGTTAACCTTAGATTATGCAAAATCACTAGATGAGACCAATCACTAAAGATAAAAAAGATAATAATTGAATTATGAATTGAATGAGACAATAGGTGGTTACCGACCAAATCAAGTTGAGCTAACCCTAGTAATAATTACGCAAAGCTACTTATCCCACTTGGTTTTACTCTTGAAGTCAGCCCCTCACCATTCAATATGGGATGGTCATTTAAACTATAAATGCGTACATGGGTCGTATCCACCGGTTTGAGTTCAACACCGAGAACAAAGGGTATACCCCGATCTAAAATCTTCCTAACGGGTACATGAAGGGTTCTAACCTATTCATATAGACAGTTAATTTATGTGTATACATGATTTAATATCATGAGTTATTTCCCTCAATATTCAGAAAAGCACGATCATACGTGATCAAACATCACGAGTTTTTCCCTCACCTAGTATATTAAGGGTAAGACCGGTTGGGACTAGTTTACATTAACAACGAATAAGAAAGACTTCTACTTTATGCATGATACCTATATTTCTTTCCAAGCAGAGGAACTATGAACAAATGTAATTAAGTTTCCCCTTAGGTTACCTATGGTTCCAAGTTACCATGACAAGCCGTAGGATATTCCCAGGGAGCATGCATGGTGGCGAGTTCATATTTTGGTAGTGACAAGAATAGGAAATGTCATTTCTGAGGTTAGGAGCTTACATAGGGCATGTTGTTGTCGTAGCAAGTAGATAGCTTAGTAGATTTTGGGTTTTGTACATGTTTTCTTTGCCGCATGGACCGGTGGGGGTAGCTACACTACATATCCCATGTGTGACAATAATTAATGTGTGTGTATGACATATGTAAACCTTGGGACCACTTGATGTGTATGTTTTGTGATAATGAATGTATGCACGAGCAGGATTATGAAGTATTTCCCTAATGTATGAGTTGCTTAGTTAGTAAGATTCATCGCGTTATGAGTATGACTCACATTTTCATATCCATAGATTTTCAAAATGAGAATAGTTTTAAATTGGTCTGTATTTTCTCAACTAAATATATTTTCAAGAGTAAGTCAAAAAGTAACTAATCCGAAAGGTAGTAACTAGTAAGCGTTATTTATGACATAAGCATTAATAGCTAGCTAGGGTGTTACAAATTCCGTTTGGAATTACGTTGCGTGATTGACACTTCAAACAACATATAACTTAGGGCTATGTTTGTGGTTTACTAAGTTGTGTGTTGATCAAATCCCTAGGCATAGTGCGTTTGTAATTCTCCTAGGTTGAATTGCATGTTAGTTAGAGTTTTCTAGCAAGGAAACAACACCCATGCCATGATAATTATTGTAGAATTTTCTAACCTTATGTTGTTATCCCTTTTAGCATTGGTATTTAATTGTTTTATCATTCTAATTGCTCAAAGAAAACCCCTCGATTTTTACTCGAATTGGCTAAATACTCTACCTCGTGAGACAACTAGAGTTACAACCTCACTAAATTTTTATTGGTATAGCTAGGTTATATAAATTATTTGATCAAAAGTACGCGACAATCTCTATGCCAACCACCTTCAGTATACCTTATGGCAGTACTACTCCTCTAGGTGATTGATGTGAGCACAATCCATGGCCATCTCCACCATGGGTATGATGAATATGGCTAGGTTGGCTAAACCATAGTCGAGTAACTGAAACATCTAGCCTTGATCGAAGGGGTTCATAAGTGTGTTTGTTTATGCGTATCTGTATGTTTGTTTACTTATATGATAGAGTTTGTTCATTGGATTCCCACTATTTATTCACATGTATATTAGTTTATTTTCCTGTTTTTTGGTCTTTATTATGTTCTTGGTGTTTTTCATGCATCCAGATAATTTTTTTTACTCCATTACATTGTTTGTTCATGTGTCCTGATACGTTTGTTAACTTTCATTACAATGTTTATTCAAGTGTCTAGACAATTTTGTTTACTATCGTACTCCTACCCACCTCTTTGTTGATTAGCTAATCATTGTTTGTTTTTCCTTAGTTATATTGTTTGTTTATCATATTATGTTTCTTTAAGCCCATATAATAGTTTGTTATTTGGGTTCAATTGTTTGTTTGTTCTGGTTATAGAGTCTGTTTATGATTTCAATTGTTTCTTCATTATAATGAGAATGACTGTTTATGTTTTTATCAGTGTTTGTTAATGTGTGTTGTGTATAAGGATTTGTTCTTCATGTTTGTTTGATCTTGATGTAGAATTGACACCAACAAAAAAGAGGTCCTGAGGAAAGTAAGGAAATCTCTAAGGACTTCAGGCAACAGTTATGCTACATGTACACCCATATATCATACACCATACATACACCCGTATTAGAATACACAAATGACCGTTTCATCCACTCTTTCTCCCACTCTCACCAACACGCGCGTGAACCCACGCTTCGTTCTCTTTCTCGAAAATTTTTGCTGTTCATTGCTCGTCGTCTTCGAGCTCGTCGTTCTCTTCGACCTCGTCGTTCTCTGTGATTTCATGCGCAAGATCTAAGATTTGTTAGAGAGATGAGTGATTGAAGATGTTGCTACTTGTTATCATATTTTAACTAAAACAGAAAAAGTTCAAACAAAAACCAAATCATAATTGACAGGAGGAAGGAAAGGAACAAGATATACATAACTTATGCTGTGACCTGTGACCTGTGATAATGTTTGCACATTCTGCCCATAATGTTTGCACATATGCCAATATAAAGTTTGCACAATTCTGCAGTACATCAAATTCTGCATTTTTATGCATTTGTGACAAACACATAATGCTTATATCACATCATCTAATGTTTATTATGGCAATATGTAAAAAATTGTGTGAAAATATTTATAATATTTATGAATCAATTGTTGAAAGGTTGAAAATGTGCCAAAATGCACATCCTCTTACCCAACAAAGACAAAACCTGTGACCTGTGATAATGTTTGCACATACGCCCATTTAATGTTTGCACATATGCCCATATAAAGTTTGCACAATTCTGCAATACATCAAATTCTGCATTTTTATGCATTTGTGACAAGCACATAATGCTTTTATCACATCTTCTAATGTTTATTATGGCAATATGTAAAAAATTGTGTCAAAATATTTATAATATTTATGCATTAATTGTTGAAAGGTTGAAAATGCGCCAAAATGCACATCCTCTTACTTAACAAAGACTTTCTTGTGACCTGTGATAATGTTTGCACATACGCCCATTTAATGTTTGCACATATGCCCATATAAAGTTTGCACAATTCTGCAATACATCAAATTCTGCATTTTTATGCAATTGTGACAAACACATAATGCTTTTATCACATCATCTAATGTTTATTATGGCAATATGTAAAAAATTGTGTCAAAATATTTATAATATTTATGTATTAATTGTTGAAAGGTTGAAAATGTGCCACAATGCACATCCTCTTACAAAACCTGTGACCTGTGATAATGTTTGCACATACGCCTATTTAATGTTTGCACATATGCCCATATAAAGTTTGCACAATTCTGCAGTACATCAAATTCTGCATTTTTATGCATTTGTGAAACACAAATAATGATTATATTACACAATCTAATATTTAATCATATAGTAAATAAAAATTCAATTTGTGTCAACAAATTATAGTGTTTTATGGATTATTTGTTGAAATGTTGAGAATGTGCCAAAATGCACATCATCTCCCTTAACAAAAACATTTCTATGGCCCTGTGAGTAATGTTTGCACATATGTTCACTTAATGTTTGCACATACGCCCATATAAAGTTTGCACATTTTATTTTCTGTGTTATAAAACTTCAGAACACTGTAATTTCACAACAATGTCACCAAATCAAAAACTCTCCATGGAATTCATCAAAAAATGACGAAAAATTGCCACAGATTCTTGTATTATCATTTTTTATCACTAACTAAATGAGATTACGATTGTATACGCTTTGATTGTGGAATTGCACTTGCGACTTTGATTTCCATGGAGGATTGTGGTTTCCATGGAGCTCGCGTTTTGGTTCAGAGGAGGACAGAAGATGCCGATGACGACGACGACAACGGCGGCGACGACGACGACGAGAGGTTGAAGATGATGGGTGAAAACGACGACGAGAACGAGTTCGGGATTGGGCGCGCGCGCGTTGTGTATAGTTATACGCTATACGTATAATTATCATTAATTGTGCATAAAAACGTATAAAAGACTGGTGTATATACGGGTGTATGGTTTATGGGTGTACATGGAGCATTTTTGATAGGCAATCATGTAACTTTCATTATGAAACAAACTTCACACAAACTTTAACACAAACACATGTAAAGATTTCAGAAGAGAATAAACAAACATTCATACACATGTAAATAAACTTTTAACTTGTCATAAACAAGCATTTGAGTAAGAATAAACAAACATCAATATAATACATGAAAACTTCTGTGACCATCTAAGCAAGCATTCAAACACATGTAAACAAACATTCCAAAATTCATAAACAAACTTTTGAGAAATTTCATACAAATAATGTTTTAACACAAATTCATTGCAACATTGCAACAACATTTGATCAAGATCTCAGTACCTCATCCATGACTACACTTTACAAAAGCATTCAGGGATGCGTAACCAAACTTTTGAAAACTCCATAAACAAA
Source organism: Nissolia schottii (assembly GCA_003254905.1). NCBI lineage: Eukaryota > Viridiplantae > Streptophyta > Magnoliopsida > Fabales > Fabaceae > Nissolia > Nissolia schottii. The sequence goes on along the minus strand of QANU01075037.1, from coordinate 76,270 downwards.
CTTTTGAGAACGAATAAAAAACATTATTATAGTACATAAACATTTTGGCATGAACCAAAGCATTCAGCGAAATGTAAACAAACATTGAAAATGCAATAAACAAACTTTTGCATTATAATAAACAAACATTAGTATAATAAACGAAAACTTTTGTCGCATATTAAGCAAGAATTCAGCCACATGTAAACAAACTTTAAAAAATTCATAAACATACTTTTGAGTAATTTGATAGAATTTATTTTTCTTCTTCCAAAGATTCATTGCATGAACACATCAAAATTGCAACCACAATTGAACAAGAACTCAATACCTCATCCATGGCTTCGATTTGTTCTGGAATGGGTTCTGCAGTTTGCATACTGAAATCATTAACATATGACACTAAAGAATGAATAAGAACAATGAGGGATGAAGAACGATAACGATGGACGAAGAACAATGACAATGAAGAATGAAGACGGATGAATAAGAACAGATAAAGAAGAATGGACGAAGCATTTCAAGATAATTGAAATTAACGGAAAGGTAAGCTGAGGGTTTGCGGCTTGAGTGTGTGTGTGTGTAAACTCGTACATTGGAATTCGTGAAAGTAAAAATTTGATGTCAGCGAGACATGCAGTAATTTTGTACAATGGTTGTACACGCAGAATTTCCCAAATTATATTGAAATGAAAAATTGGTGCATGTACGTGCAAAATTTCCCAAATTATATTGAAATGAAAAACTGAATCAAGCAAAATTTGGTAAAAACTAAATTGATACGATTTTATGTTATAAAAAAATAATATTCAACGATTGAAAGAAGAATAACATCTAATCTCCATTAGTAATAAATCTCGACCAAGAGCCTTTCCTTCTTCTAGCTTGCATACTTAACAAATAACCAAGTTAATATAGAATCCCTTTTATTGAGAATCATTCATATGTGGATCTTATCAATTTTAAGAAATTTCCAATTCCATCAAACTAGACAACACATTGTCACCAAACAAGTCCTATAAAAATCCACTAAGGATCCATTCGTGGTCATCAGCAACTATCACTCACACGGCAACAATGCCAAACTATTCGTCTTTGATTTCTTTTCTTTTTCTTTACCTATGTGTCATATTCTCTTCCCTCACTAGGGCTCATAACGGCGGCTTCAGTGTGGAACTCATCCACCGTGACTCCTCAAGCTCACCATTCTATTGCCCCACAGAAACTCAATACCAGCGAGTAGCCAATGCCATCCGCCGTTCCTTTAACAACCGTGCCAATCATTTCAGCAAAGCCTCTTCTTCCATCACAACAAACGCGCCTGAGAGTACCGTTACTCCGGCTGGAGGTGAATACCTTATGACCTACGCGGTTGGCTCCCCACCGTTCAATCTCTACGGCATTGTTGACACCGGAAGTGACGTCGTTTGGCTGCAATGCGAGCCTTGCGAGGTTTGTTACAACCAAACCTCTCCCATATTCGACCCTTCAAAATCCACAACGTACAGGACCATCCCTTGCGCTTCTGGCACGTGTAACTCCGTGCCAGGCAGCTCTTGCTCTACCGCAAATGACCAGACACCAATTTGCCAATACACAATCAGTTACGGTGACAGATCACATTCACAGGGAGATCTTGCACTGGAAACCCTCGCCCTGGGGTCCACTGCCGGCTCCCGCGTCTTATTCCCTAAAACTGTGATCGGATGCGGGCACAGCAACACGGTGTCATTCCAAGGGAAAAGCTCTGGCATAGTTGGTATGGGGCAGGGATCGGTGTCCCTTGTTTCTCAATTGGGGTCTTCAATTGAAGGGAAATTCTCCTACTGTTTGGTGCCCGTGTTTACAGGATCTAGCTCCTCATCCTCGAGCAGCAAACTCAATTTCGGAGATAATGCTGTGGTTTCTGGTGATGGGGCTGTCTCAACTCCCATAGTACCGTCTAAGGACCCATCTGAAACCTTTTACTTCCTAACCTTGGGAGCATTTAGCATTGGGGACAGAAAAGTAGGGTTTGGAGGTGGGAGAGGTAACATCATAATCGACTCGGGCACAACGCTGACTCTGCTGCCAACTGATGTTTACAACGAGTTAGAATCAGCGATGGCAGAAGCGGTTAAATTGCCGCGCGCCGACGATCCACAGCAACAGCTTTCCCTTTGCTACAAAATTGCGTCAGAGAAATTGGATGTTCCGTTAATCACCGCACATTTCGAGGGAGCAGATGTGCAGTTGGATGCTCTTAATACTTTTGTTCAGGTCAGTGACGACGTTGTGTGCTTTGCATTCGCCGCGACTGATCAACCAGTCTCCATCTTTGGGAACTTGGCGCAGCAGAACTTGTTGGTTGGCTATGATCTCCGAAACAAAATTGTCTCGTTTAGACCCACAGACTGCACTAAGCAATGAGTGAAACGTTATGATAAAATTTATAATTAATTAATGGGTGGAACATTCTCCTCCAAGAGTGTGCCTTCGTTGTTTACCTGCTGGCTTATGTTATGTTCGGTGAGTTTATAATGAATCTTTTACATTTTATTCTCTCTTATTCATATCACAGTGATAGCTGAGAAACGCAAGATTTGAGAAATAGTTCTATCATTATTTATGGTCACCATCTTCTATTTGTTATTGTAGTCGTCTATTTAGTTTTTTTTTTTTTTGATATTTCTAAAACACCCTTGATTAAAACCTGTGTTAAATTTTATTTATTTCCACTCTCATTTTTTTAAATTTTTTTTTATAATTAACACTCATAAAAAAAATACTGCATACAAATTGAACTACTTTTTGTTTAATAAATTTTAAATTTATAAAATCAAACTATTAAATCAAGCTAATATTAATTATTATATTTTTTTATTTAACTGAAAGGAAAATGAAAGATTACAACCGACGAATGGTTGTTGAAACACCCTAGCTAGCTACTTACGTGTACATCGCAAACAATACTCACTAGGTTGTTATCTGCTTTGATTGAGATTACTTTTAGCCCCTACTATTAACTTTGAAAATATTTCTTACTTATAATTTAAAACTTTTTCGTTATATGTATACGATATAAAATATGAGCCGCGCGTTAGATAGAATTTATAAAGCAAACGTTAAAGCTTTATACTTCACTAATAATTATCCTAACATAACAACATTAAACAATAAGCATACAAGTGACCCATCGCATATATCACAAGCATTTACATAGGTATTATCATATTTGTTACATACAAGTACTTTCTCACGGTTGTGTAAAATATGAACCATACTATCTAAGGGTTGATCGTAACATCTTTGGTCAAGCCCCTGCTATCCTATTTCTCAGTTTATCTTCTTCAAGTCTGCTTCTTCACGTACCGTACTGACGTCCTTGGCGTGCTTACCTAGAACCATAAAAGAGTGGGTGTGAGAACTCTGTGTTCTCAGTGAGAAACCTTAATCGTCAGTGCTCGTTTTACTCTCAATTATGATTCCGCCGCTCAGGGTGTCACAGTTATACTACATCCCTACTAGTTATTAATATTCAACCTAGTCCTGAGCAGCTATTTACGTTACTAGGTGACTGGGGGAACCTAATCTTTCATTATCTATGTCATCTATTCTCTGCCCTAGCTCTTAGGGAACAGGTTCTCACTATAAAATACTTCAGGATCTTCTCGCACTTCGCTTGCACATACACCATCTTGTAATCATCATCTGATAATCATTACCTTGAATTCATTATCCAGATGCGATAACGATATCAAAATTCCACACTTGGGGACTGACTCGTTTCGTCCACGCTTGGGGACATATCCACACTTAGGGATAGACTTGCTTTGTCCACACTTGGGGACTGACTCATGTTATCCACACTTGGGGATCTGCTATCCACACTTGGGGATAGACTTACATTGTTCACACTTGGGAACATACTCACGTTATCCACACTTGGGGACCTCCTATCCATGCTTGGGGATAGACTGACTTTGTCCATTCTTGGGGACGTACTGACCTCGATGGTAGAATTTAAGTTTTATTCTTCTTTCTAAACATAAATATAATTCAATGTCTCATAGCATCAGTACACGTCTGATAAACACAACTCAGTGATCTCAAAGCATTCATATACATGATAAATATAACTCAATATCTCATATCATCATTTCGTAGTTCATCACACAATATTCCTCAAAAGATCATCATATTATGAATTCTAACATATAATACATCACATAAAACATAAACAAACAGATATCCAGCAATTATTCCAATAGTCACAAAGCATGCATCAGGTTTCTGTTAGAAATTAGTGATCAGAAACCGGAGAGGTTCAAGACCTTACCACAAGGTTTTTGATAGCTCTAAGATCATTTTTCATAATTAGAAATTCAGATTTCAGCCCTAAATCCACGAAATTATTGTTTTGCCCTTTTCTCCAAAATTGTTGTTTTACCCCGCGCGTAATTGCACTGTTTTCTTTGGAATTTTAGTTCTAAAAAATCCAATGGACTCAAGACTTGCCCTTAAGGTTTTTGATAGTTATAAACCCATATTTTCTGAATATCAACCCAATTTTTCAGTCCCAAGACGCGAAATTCCCATTTTGCCCTTGTTGCTTAAAAACACTGTTTTCTATCTATTCGATGAGAAATTCATCGGGGACTTCAAAAATCACAAAAATTGACATCTCCGCTTAATTTTTCGTGTAGAACTCAAAAATAAAATTATTTTTTCATGATAAAATTCCCAGAATACAGTTCTTATAAAAAACGTGATATAGCCCTATTTACAGCTTATGCTTTCCAAATCTCTGACAGAGTCACAGATAACACCAGCAGTTCCAGACAAATATCAACAACACATACATACAGTCATGGTCACATACAAAATCCTAACATCACATATTTCTAACATATGGCCACATAGACAGTGGATAAGTCGGTTTACCCACTTATTTAAGTCCTGTTGCGGTTCCGATGCATTCTGCAGCCTCCTGCTTTGCTGTGATGTTTCCTAGCTCTGATTCTAGGCTATGTTTCTCCAAGCTTTCTCTAAGCACTTAAGATGATTTTGGTGTGTTAAGGTTATCAAATTAGCAAAAGTTTTAAAGTTCTACAAAAATGGATAAGGTTAAAGGATATGATATAATATAATAAGATATAGGTTATTGGGTATATTTTTTTAATTTGTAATTAAAATTAGTAATACATTTATTTATTAAGAAAAAAATTGTTTTTATAAATTGAAATTTAAATAGCAAAAATTAGTGAATGAGGATAACAAATATAATCATTAATAAAGTGGATTTTTTTTATAGTAGTAGAGTACTGAAAAAGTTTCTCTTTAACAATGACGGTAATAGATGCAATACAAAAGTTAAAGAATATGATTGAAAAGAAAAAAAAAATAATGGAAAGTTTTCTGCTCACAATAAAACCCTTAATTTATTGTTATTTTTATCATTATCATTTATCAGTATAATATTTTATGTGGAATTATTTTTATATATGCATTCTTTACATTTATCTATATTAGATTAACATCTATACTTCTATACTACATATAAAGAGGATATTAATTCTATTGAATTATTTTTTAGTCTAATAATTTTTTGAAGTCCATTATTATTTGCCTATTTATATATATTTTTATATATTTATTTTGTCCACTCAAACTCATTACATCCTAATAACTATTAACCCACTAGCACCTTTCTATTTTTATAATTAAATTAGTTTGTTAATCATATTAAGTTTTATGAAATAAAAAAAGTGGCTTGAGAGGCACTGCTGCTAGTTTAAAATGACATTTTTTTAAGTGAGTGAGAGTAATTTTAAATAAAATATATTAACATTTAAAGAGTTTTTTAAAAATATATTAAATAGCATTTTTTTAATTGTTAAATAATTTTAAAATTTAAATTTGAAAAGATTATGTTATGAGAATTGATTTTAAATTTTAATTAGGGATTTTTTTATGTGATGATTTGGTTCATAGGAAAACAAGAGTAAAATATATATTTTAGTAGACCTTATAATTTCTTTATCTTACTGCACAAATAAAAAAATGTTATAAAATTAGAGTTTAATTGATATAATTTTTTTATACTATCATCTAATCAAATTATTTAATAAGCATAATCTTTTAAATAATGAGTGAAAGAGTTAAACAATTTTAGTTATATTACAGAATTTGATTAGATTACTCTGTCTTAACCGACACTTCATATCTGTCAAGTATTTAACAGAGAAGCCAAGATAGTGTTAGAATCTTTGCAAAGGTCCACTTATTAATTCTAGCAACAAAGTGAATGAAACATATATGCGATGTGATGAGTTGTTAAAAAAAGAAGAAGAAGAAGAAGAAGAAAAACTAAAAGAAATTGCCAGAAAAAAAAATCATATAATTAAGAAGTGGGGTACTTGACAATATGCATTTGCATTTTAATATGAATAAATAGTATAAAAATAATTATTTTAAGGATAAAAAGGAGATGAAAATTTGAATGATTTTCTTTTTTCTGAATCCCAAAATAAGCGCCACTTTTTGTTTTGATGGTCGATTATTGTTGTTTATGACGTTTTAAGCCTCCTTTGTAAACAAATTTTTGTCAAATTGTGAATTGTTTAAAAGTTGGTTTTTCTCTCAATTAGTGTTAGACTTGGCAACCAATACCTAAGATGGGGTGAATTGAGTATTTGAGAAATTATTCTAATTTTGACAAATATGACATTTTCATGCAATCAAAGTTATTATGCAGTGGAACATATCAATTAAAGATATAATTATAAGCTTGCTGAATTATGTGGATTGAACAATAAGATCAATAGAGCAACTTATAAACAATTTTCAACAAATGTATAATATTGCAGTTCTCAAATACGCAAGACAATAATATAATTTTGCAATAAATAAAGAGATAGAGTTAGAGAGATTGCAAAAAGTGATTTATCCTGGTTTGATTATCCTTGTGATACACGTCTAGTCCCCAAGCGGCTGGCTCAAGATTTTTCCACTATCATTAAGCTTCTAACTTAGGGGCTTGAAAAACCTTTACATCCAAGAGCACTCCTCACACTTAAGATCCCCCACCTTTGAGTTTGAGCCTCAAGAACCAATCCTTAGGGATACCACACCCTAAGAAACTAGAGGGATGCCTAACCCTCTTTACAGTGTATGAATTTGTGTAGAAAAAGAAACTCTCTCAAAGAGTGGATGAAACAAATTGAAGCACAATATTTGTTTCGCAAGTAAAACTCTCTTGTAGAGTAGATGATACAACTTGAAGCTCTACTAGGAGTATTTATAATATCTCTCTTTTGCTCTTATGATAATGGAAAATATTAATTCATTGATAGTATGAAGTATAAGGATGATGGGAGCGAAGAGCTTGGCTAGAAATGTTTTAACGCAAAAATTCATTGCAACATTGCAACAACATTTGATCAAGATCTCAATACTTCATCCATGACTATACTTTACAAAAGCATTCAGGAACATGTAACCAAACTTTTGAAAACTCCATAAACAAACTTTTGAGCACGAATAAAAAACATTATTATAGTACATAAACATTTTGGTGAACATGAACCAAAGCATTCAACGGAACGTAAACAAACATTGAAATTGAAATAAACAAACTTTTGCATTAGAATAAAGAAACATTAGTATAATAAATGAAAACTTTTGTCGCATATTAAGCAAGCATTCAGGCAAATGTAAACAAACTTTAAAAAATTCATAAATACTTTTGAGTAATTTGATAGAATTTATTTTTTAACCCAAAGATTCATTGCATGAACACATCAAAATTGCAACCACAATTGAACAAGAGGTCAATACCTCATCCATGGCTTCTATTTTTGTTCTGGAGTGGGTTATGCAGTTTGCATACTGAAGTCATTAACATATGACACTAAAGAATGAAGAACAATGATGGATGAAGAACGATAACGATGGACGAAAAACAATGACAATGAAGGATAACGATGGACGAAGAACAATGACAATGAAGAAGGATGAATGAGAACAGATAAGGAAGAATGGATGAAGCATATCAAGATAATTGAAATTAACGGAAAGGTAAGCTGAGGGTTTGCGGCGTGAGTGTGTAAACTCTTACATTGCATTCCGTGAAAGCAAAAAATTTGATGTCAACAAGACGTACAATAATTTTGTACATTGATTGTATACACAGAATTTCCCAAATTATATATATTGAAATGGAAAATTGGTGTACATGCAACATTTCCCAAATTATATTGAAATGAAAAACTGAATCATGCAAAATCTGGTAAAAACTAAATTGATACGATTTTATGTTATAAAAAAAATAATATTCAACCATTGAAAGAAGAATAACATGTAATCTCCATTGGTAATGAATCTCAACCAAGAGCCTTTCCTTCTTCTAGCTTGCATACTTATCAACAAATAACCAAGATTATAGAATCCCTTTTATTGAGAATCATTCATATGTGGATGTTATCAATTGTAAGAAATTTCCAATTCCATCAAACTAGACAACACATTCTTACGTTGTAGTAAACACATCGTCACCGAAGAAGTCCTATAAAAAGCCACTAAGAATCCATCTGTGGCCATCAGCAACCATCACCCACGGCAACAATGGCAAACCATTCATCTTCGATTTCTTTTCTTTTTCTTTACCTATGCGCCATATTCTCTTCCCTCACTAAGGCTCACAATGGCGGCTTCAGTGTGGAACTCATCCACCGTGACTCCTCAGGCTCACCATTCTATTGCCCCACAGAAACTCAATACCAGCGAGTAGCCAATGCCGTTCGCCGCTCCTTCAATCGTGCCAACCATTTCAGCAAAGCCTCTTCTTCCATCACAACAAACGCACCTGAGAGTACAGTTACTCCGGATGGAGGTGAATACCTTATGAATTACACAGTTGGATCCCCACCGTTCAATCTCTACGGCATCGTTGATACCGGAAGTGACCTCGTTTGGCTGCAATGCGAGCCTTGCCAGCTTTGTTACAACCAAACCTCTCCCATATTCGACCCTTCAAAATCCACATCGTACAGGACCATCCCTTGCGATTCTGACACGTGTAACTCCCTGCAAGATGGCTATTGCCCTCCCACACGTGACGAGCCACCAACTTGTCTATACACGATCATTTACGGCGATAACTCAGAGTCACAGGGAGATCTTGCACTGGAAACCCTCACTCTGGGGTCCACCGCCGGCTCCCACGTCTCATTCCCTAAAACTGTGATTGGATGCGGACACAGCAACACGGGGTTGTTCCATGGGCAGAGCTCCGGCATAGTTGGTATGGGGCAGGGATCGCTGTCCCTTGTTTCTCAAATGGACTCTTCAATTGAAGGAAAATTCTCCTACTGTTTGGCGCCCAGGTTTACAGGATCCTCAAGCAGCAGCAAACTCAGTTTCGGAGATAACGCTGTGGTTTCTGGTCATGGGGCTGTCTCAACTCCCATAGTACCATCTACGGACCCATCTGAAACCTATTACTTCCTAACCTTGGAAGCATTTAGCATTGGGAACCGAAACGTAGTGTTTGGAGGTGGAAGAGGTAACATCATAATCGACTCAGGCACAACGTTGACTGTGCTGCCAACGGATGTTTACAATGAGTTAGAATCGGCAATGGAAAAAGTGGTTAAATTGCCGCGCGCTGACGATCCAGAACAGCAGCTTTCCCTTTGCTACAAAATTGCGTCAGAGAAATTGGATGTTCCGTTAATCACCGCACATTTCGAGGGAGCAGATGTGCAGTTGGGTGCTCTTAATACTTTTGTTCAGGTCAGTGACGACGTCGTGTGCTTTGCATTCGCCGCGGATGATGAAGACGTCTCCATCTTTGGGAACTTGGCGCAGCAGAACTTGTTGGTTGGCTATGATCTCCAAAACAAAATTGTCTCGTTTAAACCCACGGACTGCACTAAGCAATGAGTGAAACATTATGATAAAATTTATAATTGATGAGTGGAACATTCTCCCAAGAGTGTGCCTTCGTTGTTTACCTGGCTTATGTATGTTCGGTGAATTTATAATGAATCTTTTATATTTTATTTATATCTCTCTTATTCATATCACAGTGATGGCTGAGAAACACAAGATTTGAGAAATAGTTCTATCATTATTTATGGTCACCATCTTCTATCTGTTATTGTAGTTTATTTAGTTTTTTTTTTTTTTTTTATTTTGATATTGCTAAAACACCCTTAATTAAAACCTGTGTTAACTTTTATTTATTTCCACTCTCATTTTTTTTTTAAAAATTTATAATTAACACTAATAATAAAAAAGTACTGCATATAAATTGGACTATTTTTTGTTTAATAAATTTTAAATATATAAAATCAAACTATTAAATCAAGCTAATATTAATTATTATAATTTTTTTTATTTAACTGAAAGGAAAATGAAAGATTACAACCTCACAAGAATGGTTGTTGAAACACCCTAGCTAGTTGCTTACGTGTACATCGCAAACAATGCTCATTAGGTTGTTATCTGCTTTGATTGGGATTACTTTTAGCCCCTACTTTTAATTACTTTGAAAATATTTCTTACTTATAAAATATGGACTGTTTTAAAACTTTTTTGTTATATGTATACGATATAAAATATGAGCCGCGCGTTAGATAGAATTTATAGAACAAACGTTAAAGCTTTATACTTCACTAATAATTATCCTAACATAACAACATTAAACAATAAGCATACATGTGGCCCATCGCATGTATCACAAGCATTTACATAGGTATTATCATATTTGTTACATACAAGTACTTTCTCACGGTAGTGTAAAATATGATCTATACTAACTAAGGGTTGATTGTAACATCTTTGGTCAAGCCCCTACTATCCTATTTCTCAGTTCATTTTCTTCGAGTCTGCTTCATCACGTATCGTACTGACGTCCTTGTCGTACTTACCTAGAACCATAAAAGAGTGGGTGTGAGAACTCTGCGTTCTCAGCCGCAATGCCACCCTGCTCTGACACCGCTCAGCGCACCGCATGGCCGCTCAGCGGTTCTGACAGATACTGTCAGAGCAGAGCCACCATTCAGAGAAACCGTGTCGGCGAAGAAAGCTCAGACCGCTGAGCGGGGTACCCTGGCCGCTCAACTGTGTGCCAAAAAAATCCCTATAAATAGGAGGCCGAGGCACTCCTCAAAGGGCATCCTTTTCCCCCATCAGAATCAGTTTTGTTCTGATTTTACTTGTATTCAAAAGCTTAGGTTAGTTTTGTAGCAACAAAGAGGAGGCTAGTGAAGGGGACCAAGAGTAATCAAGGAAGCATGGCGGTCGTGTCATGACAATGTGAGAACGTGTCATGGTAAGCGTCCATCACCTTGCTTCTGAGATTCTCTCTTGTAAGATGGATTTTTAATCCTCTTGTTGTTGGGATTTTGATGATTGTTATAGCATGATTGTATCCATGTACTTTTGCATTAATGAATATGTCATTTTCTATGATTTGCATGAATCGATTTAACACTTAATGCTTGTTTTAGCTTAGCTACCTAAAGCATGATTTCAAACTGCATGCACTACAAGAAATTACACTATTTCCGTCGGCATTTTCTGTCGATTATGAGCCAGTTACCGCCGGTAAATTGTGTTTCCGACGGATTTAGCGTCGATCATCGGGCCGCCGATAAAGGGTTCGATGGAAACCAATTTTACGTCGGAGGTGGAAGCTGACGGTAATTTGCACCGGATTTCCGTCGGAATAATCCAGCGCTAATAATAATTGTATTTTCTTCAAATGTTACCGTCACCGAAAACCGACGCTAATATTCCGTCGGTTAGTATTTACTGTTGTCGTCGATAATCGTTGTCCATGCTACCATCAGCTAAATATTTTAAAAAAAAATTTCATAACCTTTATTTTTGAATGATTATTATTTATTTGAGTAACAATGTTGATGTAAATAATATGGTAATTTTATAATTAAATAAATAATTAAATAATATGTAATATACAATTACATTCGTTGTGAGAGTTACAACAGATTAATGCATGTATCCATTAGCAAAGATAACAAATAAATTCACAAAGTGGCACTTCCCATATTTATCCTTGCGTGTTTAGATTCATTACATAGTTAAAGAAGCAAATAATATACATAATATATTCAAAATTAATGTACAATATATTCAGTCATCCACAGGGTCTTCATCCTCTACGTCATCCTCAGAATCATCCACATCCATGTCCACGTACACGTTCCCATTTAAGTGTATGTTCACGTGCACGTTCCAACCCACGTTGACGCACGTGCACGTTCCCACCCACGTTCACCTCCAAGTGGTCGTTCACGTCCTCGTCCTCGTCCCCGTCCCAGAAAGGGGAGTCGTAGTCAGGCTCATCTCAAAAAGGGGAGTCATAGTCAGGCTCATCGAACTCGGGTGGGGTTGTTACGGGTTTGTCGTCTTCAATGACGATAGGAGCAGAAGGATGATCGCCCAAAACCATAGCTACGCTATAGAAACTTAAGTTCACAATGTATTATCAGTAAGTAATTACAACCTACACTAGTTATACACTTAAGTTCACAAATATATACCTACAACCTTAAGTTCAAATCTCCTTTGATCGTCAACCTCACAACAATTCCAATTCCTCAACTAGTGGCAGACAATTCCAATCACACACAAATACACAAACACACAAACACACAAACAAATACACAAACACACAAACACACCACACCCACACAACACACATCAACCACGCACATAAACACACCCACACAACACACATCAGCTAGCCACGCACACAAACACAAAACCTCACAACACACCCACACAATCCCAAATCACACACATGTGCATATCATCAGCCACGGAGACACACACACGTTAAACAGAGAAAGCAGAGATAGTGTAGGAGAAGCTGGTCGACCTGTAGCTGCGGAGTGGAAGCGGTGGCGCGTAAGGCAGTGGCACGGCAGTGGCGAGCACGGTGGAGAGGACGCGGGTGCGGCAGGGGCGAGGGCGGTGGAGAGGAGAAGATGGGTGGAGAGAAAGATGATGAAATGAGGAGAATAGAAAGGAAAGCTGGTTAGTAATCTGCCCGACCTTTTACTGTCAGAGATGACCGACATCAACTTCAAATAACCGCCGGTAAAAATCCAACTCAAAACGGAGCGTTTAATTAAAACATTTACCGTCGGTCTACTATACAGACCGATGGTAACCAAATAATTTTGGCGCCAATTGATAGATCACATTATTTAATTACCGTCGGTTCGGTTATCTTTCCGACGATAATGAGCAAGCGCATTACCCGGCACCAATTTCGAAGTCATTACCGTCGGGATTGTTTTCTGACGGTATCACCTCAGTATTTTCCGTCTGTCCTAACCGACGGTAAATTTGGGTTAGGGTTTTCCCGTCGAAATTGTCAGACGGTAATGCACACTTAATTTTTGCTAAGCCCTGACGACACTTTAATTGAGCGATTGATAAAGGCCAAGACCGACATGGTTGTAATCAAGTTGGGAAAACAATAATATGATAATCCCCAACACCTGATTACCACCACCTTGGCCTTGGCCTTTAGCACTCTGCTAATTAACGTGGCGCCAGTAATAAGCTCAGCAAAAATTAGATAATAATTAAATAATCAGCCAGTTAATGAATGACAAAGTCCAAGATGATGGTAGTCATCACTATTCCCCCAACGGGACAGCTGATAATTACCATCATCTTGGACTTTGCATCCATTAGATGGCTTAGTTTACGCAACGGCGGCAGAATGATAACCAAATTAAACTAATATCACGTCCACGACGACAAAAGCATCGCACGACGGATAATAAAGGGGAGAATCGATGAGATAAGAGAAGAGAATAGAAAATATGGTGCAGACTTAGAAGGATGGGGGGAGGGGTTTTATACTATTCGGCCAAAGTGTTACCGTCGGATATATCCGACAGTTTTGTTCTCGGAACGGCGCGACGATTAATGAGAATGTTGAACGTTTTGAATGCCCGAGGCATAACAACGGTAATAGTCATTTTTGTTGTAGTGATGGTTGCGCGTGAGAACGGCATCATAAGTTGGAACTAAATCAATTCATCTAATAAACCTAATTGCTAGAAATAGAGTTAGGATTATTAGTCATTTTCAACGTCTAAAATAATGATGGTGTACTTTGTTAAGCTTGTGTGCGAAAGTGACAGCATAACAAAGGAAACCTGTAACCTTTTCATGCCCGACAGCGATGAACAAGTTGAGAACTGATGGCGAGGAATCAAAGAAATGATAGTTCTGATGTATTGAGTTATGAATGCATGAAACTATAATAGGATTCAAATCCCAACAAGCTTCCTGATCTGTCTCTGATTTGTTGCCTATTTATCTTATCTCATCTTTTATTTATTTATTTATCTAAATATCAAATCATCAATCATTCACTCTATTGTTTAATTAACAAACTCAAGAACGGTATTTTTGTAACTCTCTGTGGATACGACTATACTGCAATTGGATCCCTCGAGGATCTGAAAGCTATAAAGAAGGATATATTATTTTAACGACGAGAGTGTAAAAAGGCTTTCAACACTATACTTCTATACTACATATAAAGAGGATATTAATTCTATGAATTATTTTTTAAAGTCTATTACTTTTTTTAAGTCCATTATTATTTGCCTATTTATATATATTTTTATATATTTATTTTGTCCACTCAAACTCATTACATCCTAATAACTATTAACCCACTAGCACCTTTCTATTTTTATAATTAAATTAGTTTGTTAATCATATTAAGTTTTATGAAATAAAAAAAGTGGCTTGAGAGGCACTGCTGCTAGTTTAAAATGACATTTTTTTAAGTGAGTGAGAGTAATTTTAAATAAAATATATTAACATTTAAAGAGTTTTTTAAAAATATATTAAATAGCATTTTTTTAATTGTTAAATAATTTTAAAATTTAAATTTGAAAAGATTATGTTATGAGAATTGATTTTAAATTTTAATTAGGGATTTTTTTATGTGATGATTTGGTTCATAGGAAAACAAGAGTAAAATATATATTTTAGTAGACCTTATAATTTCTTTATCTTACTGCACAAATAAAAAAATGTTATAAAACTAGAGTTTAATTGCTATAAATTTTTTTATACTATCATCTAATCAAATTATTTCATAAGCATAATCTTTTAAGTAATGAGTGAAAGAGTTAAACAATTTTAGTTATGTTACAGAATTTGATTAGATTACTCTGTCTTAACAGAAGCTTCATATCTGTCAAGTATTTAACAGAAAAGCCAAGATAGTGTTAGAATCTTTGCAAAGGTCCACTTATTAATTCTAGCAACAAAGTGAATGAAACATAGATGCGATGTGATGAGTTGTTAAAAAAAAAAAAGAAGAAGAAAAACTAAAAGAAATTGCCTGAAAAAAAATCATATAATTAAGAAGTGGGGTAGTTGACAATATGTATTTGCATTTTAATATGAATAAATAGTATAAAAATAATTATTCTAAGGATAAAAAGGAGATAAAAATTTGAATGATTTTCTTTTTTCTGAATCCCAAAATAAGCGCCACTTTTTGTTTTGATGGTTGATTATTGTTGTTTATGACGTTTTAAGCCTCCTTTGTAAACAAATTTTTGTCAAATTGTGAATGGTTTAAAAGTTGGTTTTTCTCTCAATTAGTGTTAGACTTGGCAACCAATACCCAAGATGGGGTGAATTGAGTATTTGAGAAATTATTCTAATTTTGACAAATATGGCATTTTCATGCAATCAAAGTTATTATGCAATGGAACATATCAATTAAAGATATAATTATAAGCTTGCTGAATTATGTATATTGAACAATAAGATTAATAGAGCAACTTATAAACAATTTTCAACAAATGTATAATATTACAGTTCTCAAATACGCAAGACAATAATATAATTTTGCAATAAATAAAGAGATAGAGTTAGAGAGATTGCAAAAAGTGATTTATCCTGGTTTGACTATCCTTGTGATACACGTCTAGTCCCCAAGCGACTGGCTCTAGATTTTTCCACTATCATTAAGCTTCTAACTTAGGGGCTTGAAAAACCTTTACATCCAAGAGCACTCCTCACACTTAAGATCCCTCACCTGTGTGTTTGAGCCTCAAGAACCAATCCTTAAGGATATCACACCCTAAGAAACTAGAGGGATGCCTAACCCTCTTTACAGTGTATGAATTTGTGTAGAAAAAGAAACTCTCTCAAAGAGTGGATGAAACAAATTGAAGCACAATATTTGTTTCGCAAATAAAACTCTCTTGTAGAGTAGATGATACAACTTAAAGCTCTACTAGGAGTATTGATAATATCTCTCTTTCGCTCTTATGATGATGGAAAATATTAATTCATTGATAGTATGAAGTATAAGGATGATGAGAGTGAAGAGCTTGGCTAGAAATGTGAGTTTATAGAGTTTGTAAGTGTACTAGCCGTTACCCAATTATTTTCTCATTTATGTCCGGTTAAAACTAGTCGTTTTTAGTTTCTGGAACTTGATCATTCGAATGACTCAAGCAAATATAGTCGTTATGGCGTTTTTTTACTAGGTCATTCCAAGGACAAACCTTGGTCATTTGAATGACTCAAGTTTGCTTGAGCCAAATTCATCCATTTTCCCATTCTTTTGATTCCTATTATCAATCTTAACCATTTTTAGTTCCTAGAATTAAAACATCATTTAAGAGCATCACCAGCCTTTGACAACTTGCTTGGACTTGGTATTCTTCATGAATCTTATCTTTAGCATTACCATGTTCTTCATGGGATAAACATTTTATGCTCTATAATCAATTGTTTGTTTGTTCTGGTTATAGAGTTTGTTTATGATTTCAATTGTTTCTTCATTATAATGAAAATGATTGTTTTTATAATGAGAATGATTGTTTATGTTCTTATCATTGTTTGTTAATTATGTGTGTTGTGTATAAGGATTTGTTCTTCATATTTTTTTTATCTTGATGTAGAATTGACACCAACAAAAAAGGAGGTCCTGAGGAAATTAAGGAAATCTCTAAGGACTTCAGACAATTATGTAACTTTCATTATGCATCAAACTTCACACAAACTTTAACCCAAGCACATGTAAAGATTCCAGAAGAGTGTAAACAAGCATTCATATACATGTAAACAAACTTTTAACTTGTCATAAACAGACATTTGAGTAAGAATAAACAAACATCAATATAATACATGAAAACTTCTGTGACAATCTAAGCAAGCATTCAAACACATGTAAACAAACATTCCAAAATTCATAAACAAACTTTTGAGAAATTTCATACAAATAATGTTTTAACGCAAAAATTCATTGCAACATTGCAACAACATTTGATCAAGATCTCAGTACCTCATCCATGACTATACATTACAAAAGCATTCAGGAACATGTAACCAAACTTTTGGTAAAAACTGAAATTGATACGATTTTATGTTGTAAAAAAAATAATATTCAACCATTGAAAGAAGAATAACATGTAATCTCCATTAGTAATGAATCTCGACCAAGAGCCTTTCCTTCTTCTAGCTTGCATACTTATCAACAAATAACCAAGTTAATATAGAATCCCTTTTATTGAGAATCATTCATATATATGTGGATCTTATCAATTGTAAGAAATTTCCAATTCCATCAAACTAGACCACACATTCTTACGTTGCCGTAAACACATTGTCACCGAACAAGTCCTATAAAAATCCGCCAAGGATCCATTCGTGGTCATCAGCAACTATCACTCACGGCAACAATGACAAACTATTCATCTTTGATCATTTCTTTTCTTTTTCTCTACCTATGTGTCATATTCTCTTCCCTCACTAAGGCTCATAATGGCGGCTTCAGTGTGGAACTCATCCACCGTGACTCCTCAAGCTCACCATTCTATTGCCCCACAGAAACTCAATACCAGCGAGTAGCCAATGCCATCCGCCGTTCCTTTAACAACCGTGCCAATCATTTCAGCAAAGCCTCTTCTTCCATCACAACAAACGCGCCTGAGAGTACCGTTACTCCGGCTGGAGGTGAATACCTTATGACCTACGCGGTTGGCTCCCCACCGTTCAATCTCTACGGCGTTGTTGATACCGGAAGTGACGTCGTTTGGCTGCAATGCGAGCCTTGCGAGGTTTGTTACAACCAAACCTCTCCAATATTCGACCCTTCAAAATCCACAACGTACATGACCATCCCTTGCGCTTCTGACACGTGTAACTCCGTGCCAGGTAGCTCTTGCTCTACCGCAAATGACCACGCACCAATTTGCCAATACACACTCAGATACGGTGACAGGTCACATTCACAGGGAGATCTTGCACTGGAAACCCTCGCTCTGGGGTCCACTGCCGGCTCCCGCGTCTTATTCCCTAAAACTGTGATCGGATGCGGGCACAGCAACACGGTGTCATTCCAAGGGAAAAGCTCTGGCATAGTTGGTATGGGGCAGGGATCGGTGTCCCTTGTTTCTCAATTGGGGTCTTCAATTGAAGGGAAATTCTCCTACTGTTTGGTGCCCGTGTTTACAGGATCTAGCTCCTCATCCTCGAGCAGCAAACTCAATTTCGGAGATAATGCTGTGGTTTCTGGTGATGGGGCTGTCTCAACTCCCATAGTACCGTCTAAGGACCCATCTGAAACCTATTACTTCCTAACCTTGGGAGCATTTAGCATTGGGGACAGAAACGTAGGGTTTGGAGGTGGAAGAGGTAACATCATAATCGACTCAGGCACAACGCTGACTCTGCTGCCAGCGGATGTTTACAACGAGTTAGAATCAGCGATGGCAGAAGCGGTTAAGTTGCCGCGCGCTGACGATCCAGAACAGCAGCTGTCCCTTTGCTACAAAATTGCGTCAGAGAAATTGGATGTTCCGTTAATCACCGCACATTTCGAGGGAGCAGATGTGCAGTTGGATGCTCTTAATACTTTTGTTCAGGTCAGTGACGACGTCGTGTGCTTTGCATTCGCCGCGACTGATCAACGAGTCTCCATCTTTGGGAACTTGGCGCAGCAGAACTTGTTGGTTGGCTATGATCTCCAAAACAAAATTGTCTCGTTTAAACCCACAGACTGCACTAAGCAATGAGTGAAACATTATGATAAAATTTATAATTAATGAGTGGAACATTCTCCCAAGAGTGTGCCTTCGTTGTTTACCTGGCTTATGCATGTTCGGTGAATTTATAATGAATCTTTTATATTTTATTTATTCTCTCTTATTCATATCACAGTGATGGCTGAGAAACACAAGATTTGAGAAATAGTTCTATCTGTTATTGTAGTCTATTTAGTTTTTTTTTTTTTTGATATTTCTAAAACACCCTTAATTAAAACCTGTGTTAAATTTTATTTATTTCCACTCTCATTTTTTTAAAAAATTTTATAATTAACACTAATAAAAAAAATACTGCATACAAATTGAACTACTTTTTGTTTAATAAATTTTAAATATATAAAATCAAACTATTAAATCAAGCTAATATAAATTATTATAATTTTTTTTATATAACTGAAAGGAAAATGAAAGATTACAGCCTCACACGAATGGTTGTCACGTAATCAATCCTAAGAAGAAGATGGAGATCAATAGGGGTTCCTCTAAAACGACTAATACATATGTACCCAAAGCTCCTGTTTTAGCTTGAAAATTCACACAACAGATCACGTACGCAAGACATTAATAATTATATTAATTAAGATAAAATACAAAAATTAATTTTTTGGNAAACTAGACCACACATTCTTACGTTGCGGTAAACACATTGTCACCGAACAAGTCCTATAAAAATCCACCAAGGATCCATTCGTGGCATCAGCAACTATCACTCACGGCAACAATGACACACTATTCATCTTTGATCATTTCTTTTCTTTCCCTTTACCTATGTGTCATATTATTCTCTTCCCTCACTAAGGCTCATAATGGCGGCTTCAGTGTGGAACTCATCCACCGTGACTCCTCAAGCTCACCATTCTATTGCCCCGCAGAAACTCAATACCAGCGAGTAGCCAAAGCCATTCGCCGTTCCTTTACAAACCGTGCCAATCATTTCAGCAAAGCCTCTTCTTCCATCACAACAAACGCGCCTGAGAGTACCGTTACTCCGGCTGGAGGTGAATACCTTATGACCTACGCGGTTGGCTCCCCACCGTTCAATCTCTACGGCGTTGTTGATACCGGAAGTGACGTCGTTTGGCTGCAATGCGAGCCTTGCGAGGTTTGTTACAACCAAACCTCTCCCATATTCGACCCTTCAAAATCCACAACGTACAGGACCATCCCTTGCGCTTCTGACACGTGTAACTCCGTGCAAGGTAGCTCTTGCTCTAACGCAAATGACCACACACCAATTTGCCAATACACACTCAGATACGGTGACAGGTCACATTCACAGGGAGATCTTGCACTGGAAACCCTCGCTCTGGGGTCCACTGCCGGCTCCCGCGTCTTATTCCCTAAAACTTTGATCGGATGCGGGCACAGCAACACGGTGTCATTCCAAGGGCAAAGCTCCGGCATAGTTGGTATGGGGCAGGGATCGGTGTCTCTTGTTTCTCAATTGGAGTCTTCAATTGAAGGGAAATTCTCCTACTGTTTGGCGCCCATGTTTACAGGATCTAGCTCCTCATCCTCGAGCAGCAAACTCAGTTTCGGAGATAACGCTGTGGTTTCTGGTCATGGGGCTGTCTCAACTCCCATAGTACCGTCTAAGGACCCATCTGAAACCTATTACTTCCTAACCTTGGAAGCATTTAGCATTGGGGACAGAAACGTAGGGTTTGGAGGTGGAAGAGGTAACATCATAATTGACTCGGGCACAACGCTGACTCTGCTGCCAACGGATGTTTAGAACGAGTTAGAATCAGCGATGGCAGAAGCGGTTAAGTTGCCGCGCGCTGACTATCCAGATCAACAGCTGTCCCTTTGCTACAAAATAGCGTCAGAGAAATTGGATGTTCCGTTAATCACCGCACATTTCGAGGGAGCAGATGTGCAGTTGGATGCTCTTAATACTTTTGTTCAGGTCAGTGGCGACGTTGTGTGCTTTGCATTCGCCGCGACTGATCAACCAGTCTCCATCTTTGGGAACTTGGCGCAGCAGAACTTGTTGGTTGGCTATGATCTCCAAAACAAAATTGTCTCATTTAAACCCACAGACTGCACTAAGCAATGAGTGAAACATTATGATAAAATTTATAATTAATAAGTGGAACATTCTCCCAAGAGTGTGTCTTCGTTGTTTACCTGGCTTATGCATGTTCGGTGAATTTATAATGAATCTTTTATATTTTATTTATTCTCTCTTATTCATATCACAGTGATGGCTGAGAAACACAAGATTTGAGAAATAGTTCTATCTGTTATTGTAGTCTATTTAGTTTTTTTTTTTTTTGATATTTCTAAAACACCCTTAATTAAAACCTGTGTTAAATTTTATTTATTTCCACTCTCATTTTTTTAAAAAATTTTATAATTAACACTAATAAAAAAAATACTGCATACAAATTGAACTACTTTTTGTTTAATAAATTTTAAATATATAAAATCAAACTATTAAATCAAGCTAATATTAATTATTATAATTTTTTTTATTTAACAGAAAGGAAAATGAAAGATTACAACCTCACACGAATGGTTGTCATGTAATCAATCCTAAGAAGAAGATGGAGATCAATAGGGGTTCCTCTAAAACGACTAATACATATGTACCCAAAGCTCCTGTTTTAGCTTGAAAATTCACACAACAGATCACGTTCGCAAGACATTAATAATTATATTAATTAAGATAAAATACAAAAATTAATTTTTTTGGTAATTTTTCTTATTTAGAAATAATAAATTATATTTAATATATGTTTTTAAAAAATGATAATTTAAAATAGTTAATTATAATATTTTTTATACTCATATACTTAATAAAAAAAATTATTTTTTTTCAGTCAGGTCATTATCCTCTTGTATTCGTTTCATTTATTAAATGAAATTCTATCTTCAACAAAAAAAATAATAATTATTTTCATATAATTTTCTTATTATATATCGTGATAAAAATTAAATGAAAAAAATTAAAATAAATAAAATAAATAGATAAATAATGATAGAAATATTTCTACAATCTTATTTAATTAATTAAAAATAATTATAAAAATATCGAAATGAACAATAAATAAAATTTGATATAAAATAGCTTTTCAAATAATAAATATTAATAAGTATTATAATAAGTATTTTTTATAGAATGTTAACAAATATTATTTATTAACAAATATCATTAAAACTAATAAATATTTAGATAATAGTTCATTTTTAAATATCATTAAAATGTTAATTTATTCACAAAGAAAATAATAATAAAATATAAAATCTTACAAAATGTCATACCAAACACTATATAATGTCAAAGTTTATCAAACCTTATACTAATAGACTTCAAAATTTTAAGTATTCTTTTTATCATATGTATCATCATATATACAATTCTTGAGATGGGTTGAAAGACAGAATGTAGACTATGTTTGAGATTTTCATAGCTGATGGAATGGAGTGGAAGAGGTAAGGAGTAGCATGAATAAAACATGCATGTCACCTTATATTGGGTTAGAACCACCATCTTATCGGAGTCAATAGGGTAATAGATGTTGAATTGTGAGATGTCCCTTGTCTCATATTCAATGAAGGATGGAGCTAGGTAGGATTTATGTTGCAGAGACTTGAACATAGAAATTATTTTCAAAACCCCTAATGCATTCAATTGGAGTTAGGTAAAAGGAGTAAGAAATTTTAAGGCTGATTTCATACATAGTGGAACACTAAAGGCATGATTTTTTGTGGCATCCTCGACATGTCACGGATGAACTTGGTTGATTGGCAATTCTTTGCCGAGTGTGATTGTATGTTGCATCCTTGACTTTTCTTGGATGAACTTATTTGGTTGGCAATTATTTTGCCAACTGTGATTGAGTCTAAAGTTACTTGTTTACGCCCGTGGGCATGTAAGTCTAAAGAGGTTCCCATGGTTCTAAATTCTTTTCCACCGCTCAGTTTTAGTTGTTAGGTTAGGAAAAAGGCATTCTTTAAGCCTTTAATTTCATTATATTAAAGACACACTTTAATTAGCTATTGGCTACTATGGAAGTGAACGAAGTTCAAGACTCTAGTATTGAAGATGAAGTTGGAGATAAAGTGGATGTTTTTTTGTTTTTTGTTTTTCCTCCGGCTCTTCTTTTTTATATTAATTTTGTTTTGGACTATGTTTAGGTCTTTTTAATTTTGTTGACGACTTAAGTGGGAAGGAGTGAAGTTTAAGACATATTGAAGATGAAGATGAAGGGGAACTTTGATTTTTTGCTTTTTTACTCTAGCTCTTCTTTGGTATTAATTTTGTTTTGGACTATTTTTTAGTCTTTCAAACTATGTTGGACACAATTATGTTGGAAATCCTTTTATGTTATGTTGTTTGTTAGATTTAATATGCTTATTTTTTAAAAATATTTTTTTAATTAATTTTAAGTTTTTTTAAGTTTATTTTTATACTTTTTTAAAATTTTGGTGGGTCTACTCATGTAACTCACCAACCCAGGTGGGTTATTTTGACTTTGCTTACTTAACCCGCAACCTGGGTGGGTCGGGTTGGCTCATTTAACCCATATTGACAACTCTAGTCATCACCCCCAAACACCATCAAGATTTCATACTTTCCCCTTAGGCCATTCACAAAATATACACCCCTCACCATAAGCTTTCTTTTCAACCGATTGGATTTTCAATTAGTGGGTTTTTCCTTTCTCTTCATTTTTCTATGTTTTGATTTTATGAAAGCTCTTGTTGCTTTCTTGTTCCTTGCATGATTCTCTTCATGAATATGTGAAAATTTCCCCTCCTCCATTTGTGTGCAGTTCGGCTATGTAATGTTCTATGTGCCTCACTTGGTTGATTTTTAGATTTGATGGTAGATTTGTGTTCCTTATGTGATTTTAGGTATGTTTCGTCTTAAGTTTTTCTTCAAAAGAGGTCTCAATAAAAAGTTAGTGTTTTGTTTCTTTTAAGAGATTTATGAAGTGTCTTGATTATTGAGTTGTTTTCTTGTAAAACTAGTTTTATATTCCTGTATCCGGTGATGATTCATGACTACTTTGTTTTGTGCTTCCCTTGATGAAATTCCCTTTGTGAAAAGTTATGGTTTTGAGTTTTAGAAAGTTTTTATGAAGAGTTTGTGGATGGTTTGTATTTCTTGTATAAATGATGTTGATTTTTTTTTTCTTGCATCATTTCAAGTCTCTTTCATGTAGAGTGTTTTGTATGAAAATGTGTTTTTGCATGAGTTATTCCTTAAAGCATAGATTCGGTCATGCGCACCTTGTAGTGTTGGGGTTTATAATTTTGTCTTTTAATGATTTATTATTGATCATTTCATGATTTTGAGTCTCGTTAATGTAGAGAGGAGGTCTCCCGTAGGGCATGCATTTGGCCATATTTTCCCTATAAAGTTAGGGTTTATAACTTTGTATTTTGATGGTTGATTATTGTTGTTTATGACATTTTAAGCCTCCATTGTGAACAAATTTTTGTCAAATTGTGAATGGTTTAAAAGTTGGTTTTTCTCTCAATTAGTGTTAGACTTGGCAACCAATACCAAGAGGGGGTGAATTGGGTATTTGAGAAATTATTCCAATTTTGAAAAATATTTTATTTTCATGCAATCAAAGTTATTATGTAGTGGAACATATCAATTAAAGATATAATTATAAGCTTGCTCAATTATGTAGATTGAACAATAAGATCAATAGAGCAACTTATAAACAATTATCAACAAATGTATAATATTGCAATTCTAAAATATACAAGACAATAATACAAGTTTGCAATAAATAAAGAGATAGAGTTAGAAAGATTGCAAAAAGTGATTTATCCTGGTTAAACCACCCTTGTGATACACGTCCAGTCCCCAAGCGGCTGGCTCAAGATTTTTCCACTATCATCAAGCTTCTAACTTAGGTGCTTGAAAAACCTTTACATCCAATAGCACTCCTCACACTTAAGATCCTCCACCTTTGTGTTTGAGCCTCAAGAACCAATCCTTAGGGATACCACACCCTAAGCAACTAGAGGGATACCTAACCCTCTTTACTGTGTATGAATTTGTGTAGAAAAAGAAACTCTCTCAAAGAGTGGATGAAACAAATTGAAGCACAATATTTGTATTGCAGATAAAACTCTCTTGTAAAGTAGATGATACAACTTGAAGCTCTACTAGGAGTATTGATAATATCTCTCTTTTGCTCTTATGATGATGAAAAAATATTAATTCATTGATAGTATGAAGTATAAGGATGATCGGAGTGAAGAGCTTAGTTAGAAATGTGAGTTTATAGAGTTTGTAAGTGTATTAGCCGTTACCCAATTATTTTCTCATTTATGTCCGTTGAAAACTAGTCGTTTTTAGTTTCTGGAACTTAGTCATTCGAATGACTCAAGCAAATATAGTCATTATGAGTTTTTTTAGTAGGTCATTCGAATGACAAACCTTGGTCATTTGAATGACTCAAGTTTGCTNTTTTAGTTGTTAGGTTAGGAAAAAAGCATTCTTTAAGCCTTTAATTTCATTATATAAAAGACACACTTTAATTAGCTATTGGCTACTATGGAAGTGAATGAAGTTGGAGATAAAGTGGATGTTTTTTTGTTTTTTTTTTTCTCCGGCTCTTCTTTTTTATATTAATTTTGTTTTGGACAATGTTTAAGTCTTTTTAATTTTGTTGAAGACTTAAGTGGGAAGGGGTGAAGTTTAAGACATACTGAAGATGAAGTTAGAGATGAAGGGGAAGTTTGATTTTTGTTTCATTACTCTAGCTCTTCTTTGGTATTAATTTTGTTTTGGACTATTTTTTAGTCTTTCAAATTATGTTGGACACAATTATCTTGGAAATCCTTTTATGTTTTGATTTTTGTTAGATTTAATATGCTTATTTTTTATACTTTTTTTAAAATTTTGGTGGGTCTACTCATGTAACCCACCAAACCAGGTGGGTTATTTTGACTTGGCTTACTTAACCCGCAATCGGGTGGGTCAGGTTGGTTCATTTAACCCATATTAACAACTCTAGTCATCAACCCCAAACACCATCAAGATTTCATACTTTCCCTTAGTCCATTCACAAAATATACACCCCTCACCATAAGCTTTCTTTTCAACCGATTGGATTTTCAATTAGTGGGTTTTTCCTTTCTCTTCATTTTTCTATGTTTTGATTTTATGAAAGCTCTTGTTGCTTTCTTGTTCCTTGCATGATTCTCTTCATGAATATGTGAAAATTTCCCCTCCTCCATTTGTGTGCAGTTCGGCTATGTAATGTTCTATGTGTCTCACTTGGTTGATTTTTTGATTTGATGGTAGATTTGTGTTCCTTATGTGATTTTAGGTATGTTTCGTCTTAAGTTTTTCTTCAAAAGAGGTCTCAATAAAAAGTTAGTGTTTTGTTTCTTTTAAGAGATTTATGGAGTGTCTTGATTTTGTTTTATTGTGAAACTAGTTTTATATTCTTGTATCTTGTGATGATTCATGACTACTTTGTTTTGTGTTTCCCTTGAGGAAATTCCCTTTGTGAAACATTATGGTTTTGAGTTTTAGAAAGTTTTTATGAAGAGTTTGTTGATGGTTTGTATTTCTTGTATAAATGATGGTTGATTTTTTTTTCTTACATCATTTCAAGTCTCTTTCATGTAGAGTGTTTTGCATGAAAATGTGTTTTTGCATGAGTTACTCCTTAGAGCATAGATTCGGCCATGTGCACCTTGTAGTGTTGGGGTTTATAATTTTGTCTTTTAATGATTTATTATTGATCATTTCATGATTTTGAGTCTCGTTAGTGTAGAGAGTTTGGTCTAACATTGAGGTTTTGCATGAGGTGTCCCGTAGGGCATGCATTTGGCCATATTTTCCCTATAAAGTTAGGGTTTATAACTTTGTATTTTGATGGTTGATTATTGTTGTTTGACATTTTAAGCCTCCTGTGTGAACAATTTTTTGTCAAATTGTGAATGGTTTAAAAGTTGGTTTTTCTCTCAATTAGTGTTAGATTTGGCAACCAATACTCAAGAGGGGGTGAATTGGGTATTTGAGAAATTATTCCAATTTTGAAAAATAGTGCATTTTCATACAATCAAAGTTATTATGCAGTGGAACATATCAATTAAAGATATAATTATAAGCTTGCTCAATTATGTAGATTGAACAATAAGATCAATAGAGCAACTTATAAACAATTATCAATAAATGTATAATATTGCAATTCTCAAATATGCAGAACAATAATATAAGTTTGCAATAAATAAAGAGATAGAGTTAGAGAGATTGCAAAAGGTGATTTATCCTGGTTTGACTACCCTTGTGATACACGTTCAGTCCTCAAGCGGCTGGCTCAAGATTTTTCCACTATCATCAAGCTTCTAACTTAGGGGTTTGAAAAACCTTTACATCCAAGAGCACTCCTCACACTTAAGATCCCCCACCTTTGTGTTTGAGCCTCAAGAACCAATCCTTAGGGATACCACACCCTAAGAAACTCGAGGGATATCTAACCTTCTTTACAGTGTATGAATTTGTGTAGAAAAAGAAACTCTCTCAAAGAGTGGATGAAACAAATTGAAGCACAATATTTGTTTTGCAAATAAAACTCTCTCGTAGAGTAGATGATACAACTTGAAGCTCTACTAGGAGTATTGATAATATCTCTCTTTTGCTCTTATGATGATGAAATATATTAATCCATTGATAGTATGAAGTATAAGGATGATTGAAGTGAAGAGCTTGGCTAGAAATGTGAGTTTATAGAGTTTGTAAGTGTATTAGCCGTTACCCAATTATTTTCTCATTTATGTCCATTGAAAACTAGTCTTTTTTAGCTTCTGGAACTTGGTCATTCGAACGACACCCTTAGTCATTCGAATGACTCAAACAAATATAGTCATTATGAGTTTTTTTTACTAAGTCATTCGAATGACAAACCTTGGTCATTTGAATGACTCAAGTTTGCTTGAGCCAAATTCATTCATTTTACCATTCTTTTGATTCCTATTATCAATCTTAACCATTTTTAGTTCCTAGAATCAAAACATCATTTAAGAGCATCATTCCAAGAGTTTAGCTATATATATATATATATATATATATATATAGATATATCAATTTTTCTTTGACAAGAATATCTTAAGTCCTAAGAGACTATATCCTTTTGACAGCTTGCTTGGACTTGGTATTATTCATGAATCTTATCTTCATCATTACCATGTTCTTCATGGGATAAACATTTTATGCTCCGCCTTTTGACTTTGGGCATCATATGAATATGTTTATTCTTGTTAGATCTTGTTATTGATGCCTTAGACTTTCCTATACATAATATTATTAACTTGAAAGTGTAGTTAGTCCAATGTGTTCCCATATCTTAATATGCATGTATAGATCAATCAATGCATCATGCATATACAATTAGGCAAGGATCAAATCAATATATTAATAAAATAATATTATTTGCTTAACATGCATGTATTCTGACACTAGTTCTGCTACACGTACACCCCAAACCCATACTCCATACATACACCCGTATTAATATACGGTGGGCCTCCTAAATAACCGTCTGCTAACCTTTCTCTCCCACTCTCATTCACTTGCGCGTCCCACACACGCGTATCGTTCAAACTTCCTCTTTCTTGCCTCGAAAATAAGGATTGAACACAGAAAACTCTCGTCCTTCTCTTCGATCTCTCTTCACTCTCATCAACTCTCTTCGATCTCTCTTCACTCTCGTTTCTCTTCTGTAAATTCATCATGCTCGTTGCACTAATATGTAGCTAATGGTTTTATGTGGCTTAGAGAAGGGGGTTGAATCTAAGCAAAGACTTTTTACGAAAAGTCAAACCCTCTTAAATCCCGAGCTCCTTCTCGTCATCATTTTCACTCATCATCTTCAACCTCTCATCCTCGTCATGTTATGTTTATCATTGTCGTCCTCGCCATTCTCTCATCCTCTCATCATCGTTATCCTTTCTTTGATTGTCATCATCGTCATCCTTTCTTTTATTATCCTCTCATCATCATCATCATTCAATTTTCTGTTATGTTTATCATCATCGTCATCATCGTTTTCATGTTTTTTTTCTTTGATTTCCATGAAGAGTTTTGTTCTTTCTCGTCTCAGTGAAATTCTAATGTACTGAAACTTTATACGGTCTAATGCACATTCATGACTAACATGCATATGACAGAAAATTGAATGTGCAAACTTTAAATAGGCGTATGCGCAAACATTAAATGGGTTTATACGTAAACATTATCCACAGACTACAGGTTTTGTCTTTGTTGAGGAAGAGGGTGTGCATTTTGGCACGCTCTTAACCTCTCAACAATTAATCCATAAATATTATAAACATTTTGACACAATGTTTTTACATATTATCATGAATAAACATTAGACGGTGTGATATAAGCATTATATGTTTGTCACAAATGCATAAAAATGCAGAATCTGATGTGTTGTAGAAGTGTGCAAACTTTAAATAAGCGTATGCGCAAACATTAAATGGGCTTATGCGCAAACATTATGGGTGCATTCACGCGTGCATTCACGAACGGAAAGCGTGCATTCACGCGCTAGTGGGTGGGGGTAGGAGAGAGAGTGGAGAGGGCGGTTACTTTGGGGAGCGCACAGCATTCCAATACGGGGTGTATGTATGGTGTATGAAATAAAATTTATCCATCTCCTGGAATCTGCATTTAAACCCGTTTGCAAAAGTTGAGTTAATCAAACTAAGTGTGTTTACGTCATAAAAATTTCAACTTAGAAGAGTCTCTAATCTTGTTGCAAATATTATTATGTATATTAGCCAGCATAACTAACTTTAGTTAAAATATATGCCATTGCGTTCTCCTTTGTTCTTCTTCTTTGTTTATCCTACATGTTGCCTTGTTTTGTAGGTTGCATGGATGACTTAACCCAAGCTTAAAAGTTTGACACCGACGCATCATACGAGCAACTTTTGGCAAGGGTTTAGTTGGCTATATACTGAGAAAAAAGCTAACAGCAATCTCACTTATTATAATTTGCAATCTTTTAAAGAAGCGCAAAATAAAGCCAAGTAAAGCATCTACGGCCAAGGTCACATTTATTCACTTTTTCTTCACTTTGGCATTACTCCACATAGAAGAAAGAACTGATCCTTTCATGTTCCAACTAATCCCTTTAGGAAAATACCCCCACTCGTTAAGTAACTGCATACTACACTGATAAATTAACCTAAATCATTACGCCCCATGAATGAGTTAAGAATCAAATCATGTTTATTCATTCAGGATTGGATCAAACGGAAAAAGCAAATAAAAATGAGTTTAATTATTTTGTACGGACAATGTAAGACTTTTAATGTAGCGGGGGTAAGACTTAGTCATTTTGACTGAAGCAGCGACGCATGATTGGATGATTGTATAGAACTATTTTACACTGCCGGTGTGCATAGCAATTTAACTCTATTAAAATTCTGCATAATTGTACACGTTTCAGATTCATGTTTTATAATGAACTGTAAATATAACTCATGCAGCTTTACATTAGATCAATTTGAAGCTTTCCTTCACATCCTATTTCTGCTTTTCCCTAATCTTGAGATTATTGCTAAAGCTCAAGCAGCTTCTTCATCAAATCATTCCTTGCTTAAACCAAAGTACTAGTAAGGTCTTTCTAGTGTGTAATAACAAAGTGAAACAAACCATAAATGTGCCTTCTTCTATCTTTTTCCTTCGTAGGTAGAACTTCCTTGCCTTCAGAAAAAGAATATTAGGTTACTTGTTGTTGTTGCTTCCAGTGGCAGAGACACTAGGAAGAAAACAGGATATGAAGGTGGTAGTGGAAGTCATTGATGCTCATGATCTTATGCCCAAAGACGGCGAGGGATTGGCGAGCCCATTCGTTGAAGTAGACTTTGAAAACCAACTGAGCAGAACCAGAACTGTCCCAAAGAACCTCAACCCAACTTGGAACCACAAACTGATCTTCCATTTAGACGCAACCAAACCTTACCATCGCCACCAACCCGTTGAAGTGTCAGTCTACCACGAGAGGAGACCGATTCCCGGCCGAAGCTTTCTCGGAAGAGTGAGGATTCCTTGCTCTAATCTTGTCAGGGAAGGCGAGGAAGTTTATCAAACTTACCCTCTAGAGAAGAAGTGGCTTTTCTCTTCTGTGAAGGGTGACATTGGCCTTAAAATTTACATTGCATCACAGTCCAAACCCAAAACCCCTCCTTCCCTTTTCATTTCAGAGCAAGAAGAACTCCCACCTCACACTCCTCCACCTCAAGTAAAACAATCTAGCACCACCACCACTAATCTCTCTCCTCCTCATCATCCTCACAGCACTACTCCCTCAACTGCCGAAAAAACATTAGAAGCTAGCCCCAAATCAGAAGGTACTGCAGCATTTGGCACCTCACAAGCAATCACAGAAGAAGAAGAAGCAACGAATTTCCCAGCTGCAGCAACAAGTCAGTGTGGTGGGATTGATACCGATCAGGAGCCAGAGGAAGAAAGCAGAGAAGCTGTGCTAGAGACAGTCCAACAAATACACAAACACCAAGTTCTCCAGCAGCAGCAGCCAATGATTTCAATCAAGAGAAGGCAGCGAGGCACTCCAGTTGCAATGCACTCGGCCAATTCTCAACACTCGGTTAATCCCACCCCCCATCAAGTCCATCCCGATGAAGAAGCCTACAATGATCTCAAGGACACCAACCCGCAGCTCGGAGCATACGGTGGTGGTGGGAGAGGGTGGATGGGCGGCAGCGAGAGGCTCTCGAGCACATATGACCTTGTGGAGCAGATGTTCTATCTGTATGTCAGGGTAGTGAAAGCCAAAGATCTTCCCACAAGCGCTCTCACCTCAAGCTGTGATCCTTACGTGGAAGTGAGGCTTGGAAACTACAGAGGAAGAACGCGGCACTTCGAGAACAAGTTGAACCCGGAGTGGAACCAAGTCTTTGCATTCTCCAAAGACCGCGTTCAATCCTCCATTCTCGAAGTCTTCGTGAAGGACAAAGACATGGTCGGAAGGGATGATTATCTCGGAAGGGTGCTCTTTGATCTCAACGAGGTTCCGACCAGAGTTCCCCCGGACAGTCCGCTGGCTCCTCAGTGGTACAGGCTGGAGGACCGCCGTGGAGACGGGAAGGTGAGGGGCGACATTATGCTCGCAGTGTGGATGGGGACTCAAGCTGACGAGGCTTTCTCAGATGCATGGCACGCTGACGCCGCCACGGTGTACGGGGAGGGCGTTCTCAACATCAGATCAAAGGTTTACGTGTCCCCAAAGCTGTGGTATCTCAGGGTCAACGTGATCGAGGCACAAGACGTGATACCGAGCGACCGAAACCGCCTGCCGGAGCTTCTCGTGAAAGCTCAGGTGGGAAACCAAGTGCTGAGGACCAAGATATGTCCAACCAGGACGACCACGCCGCTCTGGAACGAGGACTTGGTCTTTGTGGCGGCTGAACCCTTCGAGGAGCAGCTGACAATCACCGTGGAGGATCACCTGCACCCTTCCAAAGACGAGGTACTGATAGTGATAGGTTCTAGAACCTTCACCTCACGCACCTGTAGAATATTCTTAACATTCTTCCTAATAATGTCCTTTCCTATCAGGTGCTTGGGAAGATAACCTTACCCTTGACCCTCTTCGAGAAGCGACTAGACCACAGGCCGGTTCATTCTCGCTGGTTCAACCTCGAGAAACACGGCTTCGGCGTGCTGGAAGCTGATAGGAGGAAAGAGCTCAAATTCTCGAGCAGGATTCACCTCAGAATCTGCCTTGAAGGTGGATACCACGTCCTAGACGAGTCCACTCTGTACATAAGCGACCAGAGGCCAACGGCAAGGCAGCTTTGGAAGCAACCCATCGGGATACTTGAAGTGGGGATATTGGGAGCACGGGGACTTCTCCCCATGAAGATGAAGGATTCTCGCGGCTGCACCGACGCATACTGCGTCGCCAAGTATGGCCAGAAATGGGTCAGGACAAGAACAATTCTCGACACTTTTAGTCCCAGATGGAATGAGCAGTACACTTGGGAGGTCTACGATCCTTGCACGGTGATAACGCTCGGGGTGTTCGACAATTGCCACTTGGGCGGAGGAGAAAGGGCTCACGGCCGCGATTCGCGAATCGGAAAGGTGAGGATCAGGCTCTCGACGCTGGAAGCTAACAGAGTCTACGCTCATTCCCACCCTCTCCTCGTTCTGCACCCGCACGGTGTCAAGAAGATGGGCGAGCTCCAGCTAGCGGTGAGATTCACCGCGCTCTCTCTGGCTAACATTTTTTACATCTACGGCCAACCTCTGCTTCCCAAGATGCACTACTTGCACCCTTTCACGGTCAACCAAGTCGACAACTTGAGGTACCAAGCAATGAACATCGTCGCCCTGAGGCTGGGCAGGGCCGAGCCTCCCCTGAGGAAGGAGGCGGTGGAGTACATGCTGGATGTCGATTCCCACATGTGGAGCATGAGGAGAAGCAAGGCCAACTTCTTTCGGATCATGTCGCTCCTCTCCGGGATGATCGCAATGGGGAACTGGTTCGCACAAGTTTGCCATTGGAAGAATCCAGTCACTACGGTTCTTGTCCACATCCTTTTCCTGATACTAATCTGGTACCCTGAGTTGATGCTCCCAACCCTGTTCCTGTACATGTTCTTGATAGGGCTGTGGAACTACAGGTTCCGGCCCAGGCACCCGCCTCACATGGACACCAAGCTCTCGTGGGCAGAGGGCGTTCACCCTGACGAGCTCGACGAGGAGTTCGACACGTTCCCGACTTCCAGATCGCATGATCTGGTCAGAATGAGGTACGACAGGCTTAGAAGCGTGGCGGGCAGGATTCAGACCGTTGTTGGGGACATAGCCACGCAAGGTGAGAGGGTTCAGTCTTTGCTGAGCTGGAGGGACACCAGAGCGACCAGCCTCTTCCTAGTGTTCAGCCTATGCTCGGCGGTGGTTCTCTACGCGACGCCCCCAAGAGTGGTGGCTCTGGTGGGCGGTTTGTATTACTTGCGGCATCCGAGGTTCCGTAGCAGGATGCCTTCAGTTCCAAGCAACTTCTTCAAGAGGCTGCCGGCTCGGACAGACAGCATGCTGTGATGAAATGTTTTCAGTTTGAACCTTTTTTTATCTATTTGCTGCTTTTTAGCTTCTTGTTACTTCATACTCGTAGCTTTTTATTCCGTTCTTATAGTTTCATCTCCTCGGATTAAGATTGTATCGCTGAATTTACCTTTTGTAAAATATTGTAATGGTATGGTGGTTATCATTGCTAGATCTGTAAACTAATGGAGACAATATCAATATTAATCTGAGGTCTAATTATGGATTTTGTCAGGTATAACACAACGTTGAGTCGTTGACAGACAGGATTCAAACGAGAAGCACAGCAAACAGGATTTTTCACGTAGACTACTACATAACAACTTAATACGTATAATCTTTCTACCATTAGCTACGAAAGTACTTTAGAGAAACATGCCAAAAATATAGAACATGGTAAACCTCAGCTGGATTCAGACCCAACATTCACTCAAGAAACGTTGATAAGTTGGCTTGCAACCTTTACTGCTAAATAACACAATCACATATTTATGGCCAATGAAAATGTTATGACATAATGAATACACTGAGGAAAATGCCATATATAATACACACTTTAAAGCTAAGAACTAAAGCTAGGTGTGATTGAAAATTCAGAATTTATACCTTTTTTCAGTTAACTCCAGTTTTTGTTTAAAAGTCCCTGCAAATCTGCATAACAAAATTTCTGGTTCACTTTAAACCAGATTGCATAAATTTCTGTTTGCTGGTCCATTCTGCATGAGACTAGTTGCGGTTTAAGGCTAAGAACTAAAGGTTGGTTTGATTAAAAGTTCAGAGTTTATACATTTTCCAATCAACACCAGCTTTCATTTAAAAGTGGCTGCATAGGACTGGTTTCTGCCTCACTTTAAATCAGTTTGCATGAAAGCATCATCCACACTTTATAGGATGAGTGGTACCTTGATGTTGTGTCAGAGGCGTAACAGAAAATATTTCATAAACAATTGATAACAAATGCATTAGACTGGAAAATAATTTACAAGCTTGAATGAATGCCCACTTTAACTGCTCTTGAAAAACTCAATTTTATTAATCTGTGGATAAAAGGCAAGTACATTAGACAACATCAATTATCAAACACTCAGAAGTAGATTGTTGAATCTGAACGTACTTCATCTACTTGAAAACAATGGATAGAAAAGTCAACTCATAGCATGCCATCTGATTTTGCAGGCATCCTCCTGAGGAAATTCTGGGGAATTGCAGGCAAATCTAGGCGGAGCCTTGGAGGTCTTAACAAGTAACTGACCAAGATGATGATCATACAGCGGAAAGGAACAAGGTATGTCACAATGGCAGCAGCTAAACAGAAAATCACAAACAAAGCTGTTGCTCTCGGGTCCCTCCAGCTTAGCAGGGACTGCACCCTCTCTCCTTGGGTCGCCAAGTCGCCCATCACTGCTAGAACCCTCCCTGAAATACCTCTCAATCGATCGTATCTCTTCTTTAGATTGTCGCCGGTAAGTCTAGTCGGAAAGGTATCAAATTCTTCCTCTAACTCCTCATTTGTAACTGTATGAGCATGAGACAATTTCATATCCATATGGGAAGGATACCTTGGCCTCGTTCGATACCGCCAAATCCCAACCAACAGCAGAAAGGAAAATGTGGATGGCAAAACTACTCCTGGGCAGAAAAGGACTAGGAGAAAGATGAGGTAGCTGGTTATCGTGGTGACCGAATTCCTCCAACCCCGTATCTCATCAACCAGTTTACAAATTGAAACCAAACCATTCAGAAGGCCAGCAATTCTGTGGAACTGCGCTCTCCCTCTCCTCATGCTCCACACATTCTCCCTCACATCTAGCATATACTCCACAACCTCTCTAGTGAGTGGCGGCTCAGCCCTCCTCAACCTCAATGCGGTGATGGCAGCAGCCTGGCT
Source organism: Nissolia schottii (assembly GCA_003254905.1). Classification (NCBI taxonomy): domain Eukaryota; kingdom Viridiplantae; phylum Streptophyta; class Magnoliopsida; order Fabales; family Fabaceae; genus Nissolia; species Nissolia schottii. The sequence goes on along the minus strand of QANU01075037.1, from coordinate 40,218 downwards.
CCTCAAACTATCCAGCTGAAATATAGACAGCGGGCTCATGTAGTGCATCAGCGGGAGCAGGGGTTGTGCGTAAGTCTGCAGAACATTCAGCAGAGACGGGCAAGAGAACCTCACGGCCAATTGAATCTCCCCCATCTTCTTGACGCCTTGAGCTTGCAAGTTTATAAGCGGATAAGAGTGAGTGTAGACCCTATCAGTCTCCAGCGTGGAGAGCCGAATCCTCACCTTACCGATCCTCTTATCCAGCGCTCCCTCGGCAGGCTTCCCTTCTTGCAAGTGCCCATTATCAAACACTACAATTGTGATGACCGTGCAAGGATCAAACACTTGCCAGGTGTACTGCTCGTTCCACCTCGGAGCAAGACTATTGATGATGGTCCTCGTCCTCACCCACTTGGGGCCATACTTGGCCACGCAATAGGCGTCGGTGCGATTCTCCTTCTTCATCGGAGAGAGCCCCACGGCGTTGAGAATCCCCAACTCCAGAACACCAATGCTTGGTGGGGACAAATACGCGGAAGACGGCCTGAGATCGCTGCTGTAGTGAGTGACCTCATCAAGGACGTGGTACCCTCCATCCAAAGATGCCCTCACGTGAAGCCTGCTGCTAATCTTAGCGTCCTCATCCTCACAGCCAGGGGTGTTGGGATTCTCAAGGTCGTACCAAACGCTCTCCGCCGGCGCGTCGTCGATTCTCCTCTCCACATTCTTCACAGGAACCACGCACCTCCCCAGGCTCTCGTGCCTCTGGGGAGCCCCCACCTCAATGCTCAGCAGCAGCGGTTCGTCGAAGGGCTCCGCGGCGACGAACATCAGGTCCTCATTCCAGACCGGATTCTGAGTGATCTTCATTGGACGGCTTCTCAAGGCCAAGCTCCCCAGAACAGCCTGGACGAAGAACTCAGAGTTCCCGCCCTTGCTCTTCAGCAACAGATTCTGCGCCTGGATCACGTTAACTCTAAGATACCAGAATCTCGGAGACATGTATACCTTAGAGCGGGTGTAAGCGATGTTCTCGTCGACGCAGGCCGCCGCGGCATCCGAATGCCAAGCGTCGGGAAACGCCTCGTCCGCCTGAGTCCCCATCCAGACAGAAGCCATCAGCTCCGCGTCGAGCTTCTTCCCTTTCTTGTCCTCAAGCTTGTACCACTGCGGCGCCAGGGGGCTATCCGGCGGGACCCTCATCGGAGCGTCGTAAAGGTTGAACGAGACGCGCCCCGCGTACGCCTCGGGGTCTTGTTCGTCGTCTTTGTTCTTCACCACGATTTCCAGGAGCGGGTCCTGGATGCTCTCCTTCGCGAAGACGAAGACCTGGTTCCATTCGGGGCACTCTGCTCTCTCGTGGAGCCGGGTTCTGCCCGCGAAGCTTCCGAGCCTAACTTCCGCGTAACGGTCGCGGCAGCCGTCGAGGCAACTGGAGGGCAAGTCCCTGGCCCTCACCACCCTGGCGAACAGGAAGTGCATCTGCTCGACGAGGTCGAAGGCGGTGGGGAGCCTGTCGCCGCTCATGACTCTCCCTGCGTTGATGTTCGGAGATGTCTCCTTCAGAGAGAAATCTTCTTGTTGCTTTTTCTGCTTCTGGTTCTGGTTCTGGTTCTCGTTTTGGTTTGCCATGGTTAGCTCTCTCTCCAATGAAAGAAAAAATGGGATAATTGTTTCTTACAGTGAAAGTGTGAATTGCTGATCAGTTTCAGAAGAAACACCAAGCGCATCAACGATGTAGGCTTAGAGGCAAACCGAGGATAGTAGTAGCAGCAACTAGCATGTGAGGAAGAGCGGTTATAAGCCTGAGAAAATCTTAACTGCTTTCTCATTTTGAAATTTTTATTGAAGACTCATGATGGATGGAATCAGACAGAGAGATATTGATATTCAAATTTGAAACTATACATAATTTGATATTAATCATGTTTTTATTTCTGCAATAAAAATCATTTAACTTGCAATAACGACCAAAAAAAAAAAGGTGCATTTTAGTCTGGGGGGTGATTGTGGACATGAAGCATCTTCGGGCTAAGATGTTGGAGTAGTTTTTTTGAGCAGCCCAAACAGACACCCAGTTTCTTCTGCTTGCTCATTAGGTGCTTATTTAGTTTTAAGTTTCGGTACTTCATAACTGAAAATAACTTTGAATCGTAAGTAGTTCACTAAACTTAAGTTAGAACCATGACCCCAAAATTTAAAAATTAAAGGGTTAATTAAGTTTTTAGTCCCTGTAATATGAAAAAGTTTGGTTTTAGTTCCTCATGATAAGTTTTAATCCCTGTAAAATTTGAAAATTTGATTTTGGTTCTTGTGGACGGTTGGTGATGGACAGTGATGTAGAAATGGTCCCTGATGACAGGTTAACTTACACGTCATCACCGTCCATAACCAACCGTCCACAGGGACCAAAATCAAATTTTCACATTTTACAGGGACTAAAACTTGTCCCCTTGTCATGAGGGACTAAAACCAAATTTTTTCATATTACAAGGACTAAAAACTTAATTAACCCAAAATTAAAATTACATTTTTAATTTTTGAAAAAGCACCCTCTTCATCTCCATCCTCTTCACCCACCCTCCTTACTCCTCTTCATCCCTTCTTTCCACCCACCAACATCAATCACTTCACCATCCCCATTATTTTGCTATTGTTTTGGGTGTGGTTATTTGGCTATGATTTTTTGGTGTATTTTTTAAATCTCATATTTTTTTTCTATTGTTTTTGGTGTTTTTTTTATTATCAAATCCCTTATATTTTCAAGTGAGTTATGTCATAAACTCATTATTTGCTTCAATTATGTTAAAGTGAAACATGCCTTAAGATACAATTTTGTGTTTTAATTTGTTGACTGCAATTTTTTTTATAAAGTTTAAATAATAATTTGATTCTTTATTCGTTTCTGGTACTAGTGTTGATCTCTGTTAAGACTAGTGTATTTGAATACAAGTTGTAATATTTAAATATAAGTTATTCATATTCGTGTATTCAAATACAAGCTATAGTATTCAAATTCAAGTTGTTTGTATTCATGTATTCGAATACAAGTTGTAGCATTCAAAGTCAAGTTGTTCGTATTCCTGTACTCAAATAGAAGTTGTAGTATTTGTGTACATCCTTGTATTCAAATACAGGTTGTAGTATTCGAATAAAAGTTATTCGTAGTTGTGTACATCTTAGTCATATTCAAATACAAAAATTTGTATTCGAATACAAGTTGTTCATATTCGTGTATTCGAATACAAGTTGTTCCTATTCGTGTATTCGAATTCAAGTTGTTTGTATTCGTGTATTTGAATCCAAATTGTAATATATGTGTATTTGTATTGAAGTATGTGGTCTCTTTCTTTAAATTTTAATGACGTAGGTAGATAGAAAAGTTTGCCACCAATGTGACAGTTTACTCTATATTAATTTATCTTAAAATTATATTACGTTCTTTTTGGTAATTTTATCTCCGAAAGTACTTTTACTTTATCTCATCCAAATAAAAATAATTCTCTCAAACTTACTTTTAGTATATCTAAACCAAACAAAAATCAATTCTTCCAAACTTAATTCCTCCCAAATGTAGTTCTACAAACTTAATTATTCCAAACTTAATTCCAATCATTATTAGGATTCATGTATTCTTTCTCTTTTCCTTTTATTTTCATTCTACTCTTTTTGGAAAATTCTTTTTACATTCTACACTAGTTATTACACTAATATGTAATTTAGTATATCAATAGACCTTGTAATCTAAACCTTTAAATCACAAGTCACAATCTCGAAATTGTGAGGAGCATTACAAGCAACATCATTTGCCACTTTTTGTTTTTTACTTCAGAAATTATATCGTTTGTAATGGGATTTGAGTCTAGAACTTTATACATACTACCTTATATATATATAAACATATATGTATAGTAGTAGGCCATTTTATTTCTTTATACTAGTGGTTCTTCCTATCTATCAAGTATTAATATGGTAACCCCTAAATGTAGTGGGTAGCGAATGAAAATGATAATGGGAGTTTTTTACTCTTTTGCCCCTGCTACAGTAACTATTTCCCAAAATGCCCCTCTTTTAAAACATATAACCATAATGCCCCTGTTTTGGCTGACGTGGACGCCGCGAGACGCGTGGACGTCCACGTAGGATTCGCCAACGCGGAGGGCGAATTCAGTTCAATTGCTCCAACACTGAATTCGCCTATACGGTAGGCGAATTTAGAGCAAACCCCTTAACACTAAATTCGCCAACCGCGTTGGCGAATTCAGTTGCGAGGCCTATAAATTTACCCACACCCCCCCCATTTTCTCACACTCCTCTCATTTTCTGAAATTTACTCTATCCCTCTAGAATTTTATCTCTCTAGGACCATAGAATGGACCCACGACCCAGAATGGTCAGGGAACAAAGTGCCACCGATGAAGTGGAGCAAGTATGCTCGTGCGTACTGCATGACAGCAGCTGGGTCTGCATCGTCGTCGGGCACACGGGACAGCAGCTCTGATAGCCACGACAGCCGAATGCGCGACCCCGAGTATCCACTCCGCTCTGGAGGACGCTCTCCAAGTAGCTCCTCACAATGATCGGCCAGCTGCGGATCCTGTGATCGGCCAGTAACAGCATGACCGTCAATTGGGAGGCCAGAGATAATCCCGACGTCCTCAACGGTCAATGTGCACTCCCCCACAGGCATGTGAAAGGTGTGGGTCTCAGGGCGCCACCGCTCGACGAGTGCCGTGATCAAGTGGTGATCAATGGGGCAGTAACCCATGTGGACAGCACCAACAAACCCAGCCTGCTCTAGGTATGGCACAATGCACTGAGGAGGATCTCTATGCTTCTCCTCGTGCTTTGCCACATGCACCCTTCTAACGCGCAAAACCCGATCATCAGCCCCCGCCCAAACATGCTCAGACACATGATAAGGCTGCATCTGAAGCACAGATCCGTCATGTGGACCAGGGTGAATAACGTGTGCCATAGAATCCCCTGCGTATGAAACACAAATATATTAGTAAGCACGACTATAATAACGGTTGTCATTATATGTAGGAATTACACAGTATAACACAATGCAACACACAATAACCATCAACAACTTATACAAACATCAACGACCATTTATGTAATTTCATCATGAAAACGAACAAATATTCACAAATAGACCCTGCAAAATAACAAACAAACCACCTGCGAAGCAACATAGATATCAAGACATCGGCTGTGTAGCATCGTTAATGGTTGCTTGACACCGACGACTGTTGTGTCCAACTCCCCTGCATCGGGAACAATGTTGGGATAGCCCCTGTTCAACCCAATCCATCTCATTCCGTATTCTACTGGACTTGGGTCACCCTTTCTCTCTGCGCAATGCAGGGTCAGGCACCAAGGTCAAGTTAGGAGCTGGTGGCCACCATGGCTCATCCTTGATTGGCTCCCATGGAGCCGCGTACGCCTTAAGCACATACTCATTCATATATACAGGATGCACGTATTGGTGGGGATCAATCGCCTTTGCCGAACAAGCCGCCAATGCATGGGAGCAAGGAAAGTGCAATGCTTGGAACATGCCACAGTCACACCAACCTTCTGTCAAGCTTAAAGTATATTTTTTCCCAATTTCTTGTGTCTGAGGGTTGAATGCCTCTTCAACAAGAAACTTTGCTGCTTGCCTATTGACTAAGGTGACATGGTGGGAGCTTGCCTTGTCGATATTTGGACCCCAGATCCCATAAAAAGCATCAGTGTATTGTTGATGATCGACATAAAGTTTCTTCTCGGCCTCCTCCCTTCTCTTGACAAAGTATTCCATCAATTTGAAATAAGTCGTTTGCACCACGGCTGTTATTGGCAGACGTCTTGCCTCCTTAAAGACTCCATTGATGCACTCTGACAGATTCGTTGTCATATGACCAAATCTTCGGCCTCCATCGTCATATGCTAAACTCCACTTTTCTTTGGGAATCCGGTTGATCCAATTGGCAATTTCCTCTGATTCAGTGAAGGTTTCCAGCCTTGCATCAAATTTGGGCTGACAAGCTTCACGACCTACAAATGTTGCACTAATATAATTACGTATGTGATTCATCAAGGTATGAAATTATATGCGAAAGAAACAAGGTCATTACCTATGCGCTTTAGAGAGTTCTTTAGGGACACGTTGTGGAACTTGCTGTTGAAATTGCTGGCAATGTGCCGTAGACAATACACGTGATACCCATGAGGTGGCTGCCATCCTAGGTGCACATTATCCACTGATGCAATGATGCTCTTGTGTCGATCAGATATGAGACATATCCCCTGCTGTTGTGTGACATGCTCACGCAGACAAGCTAAAAACCAACTCCATGCCTCTTTTGTCTCCCCGTCTACAATAGCAAATGCGAGCGGCAAAGGTCGTCGGTTCCCATCTTGTGTCGTTGCAATTAACAGTTTTTGCTTATATTTCCCATACAAATGCGTCCCATCCACTTGGATAAATGGCTTGCAAAACTGAAACCCCAACACACACAGCTTAAAAGCCCAAAACAAACGGACAAACTGTTGCTTGGAAGAATCAACGCGGTTATGGACTACATGGTCACCAGTCTCTAACAAGACAACAGTGTCCGGCAAAAACTTTTTCATGGCCTCTAACCATCGAGGCAACTTCTCGTATGACTCCTCCCAACCACCAAATATCTCAGTGCAAGCTCGTTGTTTAGCCAACCACGCCTTCCGATACGACAAATTGTAACCAAAGATATTCTTGATCCTCTCAAGCAGCATGCATATCTCAACATCAGGTCATGTTTTAACCATGCCTTGTATATATTTCTGGACCAATGCAGACCGCAGCTTCTTATGATCCTGTGTCATACCAATGTTTACGCACGTATGCGGACCACTGTATTGAGAGATCTTCCACTGATTACTTCTCTTGCTGTTGATTGCTCTTACCCGCCAATTGCATGAATCCCCAAACTGACAACACTTAGCGGTCATTCTGTGTGTATCAGACCTCTCAATCTTATAATCTCGATGCCGCTTGATGGAGTAGTGATCTAAAGCTGATTTGACCGCTGCTTTTATTGGAAATTGTAATCCAACAAACAGCTCACCGTGTGCACTCCAAGCATCATACTCAGCTGTATTAAGGCTATCAGATGTCCCAGCAAAAGCTTCCCAATTAATCTCTGACCACTGAGGACATGGAGGCCTAAACACATTTTTAGGCATAACACTTTCTGCATGAACATGACTAGCATACACACCAATGGGAGGGTCAACGGTAGGTACCGAGCGGATCGGGGAAACTTGACGCACATCGCAGCATGTTTCTATACCATCATCTGAGTCCAGACTTACATCACCATCACTGTCGTCTGCAGCAGTACCTAATACCTCATCATCACTTGCGTCGGACAACACGTCTCTGTCATTGGGTTGCCAGATTTTCGGATCGGATCACTTCTTCGAGCACGGGGGCTGAACACCTCAGTGATTGTTGTGTCCAGTTAGGATCTGAAGGACCACTGTCTAGATGCACATGACCACTCTCTCTTTCCCTTGTCTCTACTTCAACGAAAAGATCCATAAACTCATGTGGACCAGCTTCAAACACATCTATCATGCAAGCAATGTCATCATCATCAACCATGTCACAACCATAAAATTTTGCCTCTGCACCTGCCCCGTGCGTTAGCCGATAAACCATTCTTGATATAACTTGATTCTGTGCCAGGCTTAGTTTCAAAAATATTTTCCTTTTCAAATCCTCAACATGCATGCCCTTCCTAATCATGATTGACTTTGGCATGGGCCCATCATACATCAAACCACGTGCCCCCTCGTACATTCTCCCATTCGAATGAACAAAGACAACAAGGGGTTTGACCATTTTGTAATTCTGTTCACAGCACATTACCATCAAACATACATACATACACACATACACACATACACACAAACAACATGCAAACAACCTTACACAACGACATGCCACAAACAACAACAACAGCAGTTATCTATCTATTCTATAAATCATTTCAACAATCTACACACACCACATACAACAACAACAATCCATGCATGCCACAACAACCCTGAATAGTCTACGCATGGTACAACAACAATTACTAATACATAAAACACTAACATTATATGTTTTATATTCTTAGGTGTTAGGGATAATGGTTTTGTGCAGGGGATTACGGTTAGTACTAGGGGTTACAGGTTGTACGTCAGCAATCTATGCATGCAATCTATAACAAATACAACCAGCAACTATATATTCCTTACATCTATACAGCATGTCACAATAACGGCAACTTAGGCGCACAGCAACAACATACAAATTATATTATAATGCTACAGATAACAACTCCATACATATAACATACAGTGTTATGAACAGCAAAAAAATTACAATGTTACAATTACCAAGAAAAACTATTAATTAAACAAATAATTATTGCAAATAGAAAACTTACAGCTGCTGATGACTCGCTAGAAGAGGAGGCAGCGCCTGCGGCGATTGCTCTGGAATCCTAGAGAGATAAAATTCTAGAGAGATAGAGTAAATTTCAGAAAATGAGAGGAATGTGAGAAAATGGGGGGGGGGTGTGGGTAAATTTATAGGCCTCGCAACTGAATTCGCCAACGCGGTTGGCGAATTTAGTGTTAAGGGGTTTGCTCTAAATTCGCCTACCGTATAGGCGAATTCAGTGTTGGAGCAATTGAACTGAATTCGCCATCCGCGTTGGCGAATCCTACGTGGACGTCCACGCGTCTCGCGGCGTCCACGTCAGCCAAAACAGGGGCATTATGGTTATATGTTTTAAAAGAGGGGCATTTTGGGAAATAGTTACTGTAGCAGGGGCAAAAGAGTAAAAAACTCTGATAATGGCTAAGAGAGTGGACGAAGGTGTAGTGAGTCAGGATATATATATATATATATATATATATATATATATATATATTTTGCATTTTTATTGTATATTTTTATTTTTCTAAGTCTGGAATTGAAAATACTATTAAATGTAATGAGATAGACCAAAATGACAGTTACTTTTGCTACTATCTTTATATGATAGTATAAATTACAATGCTGAAAAATTTAAGGTTACTCTTGTTATTGTGAAAATGTATGACAAAGGTATTCAAGTAAAATCATCAAAAGGATTTTCAAGAATAATGAAAAAGTCAAAAGAAAAGTCTAATTGATACAACCAACGATAGATATTACTGAGAAGTTCACAGTCGACAATGTTTGTCAGCCATGAGTAGTTAAGGAAGTTAGAATCGACCAAATGAACAAGTGTACAAAGGAAATATTCCTTGACTTTTCCCTTAACTATGAGTTAATAGATGACTATTAAGAATTCGAGAGTGAGCAATGAACCGACCCAAATTGATGATCATAGGCAACCTCAACCAAACCTTTGATGAAATTGGAATGTTAAATAAAGGACTCGACCTTTCAAACTATCAAGGTACGATGAGTATGAGAATATTAAGTTCGACTCGCAAGTTTCCTACAGCAAGGCGTGCCTACTAACAACGTGTGGCGGTAAGAAAGAAAGTGCATAACTTTATAGGGGTAGTAACCGCCCACTTCACTAAAAAATAAGGAATGTGAAAAAAGTGGAGTTTTGAGAATCAAACTACAACTGTCGGGAGAAGACACGTGGCAAGCAAGCAAGGGGTTACTGAAGGCTATAAATAAGGATGCCTAAAACAAAAAAAAGGAGGAATTTTTACTTGTGAAGAACTCTCAAAGTCTCAATACGTCCTAGCGACAAAGAATACTGAGAAACTTCAAGTAGATTTCTCATTTTCTTTTCTTTATTTATTCTTCTTGTTTTGCTTTTCTTTTCTTTTAGTTTGTTTCTTTAGTGATTTAAGTTTATTTCATTGTATCTTTGTTACAATCTTTGTACCAAACACTATTTGTTATTCTAATAAATAGTGATTGTTGTTCTTGAATATGCATCTTAGCTAAAAAGGCCAAATCCTCACGTTTTTACATGTATTTATTTGATTTACATGACGAACGGTCCACCAAACCAAATTTCATGTAGAACAAATTTGCACACCCGGTGGGACTCTTTTTGCAAAGATTTAATTCAAGAACTTTTTGTTCCAAGTGTTTATGCGCTTGTGAAGTGGTGTCATGGTATCACATATGTCTTCTTCTATAGAGATTAGCATGAGTGAGGGAGAAACCAATTTTGTGCATCCCTCTTTCCCTTTGTCAACGGAATCTGTATTGACACAAATTGGGCAACCTAGGGAAGACAGAGATATTCCATCAATGCCATACATTAGCAACGTGGCTAGTGGTTCGCCTTCTCATATGAGTTGCCTCTAGGGCACACCCCCCCGAGGTACGTGCCCCTAATGGTAATTAAAGGGTCAGGAATGAACGTACCTTTATCAATACCAAAATCCCTTGTATACATCAGCGGTGGCGACTAGTTTGTCAAACACAGCATATGGAAGATACGTTGTGCCTAATATGGAAACTATTCTAATTGTAGAATCTGGGCCCAGAGGGCCCATTTATCCTGAAATGTCAAGGATAATACCTAATAACCTGCCCTTAAACACAGTTAAATTACTAGCAACTCAGAGGCAACAAGCCTTAGAAAATTATCATGAGTTGGCCAATATGATGACTCAACAAATGGCTACGGTTATAAACCCATTGCATGAAAATAATCATAGGATAGAATTACTCACAAGGAAAGTTAATAGAATCGCCACAGTGATGAATATTAATAAGCCTATAAGTCATCCTAGTCGAAAACAACCCACTGAGGATGAGGTCACCCCTAATGAAATCCACTTAGTAGGACGACAACAAAACCTAGATGAGGTAGTCGAGAGGGTGAGACAAAATAATCTAGGGGGCAACAAAATATTACCAGGACGGTCGAACAAATCCCCAACCATTTTGGTTTTAATGTGGCGTATGCCAATCAACCGTTCTTTGAGATGACCTTTCCCGAATATGTCCACCAAAAAATAGAGACGCCTAGAGGTTGGAAAGCCCCAAAGGCACTCACTAAGTTCTCAGGAGAAAGTGGTGAATCGACCATTGAACACATAGCTAAGTATACCCTAGAGATAGGAGAGGTAGTCACCAACAAATATCTCAAAAGGAGATATTTCCCCTCGTCCTTAACTAAGAATGCCTTTACTTGGTTCTCAAATTTTCACCCTAATTCGATCCATACTTGGGTCTAATTAGAGCAAAGTTTTCATGAACAATTTTTTAAAGGCGAAGAAAAAGTCAATTTAACTGGCCTTTTTAGGGTGAGGAAAGGGAGTAACGAATCAGTAGATGATCATCTAGCTGGTTTATCTAGCTCAATTTATAAGGGGAGCTCAACACTCCCCTTAAGCAAACTAACCAATCTAGGCCTCAACCTATGTACCGCTGCAATGCTCATTCATTGCTGCAGCAGTATGTGTTTGCATCGTCTTATCCCGTACCGTTGGTAGTAGTCTAGTAATCCTTCATTTTTCTTAAGAAATGGGTCGTCACATGGTTATTGGGTGATGAGAGGAATCGGAAAGAGGTTAATGGATGTAATTTGTGACTCTTCTGTTTGGGGACGTGAGATTAGGGGGTTAAGGTTTGTGCTTTGTTAAAAAGGAATTAAAAATTAGGAGGAGTTTGTGTTTGGTGGATTATGCTTTCTTATATTTTTAATAAATTTAATTAGTTTAATTATCAAATTAGTAAAAATTTTAAAGTTCTACGAAAATGGATAAAGATAAAGGATATGATATAATATGATAAGATATAGGATATAGGGTATATTTTTTTAATTTTTAATTAAAATTAGTAATACATTTATTTATTAAAAAAATTGTTTTTATAAATTAAAATTTATATAGCAAAAATTAGTGAATGAGGATAACNGTTCTCATTCGGTTCCACAGCCTCAGGATTCAGAGTTTGTACCGAGGTAGATACTTCGGAACAATAAGTTTGACAAACTGAAAATAACTTTGAACTGTAAGTAGTTCAGTTAGAACCATGACCCCAAAATTAAAAAATTAAAATTACATTTTTAATTTTTGAAAAAGCAACCGCTTCATCTCCATCTCTTCACCCACCCTCGTTACTCCTCTTCATCCCTTCTTTCCACCCACCAACATCAATCACTTCACCATCCTCATTGTTTTGCTATTGTTTTGAATATGCATCTATTTTTGTAATTAAATTAGTTTGTTAATCATATTAAGTTTTATGAAATAAAAAAAGTGGCTTGAGAGGCACTGCTGCTAGTATAAAATGACATTCTTTTAAGTGAGTGAGAGTAATTTTGAATAAAATATATTAACATTTAAAGAGCTTTAAAAAAAAATTAAATGGCATTTTTTTAATTGTTAAAAAATTTTAAAATTTAAATTTGAAAAGATTATGTTATGAGAATTGATTTTAAATTTTAATTAGAGATTTTTTTATGTGATGATTTGGTTCAAAGGAAAACAAGAGTGAAATATATATTTTAGTAGACCTTATAATTTCTTTATCTTACTGCACAAATGAAAAAAAAATGTTATAAAATTAGAGTTTAATTGCTATAATTTTTTTATATTATCATCTAATTAAATTATTTTATAAGCATAACTTTTTAACTAATGAGTGAAAGAGTTAAACATTTTTAATTATATTACAGAATTTAATTAGATTAGTGTGTCTAAACAGACACAAAAGTCAAGATAGTGTTAGAATCTTTGCAAAAGTCCGCCTATTAATTCTAGCAACAAAGTGAATGGAACATAGATGCTGTGATGAGTTGTTCAAACAAAAAGAAGAAGAAGAAAATCTAAGAGAGAGATTGCCAGAAAAAAAAAAAAATCATATAAGAAGTGGGGTGGTTGACAACATGCATTTGCATTTTAATATGAATAAATAATATAAAAATATTTTTTTAAAGGATAAAATGGATATAAAAATTAGAATGATTTTCATTTTTCCGAATCCCAAAATAAGCGCCACTTCCGAAGTTTCCCGCGCTCAAAAATATTTTCACATTTAAGCACCTTCCCAGATGACACTCCCTCACATCACTCACACCCCCAAGGCCCGCCACAAACTTGCCCTAACCCTCTCTAACACCGCGTAACGGCCCTAAAAATCCTTCCTTTTCTGACGACTCTCATTATCCCCAATTCTCAATCTCCTTCCGCAGCCAGAGCCAGAGCCACCTCCCCAGTCACTCTCTGTAACCCTTCAATTTCCAATTATTTTGTTTCCTCCACCGCCTGTTTTAAAAATAATTGTTTCTTTTCCGTTTATCTGAGTTCTCTCTCTTTTTTATTTTAAAAATATTTTCTCTGCATTGGGGTTAAAAGAATTGATTTTGAGGAGTATGATGGTGTTGTTTTGTTTGTTATATGATGTAGTTCTAGGATTTGTTTTTGTTGTTTCTCCATGCTTGGAATTTTTATTTTGTTCTTGCTGATTTTCATTTTCCAGAATCCTGAGCATCCCTTTGTTCTTTCACTCTGCAGTTTCTCTCTTATCAAAGAGCTAGAACAAGACACAAACATTACTTCAGCACCAACTCAAGAAACAGAGAAAGAGGATGTTTTATTCACAGACTTTTTTGGCGCGAAAAGGGCCACTGTCGACAGTGTGGATCGCTGCTCACCTCCAGCACAGGCTCAAGAAGTCCCATTACACTTCCACTGATATTCCCTCAACTGTTCGTAAGTCATCCCCAAAACAGAAGTCCTTTTTTTTTTTTTTTTAAAGTAAAGATGATTAGTACAAATGAAACTGTTCAAAATCTGTTTATGGAATACATGGCATGATTACTAGTCGATCATGTTGCTTTATTTTCCTAAAAATTTAATAATTTTACAATGAGTACCAAAACCTGAACCATTTCGTTTAATCTTGGTACGATATATCACTTTTTTTTTAATATGTTGATATAGAACTGAAGTTGAAGATTCCTAAAGAAATGTGTAGGAAAAAGATTGACGGCACTAATTTCTTTTGTGCGCATTTCATACTACTATCCTTGTATGGCCAACCAAAATTTTCTTCTGAAAAATTCCCTTTTTGGTGCCATTGATTTTTGATTCTCGCCCAGTCACAATGCTCTAAGCATCACATTTTTGTAATAATCAATTTGGGACAAATAGTTGGCTAGTCCAAATTGTTATTTTCCTTTTAGGAACAATGTGCTCATTTTTACGGGTCTTCATTTTCCTTAATAATTTACAACTTTTCATTTGCAATTTGCCTTTTTGTGTAAAAAGGTGTATCTGTCGCTTTGGTGGGTGGGGGGAGGGCAGTTGAGAGACATAGAAAGGATTGAGCTAAAATGCAAATGCCTTTCATTTTTGAAGTCATTCTCATTCCTGTCTCTATTGTTTAATATGAAGAATTTCCTTAACTTGTGTTTATAAATCTTGTTTTTGTTACATTTGTTCATATCCTGCATGCTAGTTTCTGTATCCTTCAATTTTCATTTGGAGACTTTTCATTTTACAAAAGGATACGTAGCTCCTCCTTTAGAATGTCATTTAACATTGTTATTATCTTTTCCCTGAATGTCTCTTTTAGAACATATCATGGATCCAGGGGTTCCGATTGCACTGAGAATGTCAGGCCACCTTCTCCTAGGTGTTGTTCGGATATATTCAAAGAAAGTTGATTATCTTTTCCATGACTGCAATGTTGTTCTGACTGGTTTGAGCAAAGCATTTGCTTCTCTGCAACTTACTTTGCCAGAGGATGCAAGGCAGGCACCATTTCAATCCATCACTCTACCAGACAAATTTGACCTTGATGCATGGAACCTGGATGATGAATCATATCATACTGGGTAATGTTTTGTGGGATTTTCAAATCTTTTGTTTCTTCTACTGAAATCTATATGTGACCTGTGGATAATTTGTGCATGTGTTCAGGATTGAGGATATTCACCGGAGGAGTCAAGAAGAGATTACTCTAACAGGTTATACAAGTGGATTAGTTGTATTATTTATGTCTTCTTCAAGTTTGTGAAACATGACACTAGTGATCTTCTTTAATTGAATGTGCAGATCAAATTCCTATTGCAATGGATCAATATGTAGCTATATCTTTTGATGAGGTCAAACCTTATTTCCTTCCTATTGCCGTTGTATAATTCCTATTATTCTATTTTAATAGTGAGGTTTTGGAGTTGCAAATTATTTTGCCTACTGAATTTTTGTTATTTAGGATATAATGATCGATTCCTCACACACAGAAGTGCTGGCAGATTCAGGGGCCATACCAATGGAGGAGGAGTAAGCTTTCATTGCTTTTGTTCTGTTGCATTTGGGTGTTTCATTGCTTATGAACCAATGGAATAATATGTTGTTTTGTGGATACAGCATTGTTCCCCAATCTCCATTGACAAATGTGGGTTCCCAAGATGGTGCTGGTCCCACTATCCGGCGAGAATTTCCTACTACCCAGCTTAGTGCTGGTGACCACCCACATAATGTTCAAGATCCTGAGGCTACCTGTGACATAATGTTCAACACTCCTCCGCAAGCAACCCAACCGGCTGAAACTCTTCGTGATGTCAACAATGATTTTAATCTAGAAATCCCTCCAGTATCTCCAAAATTTGTGGATAAAGATACTATGAACGAGAAGGATATTCCTGAAGAACCTGAACGGATCAGTATGATTGAGAAGGATATTCCTGAAGAAACTGAACGGATCAGTGCTTCACCACAGCAACATGTTGGACCATCAACTCCAGCTACTTCTCAGGGGGCCGGCTCAGAGTCACAAGTTTTTCGAGGTCAGTTCATCCCTGCTCTTGTATTTAAAATGGATCTTAGAATTACAGAATTCTTATCCACTATGTTTCAGGGCTTAGTCCCCCCAATCTGGGGCTTCGTGAAAGTCCTCCAATTGAGCAGCCACCAAGGAGAGGAAGGAAGAGAAAACAATTCTTTGATGACCCCATAGTCTTGACAAATAGGTAATTCTGTAAGATTCTGATTTTTATTGTTGCCTCTTTCTCCTGCAACTTATAGTCTTGACCTATATTGCTGTAACTTTTTTTTTTTCATTCTTGTTACTCATATAGGGATGTGTATTTGTAGATCCATGAGGGGTGCACTTAATAATCCACGTGATATACTGAGGAACAGAAGGGATGTGCCTACGTCTACTTTGGATACTTGGAAACTGAACAATAGTCGAAGAAAGGAACAAATTTTTGATCAGCCATTATTAACTGGTAAACAGCTTTATTTTATAGCTTCTACTGTCTAGTTTCATTAATTTGTCATCTGAAAACCTGTGGCTTTATGTTCAGGGCTTTGCAAGGATCTTTTAGACTTATCCAAAAGAGAACATATATGTTCAAAATCCCATTTGGTAATCTCTGATGAAGATCATGAGGATGCTGGTATTGCCAGAACACCTTCTCCTACTAACCAAATCCCTGAAGAGCCTAGACCTGTCACACCTGTTACTTCACCAGCTGTGGATAGGGAAATTGATGGTGGTCGTAATTTTGTTGCTTCTCCCCCTGCAACTATCCCAGCTCACAATATGGACACTGAAATGACCATTGGGGATGATTGTAGGAGCCCCGTTAACAGAGATGATGACTTTACTCCTGATTTTGGGTCTGTGTCAGTTTCTCGTGAGAGAACAAATGTTACCATTAGGACAGTGCGAACACCAGATTCGACAACCTCACCTGCTGCTCATGGATCAATGATGGAAACACCGACGACATATGCGGATACTACACTTCAGAGCCATGGTCTTTCAGATACTCACCAGTTGATCAATTCTGCTACAACAGAAGTGAGTTATTGGATTTTGTAATGAACGCTTTTGCATATTCTCGCTTGATTAATCATATCCCATTTCCTTCCCGTATCTTGTATTTATCCTGATGGTTTTTTCACAAGGTATGCCCTATATGTGAGGACGATTCATTTAAATCTATAACCTGTGGCAACTTTAATGTGGATACTGATGTACGCATGGCATGTTGTTGAGTCTTTCCAAATCTAAAAATAAAGTATTGTAAACCTAAGTTTTTAGTGATTTTATTCATGTTTTGAAGTAAGAGCTGGTGACACATTTCTAACTCTTTGCTTGAAACACAAAAGGTCATATTGTACCTTGTATACAATTTTACTTGTATTGTTTTGGTTTTTCAATATTCACAAATAGTTTTGTACAAACTTGCCTTTCATCTGCCTTGTTTCTTTGCATCATCTGTGGTTTCTGGTTCTGTGAGGAGCAGAAAATTGCTGCAAGTAATGTTACCTTCTGAATTAATGCTCTTTAGATGATTGAATTGAAGCATTACATCTAATAGCTTATTAAATTTGTTCCTGTAGGAGCTTTCTTTTCTAGAAGTGGATAACAACTCGCCAGCTAGTAGGTTCCATTTTCATGTTGTCTGCAATTTGATTATGACACTCAGATGATAGATGGCCACTATTTCTGTTATTGCCATAAGTAATATTTTTATAGATAACATAAATATTTTAATGGCAGGTTCACAATGTACAATTGAAGGTATCAGCTTGTCTGAGAGGACTAGGTACTGATTTATTTATTTGTAAAATTATTATTATGTTTGTTCTGGTTTAGCTAGTTCATACAATCTCAATGAAGTCTTTAGTTGACGGCTCTTGAAAATGTTTTTTATACTTGACTTACAAATTTACTAAATAGATAGATGTCAACTCTATGCTATAGTCCCTTGATATGAAGAACACTTGTTACACCAACATCCACAACTAAGCCTTGTCCCCCTTAAACAAGGTTGACTCAATGGATCAAATAATGCAGTGTCTTTTGATACAGTATTTTCACATTCAAACTATTAGCAACTAGATCTCTTCTAATAGTAAATCTCTAGTGCCTGAGCATTGCTAATGTGTTTGACTTATGTAACGCCAGGCATGTAGCTGAATATTTGAGAAGACCAATCACCCCAATTTTGGAAGACCCAGCTGAAGATCTCAGCTTGAACAAGATCTTGGAAGGGAAAACTAGAAGGATCTCTGCCCGTATGTTCTTTGAAGTATTGGTGAGTTTTCAGAAACATTTTCATTGTTAAAGAAAGGCCTTAGCTATATGCAATGTGAACAAGTGAGAGGAAACTGATTAATGCTGTTTTTTTTTTTTTTTTGGGTTTCATAATGAGCCCTTGTGTTTCTTGTGAGTTGCAATCAAATCCTGCTGACAAATAGTTCTGCAAATATTTTGTGGAAAAATTGTTTCTTGCTGCTTGGTTCTTTTTTGTTTCTGATTATGCCAATTTAAGTAAGTATTATGATTGATGTTGGAATTAAATGTTGCATTACAGGTTTTAAAGAGTCATGGACTTATTGATGTACAGCAAGAAGAGCCCTATGGTGATGTCAGCTTGAAGTTGAACCCCGCTTTAAAGCGTCAAATTTGATGTTTTGATTAAAGTTATTTATAATCAGCCCCTGATGTAAATAGGTAACAGTTCTGCTCTTTAAAACTTTTTATGATCTTACTTAGATGATAATGGAAACTAGTCTCTCTCTCTCTCTATGTACACATTGAGGGAGCTTCTCACATAAGAGCGCTTACTTATTGTGAGGGATGAGATGAGTTTATGATAACCTTTAGATCAAAGTTAATGATTAGAATTAAAACATAACATAACAATATTATTGACTCAGTCCTGGCCATTCATTTTGATCGGTTACTATAAGCCTCTCATGTGAGTTACTCCCTGCTCCCTATCTATATAACCATTCAATTCTTTATGCCTAACGACTTAAGCTTTTATATTAGATTTTCTATGACTAAGCAGTCTAATGCTCCCTGTGGAGAATGCAAAGCCTTCAAATTTATTTGGCCTAGGATACTCCTAATATACAGCCCAAAAAAAATAAATGTTTCTTTCATCCATATGAAATGTAGTGCCTTCTGATCTAATTTAAATTTTTCTTGATTGACTTGCAGTGAGGATTCATGCCGAGAATAGAAAAGCAGTTGGATTGTATAACACAAGGCAAAGTATGATCAGCATGAAGAAAATGGTTTTTTGAAACTTTATTTTGCATGTATAGTAGTGTCCTGCCTAGAAGTTTATTAACTAGTTTATTTATTTAACTGATGGTTGGCTTATTTTTCTAATTTTATCTGTATACAGTGTTCAAAATATAATGCATAAATTAAATTTAAACTTTTGATATTATAGTTTGGTTTAATGAGAAAATTTGGATGAAAGAAAAAAAACAGAGAAAATTAGTGGGTTTTGATGTTTTCTCTTGTCTAGTGAATGAGAGAATGGAAGGAAAAAATTTGGTGAGACCCACGAAATCATTCTCCACTTTTTGTAGAGAACTAGAGAGGAAATGATTTTATTCAAAATTTTAATTTTTTTATTATTTCTTTCTCCATATATGTTGTATTAAAGGTAAACATATATTTCATAGGAGAGTAAATAATTTTTTTTAATTTCTCTTCATTTTCTCTTACCAATTGGCATTTCGATTACTAAGGCATTTTTTGAAGGAAAAAACTTTGGTCAAATCTCTTTCATCTAATATTCTCAAATTAAACAATAGTAACAAGAACAAGACTTTTTGAAACAAAACTGCAAAGGAAATAAATGGACTTCAACGATATGGAAATTAACATGGATGATTTAGATGAAGTCCACATGAATGAAATTTTTGTAATTGTACTAAGGTAGGGTATTTCTTAGTCCAAATTAGATACCTGTAAGGATTTCGACACTTAAGTTAGTGAAGGTTCGAAGTAACCATGAAATCAAGGGTCGTTGGGTTCTAGGCGTACTTGGCGACATTCGTGAATTTCGCTATTTTGGAGATCTTTCTGTTGAGTTTGCCTTCGAAGACCACGGAGCATTGTTCATTGGGGAGAAGATATCTTGGGCTGAGAATCTTGTTGGCCAGTAAGGGGGCACTTTAGTCAAGGGTTGATCTGCGGACCTCCGAGTGTGATACTCCAAGATGGGCCTTTATGGCCCAGTCCATAACAAAAGTTCCCCATCTTGGAGTGTGGAGTGAAACTCCGTGGTTTGAGTTGTTATTGTGCGTTGTCGAGGGCTTGTTTTGCAGATAGGTATCTACAGGGTGTTGTGGTGGTTGAGGGGTTTGTCTGCAAAAGCTGTGTCGGTTAGGGAATTTTCCTCTTCGGAGATTTTGCGATGAGACGTGCGTACTGTCGTGAGAAAACTGAGCCACTCGTTTGGGGACACATGTGTAAGTTGGTGGGCGTTTGAGTTTCTCTAAGAGATGGATGTTAGTTTTGTAATGATAGAATTGGAGGGAAATCTCTTGGGTTTCCACTGTTTCAAATCCCAAAACCACTCTTTTGCCTTTTTCACTTCTTATTCTCTTGGTTTTCATCAATTTTCTCTTTGCCTCTTCACTTCTTATTCTCTCTGTTCCTATTCATCCTCTGTTTGCGATTTCTTCCTCTTTTTCATCCCCTGCTTTTTGTGCTGTGTTTTTTGTAACACCCTAGCTAACTGCATACCCTCGAGTAGTACACAATGCTCACTAGGTTGTTAATCACTTGGTGGGAATACTTATAGTCCCTTACTATTTTTTTTTGAAAATATTTGGTTAAGGAAAATATGGACCAATTTAAAACTTTNGTGAATTTCGCTATTTTGGAGATCTTTCTGTTGAGTTTGCCTTCGAAGACCACGGAGCATTGTTCATTGGGGAGAAGATATCTTGGGCTGAGAATCTTGTTGGCCAGTAAGGGGGCACTTTAGTCAAGGGTTGATCTGCGGACCTCCGAGTGTGATACTCCAAGATGGGCCTTTATGGCCCAGTCCATAACAAAAGTTCCCCATCTTGGAGTGTGGAGTGAAACTCCGTGGTTTGAGTTGTTATTGTGCGTTGTCGAGGGCTTGTTTTGCAGATAGGTATCTACAGGGTGTTGTGGTGGTTGAGGGGTTTGTCTGCAAAAGCTGTGTCGGTTAGGGAATTTTCCTCTTCGGAGATTTTGCGATGAGACGTGCGTACTGTCGTGAGAAAACTGAGCCACTCGTTTGGGGACACATGTGTAAGTTGGTGGGCGTTTGAGTTTCTCTAAGAGATGGATGTTAGTTTTGTAATGATAGAATTGGAGGGAAATCTCTTGGGTTTCCACTGTTTCAAATCCCAAAACCACTCTTTTGCCTTTTTCACTTCTTATTCTCTTGGTTTTCATCAATTTTCTCTTTGCCTCTTCACTTCTTATTCTCTCTGTTCCTATTCATCCTCTGTTTGCGATTTCTTCCTCTTTTTCATCCCCTGCTTTTTGTGCTGTGTTTTTTGTTTGTTGGTCATGGTTGTTGTGAGGAGGTTGTACTGCTGCGTGCCGTTCTGCTTCTTTGGTCTGTTTTTTATTTTAAAGTTATCATAAATTATTAATTAATAATATATTTTTTTATATAATAACTTTTATATAATTATCATAATTATCCATCATCATGTTTATATTATTGTCAGTCATATTTATTTTTTTATTAAAAAGGTTTTAATATGTATAATTATTTGTTAATGATGAACATTAAAAAAATATTTTGAAGGGTATTTTAATAAAAATTGTGAATTTAAACTTAGGTTGTATTTTTGAGTTGAGTTTAGGAGAGGAATGAAAGTTTTTGGAAGGACTTAGTCATGAATTTTATATATCAAGTTTTGATAACCTTTTTTCCACTCTTAAACTCAACTCTCAAAAAACACCTTAAATTGTAGCTTACTTTCATAATAGAAGGCAGGAAAGTGTATTTTACTCTAAGATTAATAACACATTTGTGAAATAAGGGCTTTCAAGAATATCTAAATAAAACCAATAGAAAGAGTGTGATGTTAGATAATAGAGTATGACGATAGCTACTCCCGTCAAAGTAACATAGAGTTGCAGTTTTATGGACTAAAATAAGCATTGCAGTTTTATGGACTAAAATAAGCATTAACTCAAAATAAATCTATAATATAAATTGAGGAGTTCGTTAAGCGAAACTTATCCTTCTTTAACCAAATATATTTTAAATATCTAAGTCAATTGTTTTATCCTTAAAAATGTTTACAAGTTAATGAATTGATTGGTTATTGACACAACACCGGTAAACACTTGTAAAACCAAAAAAAAAATATGGAGATTATTTTATTTTTTATTTTATTTAAAAAATCATTAATGGTGGCCAACCCGACCCAAATTTTGGATCCTAAAAATGATTTCCATAACACCTAAGGAAAAAAAAATGAGAAGAAAAATCCCAACAGCAACAAGATAACAGGATAAACCTTCCATTTGTTGTTGATTCGTTTCATCGTCACAGTTCCTCGGAAACCCAACAAACAACAACAACAATGGCTACTACTCTGCTCTCACCACCTAACCTCCTTTCCCTCACAACAACAACCCCATCATCAAGTTCCTCTTCCGTCCACTTCAAACCCGCAACGACCCACTTTCAACCCCCGCTCAAGTTGGTGCCTTCCTACGTTGTTGGAGCTCCCAGAAGACACCGTTTCCAGCGACCCTTTGCGGCGGTGGCTGAAGAAAGCGCCGCCGTGGACACTTCTTCTGAGGCTGCCAGGAGGCTCTACGTGGGTAACATTCCCCGTACCGTCTCAAACGACGAGCTTAAGAAGATTGTTGAAGAGCATGGCGCTGTTGAGAAAGCTGAGGTATTTATTTCTTTGATTCGTTCTTTTTTTTAATTTTTTTTATTTTTAATTTTGGTTTTGGGAAATGGGGGTGTTTCAAATTGGTTCTTCAATCATACTGTATTTTGAAGTTTTGGTTTTTGCCTTTGCGTATCTATCTTTTCCGTTGGGAATGAGGATCTGTTTTGGGATGTTTGCTTAGTGCTTATTCAAATGAATTTGAAATTGAGGGTGTTTCAATTTTTTTTTTTTTTTTATTTTGTTGTGAAAATGGGAGTGTTCTTCATTAACTTTAGCATTGGGTGGATGTAGACTGTATTTATAGGATAAAAGGATCCGAAGATAATTGTCGCTTTAATAATAAGAGAGCAAAATTCTGATTACTGGAAGACTAATTGACATAATGCTAAACTGCTCAACGGAATGGTCATTTATATTGGTGATGTGAACTTACCACCAATCCAATGATGGACTTGCAATGATTCGAGCTTTTAAAAATACACAAAAGGGTATGTTCGTATGTTGATAGGTGCACTGTTTATGTCCTTATGGAGTAATTTAAGAACTTCTTTTGTGTAGTCTATTATTATATGCAGGAATCTTTGTCTCTGCACCACGCACAATGTCAGATTGCTCAAGTATGTCATTAACTTTTCCCTGTCTCATTCAAGGTGATGTATGATAAATACTCGGGAAGGAGTCGTCGCTTTGCATTTGTTACGATGAAAACTGTTGAGGATGCAAGTGCAGCAATTGAGAAACTTAACGGCACTGTAAGTTATACTGCATAATTCATTCACCAGGAAAAAAAAAAAAAAAAAAAACTAGAAAAGTTGCTTATGCGATTGCAGAAACCCCGATTTGTTAAAGCACTGATGAACTCGATGTTTTATCGACAGCAAATTGGAGGACGCGAGGTCAAAGTAAATGTAACTGAAAAACCTCTGTCCACAGCAGATATACCTTTAGGGCAGGCTGAGGAATCCAATTTTGTTGACAGTCCCCACAAGGTATATGTGGGAAACCTGGCCAAGGCAGTAACAACTGATATGCTTAAAAGCTTTTTCTCTGAGAAGGGACAAGTTCTTAGTGCCAAGGTCTCGCGGGTTCCTGGGACCTCAAAATCAAGTGGCTATGGTTTTGTTACTTTTTCTTCAGATGAGGATGTAGAAGCTGCAATCTCATCTTTCAACAATGCTGTAAGTTGTTTACTGCTCTTCTTGTTTATTTGGAAGCTCACGCGTCCAGATATGCTTCAAATATGCCACCTTAATAAAATGTAGTGGTGGAATTGGAAGAGTTGGTGGCCTCTCGCAGAGCTACCAATTTTGTTACTAGTCCTTAAATTATGTTTTCCATCATACGTTAATACAATTTCTTATTCAATATTTCCTTGATTATATGGGGAACCTTTACACAAGGTGTTATAGATATATTACTATCAATAACAATATCAGATACATTCTACTAACTGCATATAACAACTTGAATTTCTTTTTTGATTCATTGCACATCTAGGTTATCCCAAGAGACTTTCTCAATTTGCATAAACATTTTTGGATATAATCTAATAAGTAATAAATGACATGTATGTTGGCAAAGCCCCAATAGCCTGTGTATTTTCCATTATCTAGTTCTCTTGAACATAAAAGGCGCAAATGCACAAATACATGAAGCAAATGATGTAATAGCTGGTCTCATTTCTCTCCCTGTTTCTTTTGTAATGTTTGCTTGTGCATGTTTTAACATTGACCGCCTTTATTTTATTTGATTTTTCTCAGATTTTCCTAGATTTATCTTTATGTCTGTGAGAATACAAGTTTCTTATCTCCTAAGATGTTAACATGACTTAAAAAACCTATCATACTTTGATCTGGTTGTTTAAGGGGATTTGCTTTTGTAGATTGAAAATAATTGTAAATTTAATGAGTGATTAGTTTAATTCTGAATACTACACTGACAGTTGGTATTTGTCTGCAGTCGCTAGAAGGGCAAAAAATTCGGGTGAATAAGGCTTAGAGATTTAGCATGCAGAGCATGTTTATCGATTAATCCTCCAGCGAGAACCAAGTATACTGTGTTAAGCTAAGTCACAAACAAATTGCCATTTTTCTTTGTATAGCATAGACTTCAATCATTTTCAGTTGATGAGGTTCCAAGAAGATGAATGACAGTAGCATAGTGGTTAGAAGTTTCTGTTGCAGGTGTTGCACCTTTACGGTTTTCTGACTTCACTACTTTCTTCGTCATTATATTGCTCCATTTTCCAATGCTTTAATGTGGCTAGTCTTGTTGATGTATGAAATGTATTCAGTTCCATTCTTGCTGTCTGAATTTGAAGCCCCTATGAACATGCAAATGTTGGAGTCCTTATCCAATGGCTTGTCATTGCATCTAGCGTTGATTTAAGGTTACCTTTGGATGTGTTTTTTTAGATGAAGGAATGGCATGACCATTAATGGATTAGGATGGAGACGCAAAGAGGGGGAGTAATAACCCAAACCACTCTCTTGTTTGGATGTAAAACAAATTTAATGAGGTTTGGAAGGGACAATTGCTAAACAAGCCCTCCTTGACCTCCTAATTTGGAGGGACAAATTGAGGGGTTTGATTGGCAAGGGAGGAACAAGGTCCTCTTCCATGGCCATTTCACTCCCTCATCTTAAATGACTTCCAAATAATGGTCACTTAAGCGTAACCATTCCACTTCTTGTAATTCTTTTCGTTTTTATTCTCCCAAACATAACCTAAAAGGATTTTCACGAAGGATTCAAATCCACTTTAGATACTTACCAAAGAAAAAAAATTGTGTTCTACCCACCACGAATCCATGAAGTACATGTTTCCATCTCGAGTTTGCGATCTAACTCAAACTAGATTAGTTGAAATAGATTTTGCAGATTGATAGTCTAATTAAAAATGACATGAATTACTTACACACTAATGATTATCATGAAACCTCATGCTACTAGCATATTGGATAGCACTCGGGGTAATAGCCAATTTCATCCCAATACAAATGCCACGGGATATTATTTGAGTAATAGCAATTTCATTTTTATTTATCTAGATCAATTATTCTCTTGTGAAGGGTGCTAGTTGTTGAAGCAATATTCACTTTTCCTTGGGGCTGAGTTTGGTATAAAAGTAAAATTAAAGATAAAAATTTCAATTGATCAAATTTATAAATAATTTTACGCATAAATCTAATCTACGAATTCTTTTCCAAATTTCTAACCCTATACCAAACTATCGCCTAAAGGGAGCATAAAGAAGATGTAAAGCATAAAAAAAAAAAAACTAACTGTTGCAGAATAAATCCACACGACCCATTAGCTAGAACCTGGAGTTGCGCTATTACGACATGGAGTCTAACCCATTAAGGGCCCACGAATTATTAAACAAATTCAGATGCGAGAAAGCATTATAAGCACGTGACAATAATCGAGGAACATTCCATATCGGGTAATCCCGGGATCCGCCTAACACAAACAATACAATAATAGGAATCAGTTCCCTATACTAATAACAAACCCTAGCATGCAACTCACATCTCGCCCAATTATAAAAGGAAATTCCGCCCACATAGCAAAGGTAATATTCATTCACAATACTCAACTCACCTAAAAACCCTTCTGACTTGGGCGTTAGAGTGCCTTTGCAAGTACACCTCGGCACTGGTACCATCTTCACTAACCACTACCAGAGTCCAAGCCCCATTGTTGGATACACATCGGGATTCTACCACCCTATCAGGTATTGTCGTTCTAACCTATCTCATTACAAATATTAGAGCCAAGTTCAGAACGGGCCATGAGCACAATGCTCCTTCACAGTCTTCGCGTTACCAAGATCGTGAAGGTAGTCCCGATCCTCGGGTTTCATTAGGCGAGCCACGAGATCAGGCCAATCGAAATGGGAAGAAAATATGTTGTCCGAAAGAGGTACTTTCGGAGTGCCTACCGTGGGCTCCGTTATGACCACGCCCTTGCCCTTGTCCCTCTTTCTCTTCTTGGAAGAGTCCCTGGGAGCATCCTGAAGTTGGATGCTGGCACTTCAAGTGGGTCGCACAGTCTATTCTTTTTTAGCTCCCCCATTCTTGGCCGAGGACTGCACTTCTGGCTCCTCCATGAGGTAACTCTTGATTATCTACTTCAGAGTCTTACAAGGAGCCATTAACTCTGTATCAGAATAAAAAGCGGTTAAAATGGACAACATAAAGAAAAATTCAATATATAATCACAATATGCACACTTCCTATAACAACCCATAGTTCCTAGTTGAAAAAAAATGGGATAGTGAGCCGTTGCAGCGCTCCTAGAGTGCTTGCCGCAAGATCCATTATGGCCAAGCCCTTGCCCTTGTCTTTCTTTCTCTTCATCGAAAAGTTCCCGGGGGTATGTTGAAGTTGGACGCTAGCACTTTGGGTGGGTTGCATAGTCTATTCTTTCTAAGTTCCCCCATTCTTGGCCAAGCACTGCACCTCGGGCTCCTCCATGAGGTAACTCTTGATTATCCCCTTTAGAGTCTTGTGAGACACCATTAACTCTGCATCAAAATAAAAAATGGTTAGAACAGACAACATAAAGAAAATTTTAGTATATAATCACAATATGCACTACAGACCTAATTGAATAATCCATTCCGACTCCAACATCTTAATAATTTTCAAGTCAAACTTCCCCTTGAACCACAACTTCACAAAAACTTCCACCATCCCCTGCTCCTCATCTGTCATTTGAGAAGACATATTCTTTGCCTTCTTCCAATAATGGACCCAATAGAAAGGAAATCGAGGATTCCCATCTGAATCTAGAAACTCGGATTTTGCTTTATCTCAAAATTTGACCTTAAAAAATCGAATCTTGAATTCATGATGGGATTCCTCAAAAGCGGCAAATATATTCTTATTATACCTAACTCGAAATGAAAGCACATCGTGCTTCCCATTCGAACCCCCCACTAGAGTGAACATTTCAAACCATACCCTCATGGAGACCTACAACCCATAGTAACAATAGATCTCCTCAAACCCACGCATAGCCTAGCTATTCAGGTGGGTTTGAAGGGGGGCAACACACATGATTCAAGACGGATACCTGAAAGTTGGAAAACGGTAATCGGATGCCCAAATATGAGAACAGAGCCTCGTACACAAAGAAATGGTCATCATCTACACTCTTCTTACCAAAGCACACCCTCTTGTTTTTCTTAGCGTGAGGCACCTTAAGGTCGCTATCTCGTGCACCATCATAGCTCAATTCTTTCTCAACGCCGTATTCAGCCACCTCTTCCTTACACATCTCAAAGGGTAGGAACAACACCTCCTCAATAGCCCAAACATAGAGTTGGGCATCCGCAACATTACAAGGATGGATTGGAGTGTCCGCGATCTTATGCTTCACCATACTTACAAGGGATTTTGTGCACCAAGATTAGAGATGATGATCCCAAATCTACCCAAAAACCCAGGATCTAATAACAGAAATATGTGGGACATTCTTGTCCAAACTAAGGGAATCTAGCTGCCCAAACGTCACGTTCTAGTACCTAGCCATCATTAGCATCGGTTCACGAAATGGTACTAAATTGACATTGGAAGATAAAACGGCCAATTAGGCCAGACCACCTTCAAGTCGGTACTTGAACAACATGGAACCCTGAGCCTGTCTCGTGACCTATACGGACTCAGGTTTGGGGCATCTGTTACAGAATAAATCCACATGGCCCATTAGCGAGAACCTAGAGCTGGGCTATTATGACACGGAGTCTAGTCCATTAAGGCGCCCAATGATTGTTAAACAAACTCTGACATGAGAAAGCATTACATGCATGTGATAATAATCGAGGAACGTTCCATAACGGTTAATCCGAGAATCTCGGGATCCACCCAAAGCATACAAGACAATAATAGGAATCTATTTTCTATACTATTAACAAACCCTAGTGTGGAACTCATGTCTCGTCAAGTATAAAAGGATATTTTGCCCACAAAGCAAAGGTAATCTTTATTCACAGTGCTCAACTCAACTAAAAATCCTTTTGACTTGGGCGTCGAAGTGCATTTGCAAGTATACCTCAATGTTGGTTCCGTCTTCATCAATCACTACCGAAGTCCGAGCCCCATTGTATACACTTAGAAATTTTGCCACCCTATTAGGTCTTTTCATTCTAACATCTCTTTTATGAACACTAGTGCCTAAAGGAAAGTTTATTTTCATTAGATAAGCTTTCAATTGACATTAATATCTTAGGATATTATACAAATCAACTATACAATTGATTCTAATGTCAAGGAACTCACTGCTGAAAGGTGGAAGTTGAAAACTGTGGAAGTTGAAAACTTGGTTCTTTTGGCTACAAAAGCCACGTGTTAGATGAAGTCACTTCAAAGAAAGGAGAAATTCTTGCATACTCTATGATAATTATTCATTTTAGTTTTTAATGTTTAAAAAATATATAAAAATAAGAAATTAACGATTGATAATCTACTTAGAGCATGGAAGAATTTATAACAGGAGAAAGACCATGACTGCGTTATAGTCAGTGATGTTGGGTTTCCATCGAAAGTTGCAGCACACCAATGAGCAAGATATGCTACTCTTAAGGTCACAACTGTCTTTGAAAGGCTTTTAAAAATTGTTTTCGCACTCTACTAGGCAGTATAATTTAGATTTTAATAACAATTTTCATTAGGAGCATGCCTCGGGCAGACTTTAAATACACCAAGCAGAACATTAGCCACCGCAGTAACGAAACATAGCTTAAAGTCAACAAACAAAACCATAATTACGTCGTAAGAACCAATTATTTTCTGCTTTATGACTTAATTTTTCATCATTAGTACTCAACATTTATTAGTGTTCACCAGTGAAGCAACAAGCCCACCATATGTGAAGGAGGGAGAATTGCTGGCATTAGTACACACCCTACACAGTTCTCAACCATATGTGATAGCAAACTATAGAAGACACACTGGCAGCAATCATTTGTCAGTAACAAGAGCTTCAATCTTGTTTTCAAGGTGAGCTTCATAGTCCTCCAGGCGACCTTTCACGTCGTCGTTCTCCCAACGAATCAATGTTGGCACGCCGGTGAGCTTGAACCTGGAATCCACCCTCCATGGATGCTGGGGGTTCCTCCAAGTTGGCCTGTCTCCAACATAAGCTTTCAGAAGTGCAATGTCATCTGGTGAAGCCTCCAGTTTCTTGTAGATCACTGGTTCAGCTCTCACACAGTCTGGGATGAAGGAGCCGATTATTTATATATACTTTCTTGGAACAAAACACTAGTCACATTCATGGATTCACTAAACTGGAGGGATATCATGCTTTTCTATCTATGAAATGATAGGATTATAAACATTTAAGACAACTAAACTCACCAACGTGTGGGGTCACAGTGGACCCATACATTTGAGTGTGATTTTCCTAAAATTGTCCGAAACAATTGTTATCATGACATTACTCTTTCTATCTGTCAATGAATTCAGATAATTTCTTACAACAATATCTTAATCAATATCATTTTAAGTTTTTTCTAATCTTGGTAATCAATTCAGAGAGATTTATGTGTATCCATGAAAAGTTCTCATTTATACCCTCGTATCAAATACACCCTTAATCTAAATATTTCCATTGGCAATTTGATAAATCACCAATCACGACCCACCACCATAAAATGAAATGTACAAAGCATCCAACGATGTATAAACCAGAAACATCGAATATAATCCGTGGATAGCTCTTTTTCCCCCATTACGCAAAAAAAAGGTATACTTAAAAATTCCCCATTTTTGGTTTAAAAATTCTCCCCCTTCCCATTTTAGGGCCTTCCCTCTGCTATGC